>CAWUFW010003585.1:1200000-1776122 GCA_963921515.1 Calotriton arnoldi
TCCCAGTTACCTAGCCCAAAAGCTTGAATTATCCTGTGGTGGTAGAGCCTCAAGAAGCGCTAACACTTTCGTCTTGAAACCACACATCTTTAGCAAAAAGAGAACCTGCCACTGAGCCTTCTCCGGCGCTGCCCGGAAGATATGGAACTCTCTTCCACCGGAAGTACGCAGAATCTCCTCCACGATTGCTTTCAAACTGGAAGCCAAAAGATTCCTAATGAACAAGTTCTTACCTTAATTGGGTTAGGATTATCGGCTCTAAGTCACTGATCCTTCAACCGTTAGACCTTCAGTGGATGCTACTCTTCTTTACCTCATCGTGTGCCCATCTCTTAGCCCGCTATGTACCTGGTATTGTATTACTCTCCTCTGACCCCTTGTCCTGTAATTTTGTAATTATTCATGTTTGTTATTCTTACTTGATGTCGATTTTGCATTTATTACCTGCCTTCCATCCTTTTGTAAAGTGCTCTGATATTCTTCGGGATCTTGTTCGCCATAAAACTTTATAAATAAAATAAATAAATAAAACATACAAATGTTTTTTTTACACAGTCCATCTTAAACTGAATTATTTGAAAGTGCTCTCAAATGTCACTATCAAGTACATTAGACATATGAAGTAAATTGATTTGACTGAGAGCACACAACTTAACTGTGCAGGAAATCCAGGATTTGAACCCAGGCTTCCTAGTAAGACATAGTACACTTAGGTCACTGACAAGATTAATTAATTTTTTTGCAATCCCCTTTAACCCCTTCCATGCGCGGCCGATTTTCGCCCTGTGCGAGGCGTTGCATTAAGCGGACGGGTTCATGACGAGCTCAGCTCGTCATGCGCACACGAGCACTGCGCAGCATGACGAGCTGAGCTCGTCATGAGCATGGAAGGGGTTAAAACCAGAAGACATTATTTTGTGCAGTTCTGTAAAATGAATAGAATACTGTGTTAAATAAATACAGATCGCCGGCTAATCTGACAAAATATATCATTTAAAAAAAGGTCCAGAATGAAAATAATGGAAGGCAGGGCACCATATGCTAATATCACTGACTTTTTAGATATTATAAAGCTATTCTAAATGTGGGGAACCACTGAAACGTTGAGCCAGGCTTGAGCCTGAAGCCTGGCTCTGGCTCAGCTCAAGGTTCTGTTTGAACCTCGAGCCCATAACGAGCCAGGCTTTCATGTGGCTTCTTCCTACCTCCTTCCCTCTACCCAGGATGTGGCATTAGGGCCAGGGCTGCCGATTTTGAAACTGGAGAACCAGGTTCAAGTCTCGCTGTCGGCTCAACATCCTGTGATTCTGGCCAAACCACTTAATCTCCCCATACCTATAAACAATGAATGTGACCTTGTGTAATGTAATTGGTGCTCATGCAAAGTGCTCCAATAACTTTGGCTCGAGCTCGCTCTAGATAAAAACTGCAGAAAAATGCACAAAGATGTAAAAACAAAGCCTTAATATAAAGAAAGACAATTACCCATTTCCTATCTGATTTTTACAAAGTTAAATTAGAAACCCGATATAAATCACGGCTTCCCTACTTAAATTTTGTGATCCTAGGCCAGGGGTCTTCAATCTTTGGGTCGCGACCCCCAGGGGGGCCGTGGAGTCATGGGAAGGGGGTCGCCCTCTTCATTTGCAAAAATAAACCATCCCAGACTGTTTCTTACGGCAGGTAAAATGCTTTCCCTGGAGTGTTATTCAGGGCTGTGCTGAGAAATCGAAGCCAGGCAGACAGCTAAACACCCTTTCTAGCAGTGTGCTGCTGGCCTGAAAGAAATGCAAATGCACACAAGTTAATCAGCAAATGTAAGGGGTTTGCAGATTAACTCATTGTGCGCATTTGCATTTCTTTCAGGCCCGTAGCACACTGGCAGAAAGGTGTGTTTAGCTGTCTGCCTGGCTTTGATTTCTCAGGAGAGTGAATCACTTGAAGCTTTTCGAGTGGTAGTGCGCAGAGTTAACTGTGCTGTGAAGTGCTTGCTTTTAATTGTCATTGTATTTACATAGCACTTACTATCCCTGAGAAGGTGTTGAAGGGACAGTTATGTAAAACAAAATGCATTACATAGGGTTTGGGTATTACTAAAATCTATGGGCCTCATTTACAATGGAATAGTGTAGGGCAGCTCCGCAAGTATTTATGCTGCGCTGCCCTACACCAATTCAAAAGGGCAAGAATGGACCATATTTATAAGATACGGTGCATTCCTGTCTTTTCTGCCGGCACACAATTTGGTGCCTAGCACCAACACAGGCACCCTTGCACCATGGTGCAAGAGTGTCTGCATTTTTGGCAGGATTGTTTTTGTGCAGGGAGGCACGCCTTCCTGCGCAAAAACAATCCATGGAGGCTTTTTCCTCTTTCTATGTGTGCTACACATAGAGGGGCAGATTTACAAGGCCCTTGCGCCACTCTTGCGTCACTTTTCCCATGTTAGAAATGACGCAAAAGTGGCGCAAGGGCCTTGTAAATCTGCCCCACAAAGTGGAAACAATTGTGGAGAAATAAAGATATTTCTGCTCGTTACCCATCCCATGGGGCAGCATACAGTTTTGACGCATCCTCAGGTTTACAGATCCTTGTAAATCTGGGAATGTGTTAAAGCCCATGGGAAAACCCACATCAGCCTCCATGGAACACCCCCCTGACGCAGTGTAAGGCAACGTATCGACTTGCGCTGCGTTGCCTTACACCATATCTAGGAGGCCATGAAAAGCCACGACTCGTAGATATAGGTCTGGACTCTGCGCAACCAGAGCGTCATAAAAAGTGACACACCAGCAGCGCAAGGGGCTTGTAAATAAGCCCCTATATTTTGGAAGCAGCCCATATATTTTGGAAGCACCATTTTATCGTAAAACTTTTTGCGCATTTTGTAGCAGTCTATCTTATAATGTTTGTAATGCAAGTATAAAATAAAGACTTACATATTCACAGGGCTTTCTGTCACAGGCTATGACCTCGTAGCACTAAAAATACACAAGTCACTATTCTCCACTGCACGAAACACGATTTAATTCTGTGGCTCTCTGGTTTCACACAGACCTTTGCAGTGCATTAACTAATAGAGGTTTCATAATATACTATAGTGCATTTCCCACTGAGTAACAACTTTTTAAAATGTATTTATTATTCATTGAAGCTGCCCGTTATTTATTATGTAGCTACCTGACGGTGAAAGACCTAAAATCGTACGTATTTTTTAATTACGATGAATGATGTTCAGCTACCTCCAGTTACATGCAGCTGTAAATGCCAAGCCGTCAGCATCCCATGAAATATAGTATGGTATTCCTCTAATGCCGTGCAATGAAGTTGCAGCCCATGCATTACAGCTATTATACCAAGGGCCACTGGAATTATGTGATTGTGCGGCCGCAGCGATTTTAGCATAATTATAGATTTGCCACATTTGCCACATAATCCACCATCTGCCGCATAATCTGCCGATTTCAACAAAAGAAAATTATTTACTCAAAAGGTTAAACGTTACTAAAAAGCAGCAACAGATGTTGCCGCTCAGTAGAAGGCCCTTTGTAAAGCTGTACTGGTCACCTTTTTGTTGCTTATTGCTATATTTAGGGGTTAAACTGGTACTAATGAGGTGCAACCACAATTTGACCGTTTCTCTGGAAAACATTTATGGTTGTTAATGATAAGGAGTACTAGGTTCTAGAAATTTTTGTTCGGGAGGGGGTCCTTATGCCTAAAAAGTTTTGATGGGGGTCTCAGCATCAAAAAGTTTGAAGACCACTGTCCTAGGCAAATATTTTACTTTTCCAACATTTTTTCTATTCATGCATATGAAAACAGTTTCTAAAACATGAGTTTACCAGTTGTACAAAAACCTATTTATTTGATTTAATTTGCTTTAATGTGACATCTTAATGTAAGGGCTTCAGATGTTAAAGAAATACACTTCTCTTGAGTTTATCATATTTTATATGATTTACATAGCAAACATATCAGGGCTGGGCTTGTGCACGGGCTCTAAGATCCGAGCCAGACCCTTTGCTTGGCTCACCTTGTTAGTTTGTTGGCTTGCCCACCTCGAAGCAATTCAATGCAGCTGTTGAAGTGCATTAAAAAAAGTATAGATACTGTCATTGGGATGGGGGAGTGAGCGCAAAGGCGGCATCAGAGGCATGGCTAAAAAAAGCTAAATATTGTGTAACTATTTTGTTGATCTCTCACCGTCAGGTAACGACACATAAAATAATGCACACCTTAAATGAAAAATAAATAAAAGTTTAACTAATCAGTAGAAAACGTTCTATTGTATGTTATGAAACCTCTATTGGTTAATGCGTTCACTACAGATGTATATGTGTGCAACCAGAGGTCCACAGAATTGAATCCTGTTTGGTGTAGTAGGGAAAAGTGACTTGTGTATGTTTAGTGCTAGGAGATCCCTGAAAGCACTGTGAATGTTTAAGTCATTATTTTAAATGAGCGTTACACACAGTATAATATAGGCTGCCACTAAATGCACATATAAATTTAGGTTAAAGATAAAAAGTGCTTCTAAATTATAGATTTCAGTATTGTACAGATTTTACCTAGTGCCATGGATGTCGATTCACCAAAATGCCAGGGGTAGCAGAAGTGACATCACATGGCCTTTGACCCCAGTGACATCACAGGAAGTGACATCATATGGCCTTTGATGTCTTCCCGGCAGTGATGCCATGTGACCTTTGACCCTGGTAATGTCACAGGAAGTACATCACTAAAGGTATAATTAGTGCAACATTAATAAAATTGATATACCATTCATACCTTTATCATATCATCGCATGTATCTTCCACTACTATTGTTCACATATTTCCCGTCATATCTCCCTCTTATTCTCTCACCTTTACTTTAGGCAAGGTATTTGGTGTGTACGAGCGAGCAAGATTGCACCAAAGATCTACAAGCTAGCAATGCAGGCTCATACAGTGCCATTTACAAATATTGTCAATTATAATGATTTTTAGCGAATCAGTATGTCACTAACCTGTATTTTTAGAAACGGGACTCACCAATCTCTACTTATTTCCTGACATTGTCATCTATTAGAAAATGTGATGTTTTGCAAAAAGCTTTAGCCATATTATAACAATAGAAAATAGCATCAAAACAACACTGGAAGCATTAAACCTCTTAAGCCGTTGAGTGTATGTTGTAGATTGCAAAAAACACATATATTCTTGCATAACACAAAGAATTAGAAAGATAAACTGAGTGCTGTGAAAAGCTCTCACAACTAACTTTTGGGTTATAAATGTTGGCATTCCGATCCTTAGAGATCACCAAAGATTCAGATGTATGTGTGACAAATAGGACGGAAAAATAGAAGGAGCCCTTAAATGCGATTGTTCTGTCTCTTTATTTCTGGGAAAACACAGTTAGGTGCTCTCTGTATATGATAAAGGAATTGTTGCTCTGACTTCTTCCGGTTGATCTGACCGAGAGGAGTTCCCCCTGGAGTCTTCTTAACGCCAGTAACCCTCAGGGAAAAAAACACAAAGAACCGAAATAAATGACCACGTACTGGGTCTTACGTATTTTTAGGGAGGGTAGTGATGGGACTTTGCGCACCATAATGCAAACCGTTCACCAGTGTGAGGGGAGGGGAATTATGGACAGAGGCATTTATTCGTTGCTTAACGTCGCTTTTAGGTAGCGTTAGAAACCCGCCTCCCTCTTAGAGCCCTTAGGCATGCCCGTACCTCTGTTAGCCACGCTCCTCCTGGAATGTGGCTCGCTTGTGCGTGGTTCCTTTGGGTCTCTTCGCTTCCCTGGGATACACCGGACACTGCTCTCGTCTCTGCCAGTCCTGCGTCGGAGTTCCTTGTCACAGTGTTGTCTCTGACTGAGAAGTCCACCAGAGCCTGGTTACCGGATCCTTCGGCATGGTGCTCCTCTGCAGCTTCTTTCTGCGGCGTCTCCTCGCGTCCTGCAGTAGCCACCCACCCCTTGGTATCGCTTCCGGGGTTTTCATAGCCGTCTTCTTGGCCTCCTATTGGATTCGGATGCAGGTTAAAGGTGACGTACTCCGGATAGGCAGGGTTGTCATCCTGGACATGACCTTCCTTAAAGGAGCCACGGTAATATCCCGTGGGCGCAAATGGGGACGCTGAGGGATTTCCGGGCTGTAACAAGAAGAAGGGCAGTGCATGGTCAGGTAAGAGGTCGTCGTCCATGCCATCTGAGTCGCCATATACCCGACAGTCAGAGGTCCCGTGACAGTATGTAAGAGGGGCTATAGTCATAGACAATTAACACGCGCTGAGATCTTCCCAGAGAGAGGAAAGGCAACTATGTAGGCAACATATTGTGCCTAGGGTGACCAACCATCCGTAATTTTCACAGACTGCCCGGAGATTGGCCCTAATGTCAGTTGTCCATGATAGAGGTCTTAACGGACGGCATTTGTCCGTAATTTTAGCTTCTCCTCTAGAAGACATAGTTCATTCCCACAATTGTAATTCCCCAGCTGAAGGAAGGGAGTCTCCTGTGCTGCATTCTGAAGGGAGGGGCTGACAGCTAAAAAGGAGGAAGCCTTCTTGCCAGAGTGTCTGCTTCCCCAAAGAAATGCAAATGTGTGCAATTAGCAAATGTTAAGGCTGCTTTGGAGCTGGTGTTGCATTGAATTGATGAAGTCACTTGAAACTTACTGATAACTGGCATTATCTGCTCAGGGACACTTATGGATTTTGGAGGCCCTGGGCCAAACGTAATTTGGGGGCCCCTGTTCAGAACAGATTTAATTTATGATCCAATTTCAGCTTTTTCATGCCTTCTTTGGCCAGATCACTGACAGTACACAGACACATTTGTCCAAGTTCTAAATGTGTTTAAATCTAATATTCAAGGATACTGACGTGTGTTTTCGATATTGTAACACAGCAGCAGCTCACTAAAATTACTGCAAATAATGTATGTGACACCCTACCATTTCTCATATGTGAGGTTATGTTTTGATCTAAAAAACATTTTTTTTATGGATATTGTATGAAACAAAAACACAACATTTCTCTGCAGAATGTGTGTAATTGACACACATCACCCACAGTTAAAATAAATTAAAGGAAAACGGTATTTAAAATAATCTGTTTATGAATTATTCAAGGTCATCAGGGCAAGACTCTCTTCAGAACAGAGCTGGCTCTATCAGAGGGCCCCTGAAAGGCTGGGGCCCTGGGCCAGAGCCCACTTTGCTCATGGCTAAAATGTCTCTGTATCTGCTATGCGCGAGCCTATAACTTTAAGATGGCTTTGAATTGCAGTGGGCCCTGTATCCACAAGGGTCTAACATTGGTGTAATATTCACAGGTAAAACAGATTTTCAACAAGACCATGCTGCTTGTCTTTTCTCTGTCCTCAGAAGTGCCAGCCCATTTACTCTCTAACAGATAATAAGAGAGGGTGTTTTGGAAAGTTATGGATTATCACTGCAAGGCTCACTCCATTTTGTGTGAAATGCCCAGACACACCGGCCCTTTGACACATAAAAACGGATACACATTTTTTTGTAAACATTCTCGGTAACAGGCGTTCCGGCAGTTATTTGTGTTGGGTGTAATTATTTTTTCCTCTGAAGTTAAAATGCAGCGTAAGTGAATGATACAGAAACATTAATTGTCACCTTTCTTAACCCCCTCACACACTGTTTTTGCTTAACCAAAAATGTCTTTATTAGCTCCTAATGGCGAGGTCTGTAGGGTTACAACACCTGAGAGGAATGCCTGTAAGACAGCTCTTCTAATTATACACTGAGATGGTTCGAATGGCCAGCTATTTGAGTGCATTGAGGAACAGATGGA
The DNA here is from genome assembly GCA_963921515.1 of Calotriton arnoldi. Classification (NCBI taxonomy): domain Eukaryota; kingdom Metazoa; phylum Chordata; class Amphibia; order Caudata; family Salamandridae; genus Calotriton; species Calotriton arnoldi. The sequence continues at coordinate 1,207,825 of CAWUFW010003585.1, forward strand.
GTCTATTACAGGTGTTGGTGAAGTAAAGTGCAGCTGCATTGTTCTTTTGATGGAGGAATGTCCGTTTTTGCCACATTGATTCCTGATGCAGGCCTCTCTCACTATGTACTCATAACCTCAGGACTCCGACATCCTCATGTCTGTAGAGAGAAAACAGCTCTCTTTGCCCAGTCCTGCATCTCAAACAACGGCCAGCAACATGGGCTTTCGAGAATATTTGATGACGTTGGCTGGGGTTTTGAGCTCTATTGTGACATCATTCACGGGATGGCCCGTTTAAGACTGACAAAGTTTTATGCATCAATGGATCACTGTATCAGTTCAGATGGCACAATTAAGGTGACCAACTGGCATGGGTGCAAATTCAGGACGGTGAGCGTAAAAATTCAGGACCAAGGATCAAAATTCAGAATAAAAATTGAGGACTGAGGTCAAAATTCAGGACAAAAGGTACGTTTTACAGACACATCACAGGAGGTCGCGCAATATTACATATGTAAATAGACAATCAACACAAGTACAAGTCAAAATACGTTTATATTAGTTTGAGACAATCTTTCACTTCATGGCTTTTTGGTATGCATGCAGCTCTGGACAACTGTGTAGGTCTTTTTGTTCAATTTCATATGATCATAATCTACTTATATGGTTACTGCACTGAGTTGTCCAGTCTGATATTTTGTTTACAGTTTATGTCCGGAGCAGGCATGTTAGGTGAGAGAAGAGGTCAAGAAGATCTGCTCGATGGACTTTATTACTAGCATCTCATATCTGAGTGACATTGTGAGATGTAAAGCAACATGCATAGAATATAGCTAATTGGGACCTGCAGTGCTGGACTAGAGTGCAGTTCTCCGAGTGGCCAGCTGTAGGAAACTGGGTTTCTGTTGCAGTATCCCTCCTAACACTCCACATTTTGCCTGGCTTTTGATGCAAGTTAGGGAAAAGGATGGGGTATCTGGCGAGCGGCAGAGGAATGGAGTAAGGTTAGGGAACCCGAGGATAGCGGATGTGAGGCTATAGTGAGGACTCAGGAGAAAGGTGGAAGAGGGTCAAAAATGATTAGGGCAGTGGGTAGAGAGCAAGGTTGGTGTGGGAGTAAGGGAACAGTGGTGCTTGGGATTTATAAATGGGTGAAGCTGGTCAAATTGAGAAGAGACTGGACTGGCAGATCCAAGGCCTTTGGGAAATGCTGAGGAGTGACTGAGATTTATGTAGGAGGCACATAGAGAGAATATTGGTTAAAAGGGCATACAGAAAGGAGAGGGTCATAAAAAGTATGAGACTTGAGGGAATGAAATAAGATGAACAGGAAGCAAGGGCTCAGAGATGAGGAGAGCATGGAGGGAGTTAGACGCTAATAGAGACTGGAGAGAATGGGCGCCAAAGCGGATGTGCTGTGCACAAAATGGATACATGGAAATGGGGAAATGACAAAGAGACTGGGGAGACAGATAGGCACAGGGAATAAAGTGACTGGAGAAACTCAGGCATGCAGAAAGAGACAGAGAGTATGAGAGGTGGCATCGCACTGGGAGAGAATGGACTGGGTATGTGGTGAGTGAGAAGGGGGAAGGATGGTCACAGTGGGAATGGAAAGAATGGAATGTGAAGAACTGGACACAGAGAGGGACAGAGGGAATATAGAGCAGTGGAGACAGAGAGATGAAAAAGGAAAGATGGAAATGGGCAGAGCAAAATGGGATGAGATGGAGACGGAGAGGGATCAGATGGACTGGAGCAAGATGAACAAAATCAGAGAAGCAATGAGGAGAGAGGGACACAAATATGAAGAGAATGGGCAGGGATGAACATACAGGGAAGAGGCTATTGGCCCTACACTTAGGGGGAGACCGAGACCCAGTTGGATAATCAAGGAAATTGAGAGAGTTGGGCCCTCAGGGATAGAGGTGACATTTAGCCAGAGAGACATTAAAAGAGGCAGATGCTGGTTAGTCAGTGGAAGTGGCAGAGCAAGGCTAGCCGAGAATTATGGGATGGGGAGAGACTGCCGAGCCTCGTATAGCAAAGTCTGAGTGGCCTGGGTTGATGTTTAGTTATATCATGCTGAGGTGGAGAAACTCAATCCAGGCAAATAGGGAGGTTGGAGAGTCAAGGGAGTGGTTGATAGGAGAAGCAGAGGAAGAAGAAACTATGAAGGAGCAGGAAGGGGAGGGGCAAGAGAAATGGCGGGAACCAGCTCAGACTGACTCATCATGCAATGCACAAACGTTGGTTATAATGAGGTTTGTGGGGCAGATTTCAAAACTTCATTGAACATATTAATTGCAATCGTTTTTGGACCCAGTAGTCCTATGCAAGGGGTACTTTTTAGAGTTCAAGCACAAGGAACATGCAGACCTATTAAAACAAACAGAATGTTGAGACAGCAAATTCATCAACGGCCCATTGTGTTTCGTCTGTGACTGACAGATAGAAGTCTGTGTGTTTCAACCATTGATCAGCTGTCCTTTGCAGCCTGACACAAGTCCATGACCTCTGTTGCTGACCCTCACTGTTATGTACAGAGCCCTGTTTTATCACTGTGCTGGACCATCCTGTGCATGCCTGTGATCCAGCGCTAACAATAAAAATTATTCTCCTATATGCTTCGGTCATCCAGGTGCAACTATTCCTTCAACACACACACTATATCCATATGACGGTGGGGCCCATAACACCGCATATACATTCACTTACTCATTTATTCCCTGGATTTCCTCCGTCAATAACCTAGGAGAAAACGATTCGCTGGAAGGAGACGGGATACCTCTTTTAACATGACATAATGTTTCTCATTTGCTTTAAGGTATTCCGCTCATTGGTCGATGGACCAACTAGTAGGAATCAGTTGATGGTGATTAAGACCAGCTCAATCACAATAAACTCTTTATCAATTTACCTTAATCATTGAGCTAAAGAATCACTGAGTCATTTGTTTAAAGAATAATAAAGTTTATATAAAGTTTTGAAGCAAGAAATAAGTTTTAAGTTTATTATTCAGATCATTACATTTATCATCATTATAAGAATAAATTGAAATTGTAATGCATATCTATTAGACGGAAAAATAAGGTTATCATAGCAAGAACTCTAATGATCAATCTATCTGTCTTGGAAAAATCTAATAGTTCTAACTGAAAAATTGATCAGGAATAAAAAGGTTCTTCAAAAGCAGCATCTTATACTCAACTGGAAATAAAAATAGCAGCATCAGCTCGTCAGCATCAGCAACCGCAACTTCATCCATCTACAGCATCTAACTTCTCCAGCATCTGCTCTCCAGCAACTAACCCCTCCCACCAAGAGTAGGTCTTCTTATACCCTAATTCTAGCTTACTGAATAAAATGTTACATCTTCATGGCGTGATTCTTTCTCATTGGTCCACTCAGGCCCATATACATTTTAATCAAACTTCCTGGTCTTAACCAGTTCCTTGTGGAATGTCCATGCTTGCATCGTTTCCCACAGTTCATGACATTGCTCATCCGCTTCGATCAGTCCAATTTGTATCTTTTTCTGCTACTTTTTAGATTTAACAGTTCCGTCCATTTATTCAGTTTGACTTCTCACGCTTCTTGCTGATCATCTTGGCACACATCTGCTCAGAAAGGTCACAATAGCCTTGACCATACTTCCATCTTAGCCTCTCAGCACAAACACGTGATCATCCTTTTCCCCAGCCTCTCTCCTCTACCACATGGTTTCCTGCTCATGCGTACTCTAGCAAATGGCGGCCATTTTATATCGCTGCTCGAGAGGCCTAAGCGCACTATTTTCAAAGATAAACAAAATATTGTTAAAACAAAGAAATATAAACCCTTTCGTTTCCCTCCCGTCTTTCTACGTACCCCAATTAGGTATTACCTAGCAAAAAGCAACATATAAAGCCGTCCCTTACTTACCATCGCTTTATTTTGCAACCACACGTTTTATTTAAAAAGCACAGATCATGCGTTTATTATTTAATTAGTACGCAAATATTATGTTATGTTAGACACGTAAACAATTATAAGTTGATTATTTTGCACAAGGAATAGCGTGTTACCTTTAACCCTTCACATGTAACATACATTGTTGGTTATTTACTTAAACGAACATGTTTATTAATTATTTTACGAAAATTATTAGGAGGTTAAACATTTTTCATTTACCCTGCTCCATCAACTCCCCCTTTGGTGATTTTTAATATCACCACAAAACCCAAGTTATACAATTCTTTCAGACAGCATATATCTTTTATCCGTTTGCTTTTGTTAGTTTACACAACGGTATCCCTTTCAACTTGTCTCTTCGTTTTCTTGTACATGTTCTCTTTTATTTCTTCTAACTCTATTTCACCCATTTCTCTCTCTCTCTCCTTGTTTATCATGTTTTCTTTTTCTATTTTATTCTGTCTTCTTCTTCTCTTTATACATGTTATTACAAGCTTCAGCACTAAAATTATTATTATTATCATGGTTGCTATTATTATAACTTTCCCTATTATTAATCCACTCATTCTTGTTAACCAATTTATTACTGAAGAAAACCCTTTACCAAGTTTTCCCAATGCACTTTCAACCTCCAGTGGAACAAGTTCTTTGTGCAAACTTGTAATATTTGTTATATACTTCTGTATATTTTCGCTTTTATCTGGAATGTAAGTGCAACAATGTTGGACTTTCAGCATTCCACAGACTCCGCCCTCTTTTGCCAAAAGAATGTCAAGGGCAAGTCGATTTTGCATCACCATAGCTCTCATGGCAACCATCTCGGTATTTACCATCAAGAACCCTCCAGCAGTATCTGTAGATAAACGATCTACCACTGTGGATAATTTCCGAATTCTAAATGCATTCAAAGATATTCCCACTGCTGGTATCAATGCGCCAAAAATATCACCTACTATTTCTGAAAAACTTTCCCTTTTTCTACGTGTAAAGGTGTTTATCATTCTGTGTGTTCCTTTCTCTTTTCTGTCCATATGGAAAATCTTAGGAAAAACCAGGCCTAAATAACATGACCCATACCAATGGTCTGGTAACCTGTAATAAGCCCTATTTCCGCAAACATAATAGATCCGTGGAAATATTGGAGCTTTTCCCCCTTTGAATCCCCATCCGCCTAAAATTTGATAATTGTCATGGCAAATACTGGAACCCACAAAATAATTGTCATATCTTGTCTTATTTCTTCTAATGCACAACCTTCCCTGTTGGGGCCAATCCAGAGTCATAGCTGCATTTGTCTTTTTCTTGTCATGATTGTCTTCCTCAAACGCCCAAAGAGGTGTTTTTGTCTCTTCTATCACTTTTCTTTGAAATTTCACTCTTCTCTCTTCAACCATCTCTAAAAATACTTTTTCTTCCTTCTTTAACTCACAGGTAAGGTTGTACCTAATTATATTATCTAATGTTAAAATCTTATCTTCTAGAAAATATTCACCAAACGTTTTTCCCTCTTTTATTTTGTTTAGCTCGGGAACTACAGAACCTTTCGCAAAAATCTTATCTATGTCAGTGTAATAATATTCTAATCTACCTGTTTTATAAAATAAACTTGCTAAGACGCTACATGTTATTCCATACGTCAAAGGGAGGTGATGATAAGTCACACCCTCTGCTATAGATGCAGGCAACTGCATACAAACATAGCAATCTCTTACATCCATTGTTTCTACATACTTATATAATAATTTAGTAAAAACATTTTTAGAAAAATCTGTTATTGATTTGTCCTTGTGTAATTCTGCACTACTCTTTAAAATAACTGGTTCTTGAGTGTTAGCTCCTTTTTCTTTCTCAGTGTTATTAGACGTTTCTACTACAGCTAAACTAATTGGAATAGTGATTGCTAAAACCACCCATACTGTCATTAACAATCCTGTCCAAAAGCAGCACATCTTACACCATCTTCTTAAAAACTCACATTTACATTTTCTATCTCTAGTATTCTCCATTTTTATTTATAACCTTATTTATTTGTTTTCCAGAAAATTGTGTCACTACACCTCAGGAATGACTTATTTGCCACTCTGTACTCCAATGTTTTGTCTTTGCTTGGTACTTTCTTTTAATTCTTTTTCAGAATTCTTTCTTTGTCATATCCGGTAAAATTCGTCAGATCCAGTGTTTTGTCAAGTCCGGTAGAAACTATTTAAACTTCTTCAGGTTTGTTGCACCTCACCTTCACCCATTAGGTTTCTTTGTTCTGGGTTCTCGTGAGTGTTCTTTTCTTCTTTGTTATCAGTCAAAGCAAGATACAACCATTCAGGCGATCTATACTTCGGATTTAACTTCTTTACTCTTTTCGTTTTCTGCAAGTGTTTTCCACCTTGTTTTTCTTGCTCTCTCTGACTTGTTATCTCATTCACTTGTTCAGCACTTTTCCCATCTAACCTTATGATTCTGTATCTTAATTTTCTTACTTCGTTGAGCCAATTGTCTCCTTTCCTTGGCCTTTTTGCCTCACTTCCTTTTTCCTCTCTTTCTGTTTTCCAATTTCTTTTTCTTGACTCTAGTTTTTGGTTTATTTCTTCTCCACTTTCTTCAGACTCTGTTTCAATTCTTTCGTTATTGTCTCTTATTTTGAAACTTATAATTTCATTTTCTTCCTCTACTTGTGGTTCTTTTCTTATCTTCCTTCGTTCACCTATTTCTGTCCCTCCTCGAGGTTCTTCCGAATTTGTGTCAGTCTCTCTATCTGCTTCTAAATTTCCCTGTTCTCGTGTTTGACTATTTGTCCCTATTGCTCCTCGGGGATCTTCCGATTTTCCTAGCTTTTTGTTTGAAACTCTCCCTTCTTCATCTATTAATATTGTCTCCGAAGGATTTTCACCACAACTTGTACTTGGTTGCTCACTGTTACTATCTTCTGGCTCAGTTTCTTCTCTTATGCTTTCAAATTTCCAATTCCTTTTTAGAATTTCTTCACAATCCGAATGATCTGTATCAGATTCTGAACTGGTATCTGATATTTCCAGATGTCGACTTACAGGTCGATCTTCAAGTTCTGGAACTTCAGCTATTTCCTCTACTTCTCCTGTCGTTGCACTTGTAGTTGGTCTTCCAGATGTCGACTTACAGGTCGATCTTCAAGTTCTGGCACCCTGTTTGTTTCCTCTTCTGCTTCTGATGCTGAACTGTTATCCAATACTTCCAGATGTCGACTCACGTGTCGATCTTCAGGTTCTGGAACTCTGATGGTGTGACTGGCATGCACCCAGTGTTTCACTCCTGCACACTTGACTGCAGTGGTTGTCACCAGGATCACTTGTCGTGGTTTGTCCCAGCGAGGAACCAAACAGTTTCTTCTCCTGTGGACTTTTATGCGGACCCAATCTCCTGGATTCAAGTCGTGAGCTGGTTTTCTTTCAAGAGTGGTCGCATCCGGTCCAACCTGATGAAACACAGAACGCACCACATCAGCCAATCCTTTGCAATAATCCAGCACTAGATCATCAGTTATAGTCAGTAGTTTGTTGACAGGTACTTGTGCTTGTCTCATTGCTCGTCCCATAATTATTTCATGGGGACTGAGTCCAGTTTTCCTTTCCGGAATACTTCTGATTGTCATTAAAACTAATGGCAAGGCATCTGGCCATTTGAGTCCTGTAGCTTGACACATTTTTCCTAACCTGTTCTTAATTGTTCCATTCACTTGCTCTACGATTCCAGAAGCCTCTGGTCTGTATGCACAATGCAGTTTCTGTTTAATACTAAGTGCTTCACAAATCAGTTTAACTAATTCATTTTGGAAATGTGTTCCTCTATCTGTTTCAATCGTGACTGGAAAACCATACCTCGGAATGAATTCTCGCAGCATAAGTTTTGCTACCGTTATTCCATCATTCCTTCTGGTTGGGTATGCCTCCACCCAACGGGAAAACAAACAGACGACCACTAGGACATACCTTAGTCTGTTGCAAGGTGGCATTTCAATAAAATCCATTTGCATTCTAGTGAAAGGACCTCCTTCTCGATCTATTGTTCCTAGACTCACTACTGTCTTCCTTCCTGGATTTAACTGTTGACAAATAAGACATCTCTGACAAAGACTCTCAGCTATGGCTCTGAATTTTGGATTATACCATGTTTGTCTAAAAAGTCTGATCATTGAATCTCTCCCAATATGGGCTTGTCCATGGTACATCCGTGCCATGTCAGAAATCATGCTATCAGGCATAACTGGTCTTTCATCTCTGTAAACCCAAACATCATTTTCTTCATGTTTTCTACATCCTGCTTTTATCCATGTATCTTTTTCCTCATCATCTGCAGCTTCCTGTAACTGTCTCACCTCATTCCATGTCTCAACAGGGTTAGTAAAAAGCAAAGGACAAGAAATATGCTCTCTTTCTCGACTTTTGTTTAAAGAAACCACATTCTTTGCACAGTACTGTGCAATCTCGTCAGCATATTTATTACCGACAGTTATGTAGTCTTCCCCAATTTTATGTGCATTGCACTTCACAACAGCAATCTGTTTAGGCAGCTGTATCGCCTCAAGCAACCTTTTCACAAAATCTCCATTTCTAATGGGCGTTCCTGCAGACGTCAAGAAACCTCTTTGTGACCAAATCTGACCACAGTCATGCACCACCCCAAAGCCGTACTGGCTATCTGTCACAATCGTAACCCGTACATTTCTTCCCAACTTGCATGCTTGAATCAGAGCTACTAGTTCTGCAACTTGGGCAGACCGTATCCCTTTCAGACAAGATGCTTCCATTACAGTTGCTACTGTGCAAACCGCATATGCTGCACTTAGAACTCCATCACTCGTTCTCAAACATGAGCCATCCACGAACATAATATAATCTGATTCCTTTAAAGGCACATCTCGTATGTCTGACCTTGGTTTTGTGCAATATTCAAGCACATTCAGACAATCGTGATCTACTTCATCCATTTCAATTATACTTTCTTCATCTGGTAAAGATGTCGAAGGATTCACATTCATACATCTGTCAATGGTCACATTATCTGCACTCAAAATTACTTTTTCATACCTAGTCAGCCGACTATGTGTCATGTATTGGGTTTTCGTTCTTGTCAAAAGAATTTCCACAGAATGGGGAACATATACTCTCAGTGGATATCCCATCACTATGCCTTCACTCTGTTCCAGACTCACACAAGTAGCAGCAACTGCTTTCAAGCATCCAGGCAACGCTTTTGCTACAGGGTCTAAAACAGCTGAAAAATATGCAATGGGTCTTTTCATAGTTCCATGTCTCTGTACCAAAACTGAAAATGCACATCCATCTCTTTCACTGCAATACAGCTCAAAATCTTTCTGATAGTCAGGCATTCCTAATGCTGGAGCCTCACATAATTTCTTTTTCAGCTCTCTGAATGCTTTCATTTCTTCATCATTCATTTCAAAAGGATCTTTAACATCCTTCTTTGTCAGTTTTTGCAACGGTTTTGCAATCAGCGAGAAACCGCTTATCCATTGTCGACAATATCCAACCATTCCCAAAAACATTCTTACCTCTCTTTGCGTCATTGGAGCTCTCATTCCTTGAATCATTTTTATTCTTTCAGTCGTTACCTTTCGCACTCCTTTCTCAATTTTATGCCCTAAATACTGGACTTCTTGTTGACAAAACTGCAATTTTGAAGGGGACACTTTATGTCCTCTTTTTGCTAAATGATTCAGCAAAGCAATTGTATCATTGACACATGCTTCCTTCGTTTTTGATGCCACCAGTAGGTCATCAATATACTGAACCATCACTGACTTTTCTGGCATTCTTAAATCTTCCAACGATTTCTTTAGAATCTGATTAAACATTGAGGGACTTTCTGTGTACCCTTGAGGAATTCGGCACCATGCCAAAATACGCTCTCCAAACCTAAACGCAAATAATGGCTGGCTATCTGGATGCAATGGAATAGAGAAAATGCATGACATAAATCAATTACTGTGTACCATTCTGCTTCACGTGGAATCTGGTATAGAATCACAGCAGGGTTTGGTACTATTGGGCAACAAGGCACAACAATTTTGTTTACCTTCCTCAAATCCTGTACAATTCTATATGTTCCGTTTGGCTTTTTCAGTCCCATTATTGGCGAATTACATGGACTGCTCATGATTTCTTTTAAAATCCCTTGTTCAATCATTTTATTTATTACTGGCGTTCTTCCTTCAATTATTTCTGGTGTCAATTTATACTGGGGCGTATTTGGGTAACTCGTTCCGTCTTTCACTGTTATTTTAACGGGATCTACTCCTTTCATTAATCCTACATCTTCTCCTGTAAAGTCCCACACTTCTTCTTTCACTGTCTTTTTCAATTCATTTGGGATTTTCTCTGCATCAAATACAGGAAACAAATCATTTACTTCTGGTTCTAAATTCACCATTGTCATTTTATACAGCACATCTTCATCTGGGGCCTGAAATGCAATTCCGTCTGGGGTACAATAGATAGTGCAATTCATCTTGCACAATAAATCGCGTCCTAATAGGTTCACGGGACTACAATCGCATACCACAAATCGGTGCATTTCACTAAATGGACCAATTCTTACCTCCACTAATTTAGTAAGAGGCGTCTTAATTTGCTGATTTGAAACTCCAACTACTTGGATATGTTCACCTGAGAGAGGAAGGTTTGGTATTTCCACTGACCTAACAGTAGAACGGGTAGCTCCAGTGTCAACAAGGAATGTTACATTTGCACCATTCACTTCTCCATCCACAAATGGACCAGACTGATCTACCTCTAGAGTTGCGCCAAGCACGCTCTCTTCCCCCTCTCCTATGTATCGTCAGAAACTTTCATCCGTGTCATCCTCATCCTGTCGTAACCAATATTGAGAAATTGCAGCTGCACGCGGCAACTGTGTTACCTGTTCTCCTCCGTAGAATCCTGTTTCTGCACTGTATTTCTGTTGGTTAACACTCTTGGGAAGTGGTGGTTGTGGCACCTGACCTTGTTGAGTAACTACCTCACTCTGCACCTGTGAATTTAATGATTGATTTTCCACATTAGGTTTTGGAGGAAATTTACACTCGTTTCTCCAATGTCCTAGCTTTCCACAGTTGTGGCATGGCCACTTTTTCTTTGCCTCATCTATGCTCATTTGTCCTTTTCCTTTACCTATATTTGGTCGTGATCTAACCTGTCCGGTTTCATTACCGGTATTACTCAATTGAGCTTCTTGCTTCTCTGCAACTTTCACCTGTGCCCACATGGCCTTTTCTTTCAATTTATGCTGTCTACTCTCAATATCATCACTGCAATACTTAGCATATCTCAAAACCTCGTCAACTGTGCTATTCTGCCAACAAATCATATGCTGCTTAATCATTTCACTTATCTCTGGTTTCAATCCATATACTAATCTATATACAAAATGACTCATATCCTTCTCATTTAGTGTCTCATAACCACTATACTGTTTGAAAACCAACAACAGTCTCTCGTAATAAGCATGCACTGATTCTTTACTTTCCTGTGTTGTTCTGTCTATTTTTACCCAATCTGTTTCTTTAGGTGGAATCTTATTCTTCAAAAAGGTAATTACTTGGTCGTACTTCCTCATCACTTCTGGTCCTGGCGCTCCTGTTTTAGCGTCCCTTGGATATTCTACAGTTGGCCAATCAATAGTAATCTTACATTCTGTCCACAAATCAGCTGGCACTACTATATCAAACAATCCATCCAAGTCTATCCACAACACCTTTGAAACCTTAACAAATCTTTCCACTTGTCTGTACCATTCTACTGGCTTCTCTCTCAACTTTGGGAAGTCATTTGTAAATGACAGTATATCCTGTCTGGTCCATGGAACATGCACATAACTACCACCTGGAGTTTCTCTCATCGGGTACTCCCTTACAACTGGTTCCTTATCTGTCACTGCAAAAGCCAAAGATGCTTTATCTGTTGTTTTCTCGTTCTTTTTCGTCCATCTATTTCTCCATCTATCCACATCACCCCATTTTCTCAGTAAAACAATTAACTCTTTTATTTGGGTCAGTCTTCCTGATGTGTTCAAATTCTCTATACCTTTTCACAAAAATCTACTCTGTATGGTTTCTGCAACGTTCTCACTTATACAAACTCTACTCCTAGTTCACTTGCTGTCTCTTCCAATTTGTCATGTACATTTCTAGCTCTCCATGTAAGACTTTTGCACAAAAACATAATCTCATCATCCTGATAATTTTTTAATTTTTCTGTACCAATTGTTCCTAAAATCAATTCTTCCATGTCTATTTTTAACCTAATTACATCTAATGGTTTCACTTCTGTTTCTTTTGTTTTTAGCGCTTTCATCCATTCATTTTACTCATCTGGAGTCGGACCTACAGGCGTACTATTTAATTCTATCCAATTGCTACTTCTTTCTGGTGTCCCTGATGCAGACTCCGTCACCATAGGCATTCTCCTAATCTCATTCTCATTTATCGTCAAATTAGTAGGTGGGCTTGGTCTATAGGTACTAGCCAAATGTTGTGCACCTTCATTATTCAGTTCCATCCCTTCTCTTTTTCTTTGCAAATGTGAATTCATGGGAATCACTAAAGAACGTTCATCAATTTTCTGATTCTCAAAAATTGGCATTACTGGACCTATCGTTACTGGTACAGTTACAGCTTCCATATTCTTTGTCAATGCTCTTATTTTCTCAGTCAATTCTCTTGTCGTTTTTGCTAATTCAGTTGCATTGTCACTTTCTATCTCTTCATTTTGTGAAGTTTTTAATTGATCTTGTGACCTATTTGTCTCATCTCTTCGTTCGGGATTTTTATTCCTCCCAGTTTCCATTGGCGGTGCATTAGGTGTCACCACCGCAGAAGTCTGTTGGTATGGAGGTGGGTTTCTGTTTAAAATATCTTCCAGCAATTCGTCATCTGTTTCACTACCACCATACACATATTTTTCTACCACTACATGTTTCTTTTTCTCGGTACACTTTCTCTTTGCTTCTTCCTCAACTGTAAAAGCTGGAAACAAACCTCCTGTCATGTTAGCACATCTCCAACGCTTTATTCTGTCCTCATGATTTACTCCCCATAACCTTCCAGGCACAAACTCATGATTCTTTAATCCTCTGAATCTCTCTCGTTCATACATCTCATCTTCCCATTCCGTTAAAGCTTCAAACTGTGTCGGTCTAGGTCTAGGTTCTAACATTGCCATCTTTTCTCTCAAGTTCCGTAGTACAGCTACATTAAATGAACCATTCTCAGGGAAAGCCAATGCTCCATCATTCTTGGTATATTTTGTCCAATTTTCTAACCATATGCATGTATGATATCCATATTTCAGCATCATATGCGAAGCTGGTGATTTCGGCGGAGGAATTATTTGTCCCTCTCTAGTCACTACCTTTTTGTCTTTCTTAAAGAAATTCTTAACTTTCATCATCCATGATGTTTTCTCTCTACCATACTCATAATACGACATGATTCACAATCTCTTTTCTCCTCAAATGATCCGCAATTCAACACTGTTCTGTATGCGTTATTCCAACCAATACTAGCGCGACTCACACCAAAACTCCAATCAGAGCGATTTCTGTCTACCGCGCACTGACCAATCCCAGCGCGGCTTCCGTCTACGTCAGTTCTGCTCCTGTTTCCGTGTGACTAACGCACTGTCCAATCCCAGCGCGACTCTTGTCTACGTCACTTCTGCTCTTGACCCCTCCTTTACAAAATTTATCGGCAATTTCTTTTTCAACAATTCTTCGTTAGTTACAACATTTAAAACACATTTCCATTGTCTGATTCGCTAAACCGAAGAGATAGCTTTGACCATTTACACAAGAACTCTGTATTTTCCAGTAGGCAGCGCTTACCTCTACCCTACCACAGAATTTTCAGTTTCGCCGATAAAGTAGTACTTCCCTCTACCTTACCCTTCTTTCAAGCAATCAGTAAACCCGTTTCTCTGGGGATAAAACACATGTGGAGACTATACTACTCCTGAGAATTAAGGCCAGAGTTTCACAAGAAAACCGATCACTATTTCACTTACACACCTTTTATACGGAAAATGTCCCTATCATAACACAACCTGTGTTATCACCAAAATGAACTCAGACAATGCACCATTCCATGTGACTTCTCTTGCCACACGTGTTCCACTTCCTACTTCCCGGAAGCGTGAAAACTTACATATAACATAACGCGACTCAACAAAAAGTGTTAGACATGAACTTATCAATAATCAATAATCAATAATCACCAAACTAATCTATAGTAACCATAACTCTGCTACCAAGAAACCTGATCCAGCGCTAACAATAACAATTATTCTCCTATATGCTTCGGTCATCCAGGTGCAACTATTCCTTCAACACACACACTATATCCATATAACGGTGGGTCCCATAACACTGCATATACATTCACTTACTCATTTATTCCCTGGATTTCCTCCGTCAATAACCTAGGAGAAAACGATTCGCTGGAAGGAGACGGGATACCTCTTTTAACATGACATAATGTTTCTCATTTGCTTTAAGGTATTCCGCTCATTGGTCGATGGACCAACTAGTAGGAATCAGTTGATGGTGATTAAGACCAGCTCAATCACAATAAACTCTTTATCAATTTACCTTAATCATTGAGCTAAAGAATCACTGAGTCATTTGTTTAAAGAATAATAAAGTTTAAATAAAGTTTTGAAGCAAGAAATAAGTTTTAAGTTTATTATTCAGATCATTACATTTATCATCATTATAAGAATAAATTGAAATTGTAATGCATATCTATTAGACGGAAAAATAAGGTTATCATAGCAAGTACTCTAATGATCAATCTATCTGTCTTGGAAAAATCTAATAGTTCTAACTGAAAAATTGATCAGGAATAAAAAGGTTCTTCAAAAGCAGCATCTTATACTCAACTGGAAAATAAAAATAGCAGCAGCAGCTGTCAGCATCAGCAACCGCAACTTCATCCATCTACAGCATCTAACTTCTCCAGCATCTGCTCTCCAGCAACTAACCCCTCCCACCAAGAGTAGGTCTTCTTATTCCCTAATTCTAGCTTACTGAATAAAATGTTACATCTTCATGGCGTGATTCTTTCTCATTGGTCCACTCAGGCCCATATACATTTTAATCAAACTTCCTGGTCTTAACCAGTTCCTTGTGGAATGTCCATGCTTGCATCGTTTCCCACAGTTCATGACATTGCTCATCCGCTTCGATCAGTCCAATTTGTATCTTTTTCTGCTACTTTTTAGATTTAACAGTTCCGTCCATTTATTCAGTTTGACTTCTCACGCTTCTTGCTGATCATCTTGGCACACATCTGCTCAGAAAGGTCACAATAGCCTTGACCATACTTCCATCTTAGCCTCTCAGCACAAGCACGTGATCATCCTTTTCCCCAGCCTCTCTCCTCTACCACATGGTTTCCTGCTCATGCGTACTCTAGCAAATGGCGGCCATTTTATATCGCTGCTCGACAGGCCTAAGCGCACTATTTTCAAAGATAAACAAAATATTGTTGAAACAAAGAAATATAAACCCTTTCGTTTCCCTCCCGTCTTTCTACGTACCCCAATTAGGTATTACCTAGCAAAAAGCAACATATAAAGCCGTCCCTTACTTACCATCGCTTTATTTTGCAACCACACGTTTTATTTAAAAAGCACAGATCATGCGTTTATTATTTAATTAGTACGCAAATATTATGTTATGTTAGACACGTAAACAATTATAAGTTGATTATTTTGCACACGGAATAGCGTGTTACCTTTAACCCTTCACATGTAACATACATTGTTGGTTATTTACTTAAACGAACATGTTTATTAATTATTTTACGAAAATTATTAGGAGGTTAAAATTTTTTCATTTACCCTGCTCCATCACCTGCAACCACATCAAGTCTAGAGTAGCTGTCAGAGGCTGTGAAGAGCGAAATATGCGTTTTCCTCTTTGCTTGTTCCAGCCTCTCTGTGTGCCCGCTCCCTCCTGCAGACTGGCGTGGCTCATCGGGCATTCAGTAGGATGGTGAACTGGTAGGTAGGGGCGTATCTAGGGAGATACTGTGTCTTTATTGTATGCAAAAGTCAGAAAAATCCCCCTTTCGGCAAATATTTGGTATCAAACAATGACTAGCAGCTAAAACATTCAATCACCAGAATGAGACACTGCCACCTTCAATAGGCCAAGTGTTCAGAAAATACAAACATTTATTCAGATTAAAAATATATATCAGTACAATTCATCGTATACAATAAATGATCACAGATTAATACATCAAAAAGACAACAATAATAAAAATATTAAAAACCACAATTTATACAAAATTTACAATCGGGAGAATCTGCAAGAAAAATTGCTCTCTTGTCGAAAAATGAAGGCAACACCATTAGATCTGGATCATTCGCTTTCCGTAAAATATAATTATGAATACTGTGTTCCTTTGATTAACAAATGTCTCTACAATCTTAGTATGCCTCCTTTGTCTAGCGTCGACGCGTTTCGGTGGATGTAAATGATTTAAAACCACCTTCCTCAGGACAGATATTCACGTCTCCCATGTGAATAATACGATCTGTATTCTTGAAGCAGAAAAACTCCAGAAAATTTACAGGTTTAAGAACCTTGTAAAATGAATTGGAGGACCAATGTCTCTCCTTCAGGTCATGCTTTTTAAAAGTATTTTCTTAGTCGATCGATCAGTCTTCTGATCAGCCTAGAGATTCCTGAAACAGAATTATAAGGGATACATACCCCTTAATATTCGAAATGAGCACCAAGCTTCTTAAGATAGTGATGGTCCTCTGTTTGTGTATTAGTATGTGCCCATCATTCCATATTGGTTTTTCTTTAGTTGCTGTAATCTAAAACGGGTTGGTTTCAAATGCGATGACGGGGCTTCAAATGCGATGACGACCCGTCATCGCATTTGAAGCCAACCCGTTTTAGATTACAGCAACTAAAGAAAAACCAATATGGAATGATGGGCACATACTAATACACAAACAGAGGACCATCACTATCTTAAGAAGCTTGGTGCTCATTTCGAATATTAAGGGGTATGTATCCCTTATAATTCTGTTTCAGGAATCTCTAGGCTGATCAGAAGACTGATCGATCGGCTAAGAAAAATACTTTTTTTAAAAAGCATGACCTGAAGGAGAGACATTGGTCCTCCAATACTATTTTTACAAGGTTCTTAAACCTGTAAATTTTTCTGGAGTTTTTCTGCTTCAAGAATACAGATCGTATTATTCACATGGGAGACGTGAATATCTGTCCTGAGGAAGGTGGTTTTTAAATCATTTACATCCACCGAAACGCGTCGACGCAAGACAAAGGAGGCATACTAAAGATTGTAGAGACATTTGTTAATCAAAGGAACACAGTATTCATAATTATATTTTACGGAAAACGAATGATCTAGATCTAATGGTGTTGCCTTCATTTTTCGACAAGAGAGCAATTTTTCTTGCAGGTTCTCCCGATTGTGTACATTTTGTATAAATTGTGGTTTTTTAATATTTTTATTATTTTTGTCTTTTTGATGTATTAATCTGTGATCATTTATTGTATACGATGAATTGTACTGATATATATTTTTAATCTGAATAAATGTTTGTATTTTCTGAACACTTGGCCTATTGAAGGTGGCAGTGTCTTATTCTGGTGATTGAATGTTTTAGCTGCTAGTCATTGTTTGATACCAAATATTTGCCGAAATGGGGATTTTTCTGACTTTTGTCTTCTTGGTGCCCTACTCCCTTTGTGGTAAAAGGGCCCCTCTTAACTATTTTTGTGTCTTTATTGTATGCAACAACAAACCTTTTGAAGGGGTTTGGCAGGTGAGACAATCACTTTTTAAATTTTGAAAGTTCCCTCCGTGTTTAATCCATGTATGAAAGTATGTTACTGTTCAGCAATGTATCCCAGTATTTTAAGCACACCAGATAAACACTGATTTAAGTGTGGTGTCATATTTAAGGAAACTCTAGTATTTTTTGTGCATAGGCTCTATCATGTTGCACTCTTCTCCCAGCAGTGAATCTATCAGCATGGCTAAGAGATAGTTCAATGCCTTAAATATTAGTAATTTGAAAAAAGTGATGATCGGCAGGCCAATAGTTGAATTCTGCTGACGACGTCTTTCATCTTCGCAAAGGTTTTTAGACTGTCTGCTATAAATTTGATACTAGCAATCTGTTATTGACAGTGCATGAAGTTTTACTGTTGTTCAGAGCTGCTGTTGCCAGTGTCTGCTGCAGCAAGTAGTACGCAGAAACGAGGCATGCTGGTGAGCGCGTTGAAGATATCCCAGGTTGAATGTCATCTCACCCACCAAACGTGGGTGGCTTGAGAGGTATGTTTGTGACAGTGGTCCTATTCATGTGCTCTGGTGTAAGCTAGTACCCCTGTCTTTGAGTGAATATGATTGTGTATCTGTGCCACTCTGTATTTGCCCATCTGTGCTGCCACATGTACCAATGTGAAAACTAATTGCGTGCTTACTGGGACGTGTATGTGCAATATTGTGGCACTGTGGAAATTGAGCACATATGTACATTGCTGTGATGTAGTGGTAACTGGTTATGAATGGTCAAGGGCATTAATCCGAGTAGAATTACTGGTGAATTCTGTTTCATTTGGTGTGCATATATGTAATTGTTATGTGCACTAATGGCATAGGGGAATTAAGTGCTGTTGATGAATTTGGCCATTTCAGCTCCTTTATGTCTCACTTCTAACACTACTCAAAATGGTTTAATAAAAGCAACCTCTCTTTTACAGTTGCAATAAAATCATATTTGAGGTGTGACCATCGTTAGTGACCAACAAAACATTCAATTGGACTATTCATTACACGTTTACCTTATTTCTTTCGGGATTTGAACCCCTAGCCCTTCCCAACCCTCTTTAAAATTGTCCTATTGAATCCTATCAACTTTAGGCAATTAGTTAGCAGTCAGGTGTACTTTCAAATGCACTACTTATCACCATGTTTACTAAAAATGTGTTGAAAGAGAACGCCAATCCCTCCTGCCTGATATGGAAATTATCTGCCATTCCTTTGTATTCACCAATGATATAAGCCGAACGTGTTTTAAAATGAGCGATTTGCCTTCGGTATAAAAACCTGCGCATTCATGTAAAGGTCCCTTTAAAAATTATATACAATTTTCCCTATTGCTGCTGTCCCAGTTTGTTGTAAAATGCACTGCCTACCACATTATCTGAAATATGGCACCACACTACCTATAGAACATATAAAGAGACTCCTTATAGTTCTTTCACAGTCTCATTTCAGAATGGAAGAATTTTCAATATTATGTACAACGAAGCCATAGTTGTTGCTTATTTATCTTATGCAACTAATACACATTGGCAAAACCAATAGTACTGGCTTGTTGTAGGTAATGTTACTTGTTGTATTATATCTCTGGGTGCAATGATAGATACAGCAAAATACCAGATGTGCAGCACCTATGCGAAACGCAGATTTTTAGCTTGGGTGTTTTTAAGATACGCACTCCCTTAATTACATCAGCCACGCCCCTTTGAGAGACTTCCCCCCCCCCAGTTTTTTCATCCCACTTAAAGCCCTGCCCACAGCTGCAAGTCAGACACCGGCACATTGCCCGAGTGCCCGCTTTACCAATCCGACCCTGCTTTTCTCTCGCACACCTCTATCACCCCTCTCAGGTCCTCCTCGCGGCCCTTTCCCCGCCGCCCTGTAGACATGAAAACCCTCCTTCCACTTTAAGATTACCACCCCCTGTCTCCTGAGCCGCTGCTTCTCCGCCCCTTTTGCTCGTTCTTGCTCGCTCCCTCCTCTCAGCGCTGGGAGGACATGGCGCTGTGCTTGGCATTACGGAGGCTGGGCGGCTGCGGCTCCCGCTCACTGCGCCTGCTGCCCCCCGGAGCCTCTAGTCGTGCCCTGCCAGCCGCCGGCATGGCATCCTCCTCCGTGGCCGCCTCACCACTGCTCCGCGCCGACGGATTCATCGGTGGCCGCTGGGTGTCTGCCGCCGCCACCTTCCCAGTTCTGGACCCGGCCAGCGGAACTGAGCTGCTGCAAGTGTCGGACTGCGGGGTGCCCGAGAGCCGGGAGGCGGTGAGCGCCGCTTACAGCGCCTTCCAGAGCTGGAGGGAGACCACGGCCAAGGTGAGAGAGCGCCTTTGTTGATCTAAAGCAATGACAGCCGCCAGGAACCAGTGCCATGCTAATATTGTGCAGCCGTATCGATGTATTGACCAATGGACATCTGCCATGGGGAGGTTTTGTAGAGCAATGCACTGTTGATTTTTAAAAGTAGGCATACAGATCTGGAGCATTATTACGTTTAATATTGGGCTGTCTGTTGAGCAGTGTGCGTCCAATCTCACGTTGATCAAGCGACCTTTGGAATAGGGTATGTTTTAATGCAAGGACGACACACAAGCAGGTGCAGAAAGAACTGAACTTTATTATAGCGACTTCGGTGGAGCAATGGTCGTTAATTGTTGGGCAACCAATAGCGATATTTGCAACGTATGGCAACCAATAATAGAAGTTCCCATATGCTTTCATCATAGCTTGATGTTGTAACACTTAGAGTAATGCACAACAAACACGTAGTCAAAATAGCCATGAAGAACAGGCCATTTTTGAAATATAAGGATATTGATATCTAACCATGAAGAGAAAGATCCTGCTATAGAGATATGTACATTGCTAGAAAAAGAACGTTTCTGCTGGATTCTTATCCAGAACTTTTTCTGCTGGATCCGGTCCGACCTCCAGAGAATTTGAATGTTCTGATGGAGTGTACAGACACTGGGAACCATGTTGTGGTGCCTGCGAGAGAACACATGGGCTGTATTATGGAACGTGCCCCAGGAGCTCAGCGGATATGTATGCCTGCTTTTTGCAGCTCCGGGCCACTTTAGTATTTAAGATGGGACTGCAGACACTTTAGGCCTCGAAAAATCATAAAAAATTTTACTAGACCTGTAAGTCGAGTAACTTGAATAATCTACTCGACCCAGGTGTCATTTACTTGACCCTTGAACCGATCTCAAATTGTGTGGTCATTCGCAAATATTTATTTTACAGTCACCTTTTTCTTCATTCTCACATGAGTGCACCTTCAAATGTGTGAGTTCAGCATTTCTGCTGTACAAAACAAAACTTTCCTTTGAATAAATAGACTAAACGTTTGCTCCATGTGTAATAAGAATCGAGCCCACATATAGGGTACACATGATCACTGACTTGCATGTCAGTTTACTGATAGCTTTGCCATCAGGGCAGGAGTGTGTCTCAGTTCATGTTTAATCAATAGAAAACAAGGGAGATACCCTTCAAGTCCAATCAGGGACAGGGAAAGTTCAAACAAAATTACCAAGCGGGTCCCTACAAGATACTATGTACCAAAAGAATATATTGTACTGGTGTTTAGAGAAATACATAAAACCAATATAATTATATCATATCAATGAGTCAGAACCAACATGCCAAAATAAACAATCGGAATATATAAATAACTAAAATTCACATGAACATATATCAATAAATATTTATTTAACATTTGTATACACCATCACTTTCATAAAAATGGTTAAAAAAACATTTCATATTACTATATACAATCATCAGAAAACAATTGTCAATGACATGAAAACAAAGTTGTCGACGCTGCGTTTCGGTGAGTGGATGTATAGACACCTTCCTCAGGACAGTTTTCTAGACAATAAAAACATTATGGCATTATAAAAACACACATTATGGCATTATAAAAACACATGTTGCTGACATCACTGTAGTATTGTTATAAAAAACTTTAAAAAAAAAATTTTGTACATAAACTTGTAACTACATTCTATTTACTTCATTATCACCAGCACATTCAAATATATCTCTCTCTTCTTTACACGTAAGTAGTAAAGAACAAATAAACCACCAAAATTACTAAACACCATGGTCATAATAAATAAATAAACACATACCTAAAAAATGTTAAAAACAGGACTAGAATTCAATATTTCTAGACCTTTGTATGACACAATTTGTAGAAGTGAGGAATAAGGATGATCACCTCGTCAAAGTACCTTAGATGCCAAGAAAAAGGAAGAATATATTTAATCAATGATAGTAATTAATCAACGGTGTATCCAAATTGGATTTAAAACCAATACAAAACAACATACCTTGCGATAATAAATTAAGTCGGTATATGTATGTACATTGATGCCACCGTATATTTATCATGCACTGGAATCCCCAAATGCTGGAAAATAGATATACAAAGGTATTAATACCCATGATCTACAGGCGGGCAAATTGATGAGCCACCAGCGCTAAAACTACATCTTACCAGAAATTTGAAAAGAACTGGAACCAATCACAAGTCATAATAAAGATCCCCAGGATAGACAAAAATGCCACTGAATTCGATCAATATCTAGGGCAACAGTTGTTCAGGCATATATGCAGCCGTAGTGATAAGTACCTATGATCAAAAAATATGCAAGTCAAAGTAAACCATATACTATAATCTATTTTATGGTCGTTATTAAAGATATTAATCGACAAATAGCCACATGTAAGCATGTAAATCATAGATTCCCCAAAAACTAATAATGGCATCTACTTTTATGCTCCATATTATTTTCTAAATGGTTGTGGTTACGTCTACTAAAAAATCACGACATGTATTGTAAAGCGTGATAATTGTTTGCTAGAAAGGGAATCTATTTAGCTGGTCATTGTTATTGTTAATAATCAACAATAGACCAACAATAAACCGCATGTTGTCATATTGTTAGTGGATCCCCAAACTAATAACGTCTACTTATATAATCCATACTCCTTTCTTAGATGATTATAAATACATCTATTAGTAAAACACGGCATGCATTCACCGCGTGACAATAATTGCGCCGCTCGGCTTCCTAAAAATGAAACATGGTCAGAACTAGATACAGTTGTTCCCGACGTGACCGAAAATATTCTCTGAGTCGCTGGATACCTCTACATATGTGGGGATCCATATGGTGAAGACCACTTCACACTACTATAAGTATTTATTCTATAGAGACACAGGACACTCAATCACAGAACCTACTGCTCACCTTGTCGGAAAAATCCGGCCTCCTCGCAAACAATGTACAGCTTCCGGGTCACATTCTATGGAGGTGTTCGACCCGAGGCTGCTTTTATCTGGATGCTAATGAGGTCACGTGATCGGAACTAATCCGAACTCGCCATATTATTAATAAATGCGGGAATTAGAATTTGTTAACGGCCTAAAACAAAACATATTTTTATTAAGAATAGAGAAATCTGTATATTTCTTAATATTAACTTTCTACTACTAAGGGGCCGATTCCGATCTCGGCCGGTAGTGCTCCGAATCGGATTTGGATTCACCGGATCCGATTCGGAGCCCTGTTTCCCGACCGAATCGTACGCGGGTCCGGCCGAGCGAGTACGATGCAAGCACCCGCGAAATCGCCGACCGACTCGAACGCGGCTTCAACACTCTCCGACCGACTCGCATGGACAAGACTCGCACCGCGCTATGGAGACGTTTCCCGGCCGGGTAAGTACGATGCGCGCCGCGAGCAGTCCGACCGACTCGCGCCGTCCGGCTCGAAAAGCTGTCGGAGCCGGACTTTGGGGGTCCGCGTCGGACCCCCCTGTACGCGTAGGCGCGCGAAGTCGCACACAGGGGGGCCCATGGGTCCCCCTACCGGTGCATGTACGCCACGATGCGCATGGACGCGTACACGCTGTAGGGGGCGCCCTTGTCCGCCTCGCACCCATTGAGTCAATGGGAGCCCGCGTACGCGTTGTACGACCTGCTCCCATTGACTTCAATGGGAGTCCGACCGACTCGAGTCCGATAGCATGCGAATGCATCGTACTCGTCCGGTCGGACTGCTAGGGTCCGATTCGGTCGGAATTCTCTCCGGGTCCGGCTCGGTCGGAGAGATTTCCGG
Source organism: Calotriton arnoldi (assembly GCA_963921515.1). Classification (NCBI taxonomy): domain Eukaryota; kingdom Metazoa; phylum Chordata; class Amphibia; order Caudata; family Salamandridae; genus Calotriton; species Calotriton arnoldi. The sequence continues at coordinate 1,231,753 of CAWUFW010003585.1, forward strand.
CCGGAATCGGAATCGGCCCCTAAGCATGTCACTTAAGCGTGCCGGATGTGGGGCGGCCATCTTGAAACGGGAAGGCGATAGTATGCCTAATGTCCGTTAGAAGTGACTTAAATTACTATTAAGACCTCAATTTATTATAATTGTTATTATTAAGCGTGTAAAACCATCCGTATTACGCCCATTTTTGAAACGATTAAGCAAAAAATATAAACATCAATAGGTGAAGAATCGAAACTAATAGGGCGGCCATTTTGGAATAGGGGATAACCATAACATAATTGCTGGTTATTTAGGATATATACACAATATTTCTGGTCATCCGAACTACATCATAGGTCAAACCCATAACAAAAATACATCAACCATGAATGGTATATAAAAAGTAAAAAATAAAAATGTAATTTTTTTTAATTTTTTTGAATAAACACACAGAAAATGCCTGTACTTGAAAATGTAATTTTTTAAAATTTTTTAGAAAATCTTGAACATACTATTATTTTAAGGATGCTATGAAATAGATCTGGAAAAGATACGAAAAAGGATATATCTATATATAAGGGACGGATATAATCAAATTAATCTCTCCCAGTCTTCCTTACTATTTAATCCTTTCCTAAATGTATTGAGACGTGACATATAAAATTGTTCGCGTTTCTTTCTTTTGTTGTTACGTCACCACCTCTAAAATTCATGTGAATAACTTCTATTCCGCACCATTGCAAATCTTCAATTTTATGTTGTTCTTTCGTCCAATGTTCTACTAGTGGAGCAGTTCTTTTGTTTGTTCTGATTGCTGACTTGTGCTCATTTATTCTTCTTCTGATTTCTCTCGAGGTCTCACCTACATATCCAAGGTGGCATGGACACATAAGATATATCAGATTTGTAGTGCGGCAATTAATGAAATTATTAATTTTAACAGTGGCACCATTATGCAGAATGGAGGATCCTTTTATGATATTATTGCAATTATTGCATCCACTACATGCAAAAGTCCCTGTTGGTAATGGGGTATTCATTATGCAGGTTTGTTTATTCACATTCGTATCTCTGTATGTATGCACCAGGCAATTCCTAATGGTGCGATTTCGTCTAAAAGAAAACATAGGTTTTGGTAGCTTCTCTTTTTCTGATTTGTAATCAAATGCCAATTTCTATTTATAATGTTCTTGATTTTGTTGCTCATATTACTATAGTTAGTAACAAAAATCACAGGCCTGCTGTCTGTAGAAGATATCTTAGGTGTCTTCTCAAAAAATGAGTCCCTATTAAAATATTTAGCTCTTTTATAGGCATGTCTAATCAACCTTTTTGGATAACCTCTATCAAGGAATTTTTTGTGAGATTATCAGCGTGTTTATCATAGTCCTTGATCTTTGTGCAATTACGTTTTAATCGCAAAAATTGCCCAAAAGGAATATTATCTTTTTGGCAAGCTGGGTGGTTGCTATTGTAATGAAGCATAGTATTCCTATCAGTAGCTTTCGTGAAAAGTTCTACATTAAGTACCCCTCTACATGTTTAATCTTGATATCTAAAAACTCACATTCAATTTTACTCATATTAAAGTAAATTTCAGGTTATCATCTCCCAAATTTATCCACTGTATAAACTCAACTAAATTTTCTGATGTACCTGTCCAAATAAAGAACACATCATCTATATATCGGGACCAATTTGTGATGTTCTCAAAAAGGTGCCAAACCATTAAAAATATGTTTATCCTCAAACTGTGCTACATATAGACAAGCCAGACTGGGAGCACAAGTAGCTCCCATGCTGGTGCCCTTGATCTGTTTATAAAATTCTTTACCAAATAAGAAAATGTTATTTTTGATATAATCTTCACACATTCAACTATAAATGTCGCATGGGGAGATAGGTCAGCATCTTCAATATTCAGCAGGTTCTCAACCATCTGAATAGTGTTATTTTGTGGAATATTGGTATACAATGCCTCAATGTCTAAAGTCACAAGGCATTGTGTCTCAGGGTTGAAATTTAAGTGTTCTATCTTCTGAATCATGTCAGTGGTATCTTTGATATACGCTTTTTGTTGTATTACCAATGGTTGTAGGAAGATATCTACATACTTGCTGAGAGGCTCAGTTAGGGAGTTAATACTGGAGACAATTGGTCTCATCGGTGGATCCTCTATATTCTTGTGTACCTTAGGAAGGCCATATAATGCTGGAATAGTCGGATTATTATTACCCAAAAAATTGAATAAAGGTGGTAGTATTGTGGTAATGCAAACTGAAGATTATAATAGGAGAATGCATATACTTTTGAACAATAGTCATCATTACCAAAAGTCAAGTAAAGAAGAGTGGAATATCTTAACAAGAAATATCACCAACTTATTACATTTTGCCAAAGAAGATGGCATTATTTGCATTGACGAATTCAATTTTTTGGGTAATAATAATCCGACTATTCCAGCATTATATGGCCTTCCTAAGGTACACAAGAATATAGAGGATCCACCGATGAGACCAATTGTCTCCAGTATTAACTCCCTAACTGAGCCTCTCAGCAAGTACGTAGATATCTTCCTACAACCATTGGTAATACAACAAAAGCGTATATCAAAGATACCACTGACATGATTCAGAAGATAGAACACTTAAATTTCAACCCTGAGACACAATGCCTTGTGACTTTAGACATTGAGGCATTGTATACCAATATTCCACAAAATAACACTATTCAGATGGTTGAGAACCTGCTGAATATTGAAGATGCTGACCTATCTCCCCATGCGACATTTATAGTTGAATGTGTGAAGATTATATTAAAAAATAACATTTTCTTATTTGGTAAAGAATTTTATAAACAGATCAAGGGCACCAGCATGGGAGCTACTTGTGCTCCCAGTCTGGCTTGTCTATATGTAGCACAGTTTGAGGATAAACATATTTTTAATGGTTTGGCACCTTTTTTTGAGAACATCACAAATTGGTCCCGATATATAGATGATATGTTCTTTATTTGGACAGGTACATCAGAAAATTTCGTTGAGTTTATACAGTGGATAAATTTGGGAGATGATAACCTGAAATTTACTTGTAATATGAGTAAAATTGAATGTGAGTTTTTAGATATCAAGATTAAACATGTAGAGGGGGTACTTAATGTAGAACTTTTCACGAAAGCTACTGATAGGAATACTATGCTTCATTACAATAGCAACCACCCAGCTTGCCAAAAAGATAATATTCCTTTTGGGCAATTTTTGCGATTAAAACGTAATTGCACAAAGATCAAGGACTATGATAAACACGCTGATAATCTCACAAAAAATTCCTTGATAGAGGTTATCCAAAAAGGTTGATTAGACATGCCTATAAAAGAGCTAAATATTTTAATAGGGACTCATTTTTTGAGAAGACACCTAAGATATCTTCTACAGACAGCAGGCCTGTGATTTTTGTTACTAACTATAGTAATATGAGCAACAAAATCAAGAACATTATAAATAGAAATTGGCATTTGATTACAAATCAGAAAAAAGAGAAGCTACCAAAACCTATGTTTTCTTTTAGACGAAATCGCACCATTAGGAATTGCCTGGTGCATACATACAGAGATACGAATGTGAATAAACAAACCTGCATAATGAATACCCCATTACCAACAGGGACTTTTGCATGTAGTGGATGCAATAATTGCAATAATATCATAAAAGGATCCTCCATTCTGCATAATGGTGCCACTGTTAAAATTAATAATTTAATTAATTGCCGCACTAAAAATCTGATATATCTTATGTGTCCATGCCACCTTGGATATGTAGGTGAGACCTCGAGAGAAATCCGAATAAGAATAAATGAGCACAAGTCAGCAATCAGAACAAACAAAAGAACTGCTCCACTAGTAGAACATTGGTCGAAAGAACAACATAAAATTGAAGATTTGCAATGGTGCGGAATAGAAGTTATTCACATGAATTTTAGAGGTGGTGACGTAACAACAAAAAGAAAGAAACGCGAACAATTTTATATGTCACGTCTCAATACATTTAGGAAAGGATTAAATAGTAAGGAAGACTGGGAGAGATTAATTTGATTATATCCGTCCCTTATATATAGATATATCCTTTTTTCGTATCTTTTCCAGATCTATTTCATAGCATCCTTAAAATATTAGTATGTTCAAGATTTTCTAAAATTTAAAAAAAATTTTTTTCAAGTACATGCATTTCCTGTGTGTTTATTCAAAACATTTTTAATTTTTTTTAAAATTTTTAAATTTTTATTTTTTAACTTTTTATATACCATTCATGGTTGATGTATTTTTGTTATGGGTTTGGCCTATGATGTAGTTCGGATGACCAGAAATATTGTGTATATATCCTAAATAACCAGCAATTATGTTATGGTTACCCCTATTCCAAAATGGCCGCCCTATTAGTTTCGAAACTTCACCTATTGATGTTTATATTTTTTGCTTAATCGTTTCAAAAATGGTCGTAATACGGATGGTTTTACACGCTTAATAATAACAATTATAATAAATTGAGGTCTTAATAGTAATTTAAGTCACTTCTAACGGACATTAGGCATACTATCGCCTTCCCATTTCAAGATGGCCGCCCCACATCCGGCACTCTTAAGTGACACGCTAAGGGGTCGATTCCGATTCGGGCCGGAAATTTCTCCGACCGAGCCGGACCCGGAGAGATTTCCGACCGAATCGGACCCGTGCAGTCCGACCGAACGAGTACGATGCGTCCGTATGTTATCGGACTCGAGTCGGTCGGACTCCCATTGAAGTCAATGGGAGCCGGTCGTACAACGCGTACGCGGGCTCCCATTGACTCAATGGGTGCGAGTCGGACAAGGGCGCCCCTACAGCGGGTACGCGGCGGCAGCGATTCGCGCCGTACACGCACAGGTAGGGGGACCCATGGGTCCCCCTGTGTGCGACTCGCGCGGCTACGCGTACAGGGGGTCCGACACGGACCCCCAAAGTACGGCTCCGACAGCTCTTACGAGCCGGAGTGCGCGGCTCGGTCGGACTGCTCGCGGCGCATCGTACTTACCCGGCCGGGAAACGTCTCCATTGCGCGGTGCGAGTCGAGTCCGAGCGAGTCGGTCGGAGCGGTTCGAGCCGGGAGCGAGTCGGTCGGAGCGGTCGGGACGCCCGGACGAGTCGGTCGGCGATTTCGCATCGTACTCGCTCGGCCGGACCCGCGTACGGTTCGGTCGGAAACAGGGCTCCGAATCGGATCCGGTAAGCCGAATCCGATTCGGAGCCCTACCGGCCGAGATCGGAATCGGCCCCTTAGTAGTAGAAAGTTAATATTAAGAAATATACAGATTTCTCTATTCTTAATAAAAATATGTTTTGTTTTAGGCCGTTAACAAATTCTAATTCCCGCATTTATTAATAATATGGCGAGTTCGGATTAGTTCCGATCACGTGACCTCATTAGCATCCAGATAAAAGCAGCCTCGGGTCGAACACCTCCATAGAATGTGACCCGGAAGCTGTACATTGTTTGCGAGGAGGCCGGATTTTTCCGACAAGGTGAGCAGTAGGTTCTGTGATTGAGTGTCCTGTGTCTCTATAGAATAAATACTTATAGTAGTGTGAAGTGGTCTTCACCATATGGATCCCCACATATGTAGAGGTATCCAGCGACTCATAGAGAATATTTTCGGTCACGTCGGGAACAACTGTATCTAGTTCTGTCCATGTTTCATTTTTAGGAAGCCGAGCGGCGCAATTATTGTCACGCGGTGAATGCATGCCGTGTTTTACTAATAGATGTATTTATAATCATCTAAGAAAGGAGTATGGATTATATAAGTAGACGTTATTAGTTTGGGGATCCACTAACAATATGACAACATGCGGTTTATTGTTGGTCTATTGTTGATTATTAACAATAACAATGACCAGCTAAATAGATTCCCTTTCTAGCAAACAATTATCACGCTTTACAATACATGTCGTGATTTTTTAGTAGACGTAACCACAACCATTTAGAAAATAATATGGAGCATAAAAGTAGATGCCATTATTAGTTTTTGGGGAATCTATGATTTACATGCTTACATGTGGCTGTTTGTCGATTAATATCTTTAATAACGACCATAAAATAGATTATAGTATATGGTTTACTTTGACTTGCATATTTTTTGATCATAGGTACTTATCACTACGGCTGCATATATGCCTGAACAACTGTTGCCCTAGATATTGATCGAATTCAGTGGCATTTTTGCCTATCCTGGGGATCTTTATTACGACGCACCCCTTGACTTGTGATTGGTTCAGTTCTTTTTAAATTTCTGGTAAGATGTAGTTTTAGCGCTGGTGGCTCATCAATTTGCCCGCCTGTAGATCATGGGTATTAATACCTTTGTATATCTATTTTCCAGCATTTGGGGATTCCAGTGCATGATAAATATACGGTGGCATCAATGTACATACATATACCGACTTAATTTATTATCGCAAGGTATGTTGTTTTGTATTGGTTTTAAATCCAATTTGGATACACCGTTGATTAATTACTATCATTGATTAAATATATTCTTCCTTTTTCTTGGCATCTAAGGTACTTTGACGAGGTGATCATCCTTATTCCCTCACTTCTACAAATTGTGTCATACAAAGGTCTAGAAATATTGAATTCTAGTCCTGTTTTTAATTTTTTTTAGGTATGTGTTTATTTATTTATTATGACCATGGTATTTAGTAATTTTGGTGGTTTATTTGTTCTTTACTACTTACGTGTAAAGAAGAGAGAGATATATTTGAATGTGCTGGTGATAATGGAGTAAATAGAATGTAGTTACAAGTTTATGTACAAAAAATGTTTTTTAAAGTTTTTTATAACAATACTACAGTGATGTCAGCAACATGTTTTTATAATGCCATAATGTGTGTTTTTATAATGCCATAATGTTTTTATTGTCTAGAAAACTGTCCTGAGGAAGGTGTCTATACATCCACTCACCGAAACGCAGCGTCGACAACTTTGTTTTCATGTCATTGACAATTCTGTTTTCTGATGATTGTATATAGTAATATGAAATGTTTTTTTAACCATTTTTATGAAAGTGATTGTGTATACAAATGTTAAATAAATATTTATTGATATATGTTCATGTGAATTTTAGTTATTTATATATTCCGATTGTTTATTTTGGCATGTTGGTTCAGTTCATGTTTAAACACTCACTGTTAGAACTGGGCATCTCTACTTGGCAGAGGTAGGTACCTTTGTTCAAGTGTGGACCCTTGCTTCTAGTTAGGGTAAGGGGGATACACACTTTAAGATACCCCTGCTCACCCCCTTGGTAGCTTGGCACGAGCGGACTGGCTTATCCCCAAAGGCAATGTGTAAAGTATTTGCACTCCAAACACACAGTAATAACACCACAAACTGACTCAACACCAGTTCAGAATTTAAAAAAAATATATCTTTATCTAAACTCAACAAGACCAGAACGACAAAAATACAACATGTATCAAATTACAGTTTTAGAACAGTTATTGCAAAAATTGAACTTGTAGAAAACAAATAGCCTCAGGTGGAGCTATTATGACATTGTGACAGCAATAAATCCAAAGTATGGCGCTGACCTCGAGGTGCGCAGTGTCTGCATGGAGTCACACGGACGCCCCCAAACAAACAGTAACTTTGGAAAACGAAGTCTATGCATGGCGTCGTGGAGGTGAGGCGTCGGTGCCGAGGCCGGCTCCCTAGCTGCCACGGGGGAGGCGAGGCGTCGTGTCCGGGAGGAGGTGACGTGTATAATCCAGAACAGGGGAAGTCGGTTGTGACGGCGGTGAGGTGTCTGTTCCGGTGAGGCGTGGCGAAGTCGATGAGTTCGTGGAGTCACCCTCGGCGGTTATCGGCGCTGCTGTAACTGGATGCTGGCGGTTGAATGAGTCGGTGTGAGTGCTGGCGTCGGGAAGGCCGATATCTGCAGGTAGGGCGGTGCGTCATGCACTTCACTAGTGGTGCCCCTGGCCTCGGTGCAGGTCGTGGTGTCGGAGATTGTTTTTCTTGTTTCTCCTAAGTTACTATCTGCTGTTGGGAGTTGGAACAACCTCCAGAGGCCCAAAACAGAAGCGGGCACCTCCTGGCAGGTCAGAACTCTCAGCGATAGAGTTCAGGGGAGCTGGGGGTGAAGTCTTTGTGTTCCTGAGACTTCACAACAGGAGGCCAGCACACACAATCCCTTGGAGATTCTTCTTCAAGCAGGTTTTGCAGCAAAGTTCCAGTCTTTGTCCTTTCCTTGGCAGAATTAGCAACTGCAGGCCAAGCCCCACACAGCAAAGGGGCAGTAGTCCTCCTTACAGCTCTCCAGCTCTTCTCCTTGACAAAGGTTCCTCTTGAGTCCAGAAGTGATCTAAAGTTCTGGGGTTTAAGGTCCACTACTTATACACCCTTTTGTCTTTGTTGTTCTTTGTGCCAGGGTCTCTAAGCCCAGTCCAAACCAGTTCTGTCTTCACTGGTGCAGTATGACCACAGGGGGTGGAGACAGCATTGTGCAAGGGTGACACACCCTATTCAGGTGCAAGGAAAACTCCTCCTACAACCCTAAATGCAGCCAAGGTCTATTCAGCTCGGCTCTGAGTCATCCAGGAGGGGCCAGCCACACCTCAACCCCCCAGTGGCTGCCTACAGTGAATGCATATCCCCCAGCCCCTGTCATTCCAAAACCAGAAAGTCAGTACACAAAACAGCAGAGGCACACAGAATGTTTAAATAAGAAAACTTTATTTCTAAAAGTGGTATTTTCAAACACACAATTTAAAACCAATCTTCACTAAAAGATGTTATTAAATTCTGAGTTCAGAGAGCCTAAAACTCCAGTTCTCTATCTTGTCCGAATGGAAAGTTTTATATTTGTATGGGACTGCTAGACTTTTCAATAGTGAAAAACGATATACACAGTATTTCACTATCAGGACATGTCAAACACACCAGTACATATCCTACCTTTCACATACACTGTACCCTGCCCATGGGGATACCTTGTGCCTACCGAAAGGGGGCCTTACATGTAAGTAAAGGGAAGGTTAGGGCCTGGCAAGTGGGTGCACTTGCCAGGTCGACATGGCAGTTAAAACTGCGCACAGACACTGCAGTGGCAGGTCTGAGTTACATTTGGAGGGACACTTATGTGGGTGGCACAACCAGTGCTGCTGGTCCACTAGTAGCAGTTGATTTACAGGCCCTGGGCACACTCAGTGCACTTTTACTAGGGACTTACCAGTAAATCAGATATGCCAATCATGGATGACCAATTGTAATAACAATTTGTACAGGGAGCGCTTGCACTTTGACACTGATTAGCAGTGGCAAAGTGCCCAAAGCATCTAAGCCACCAAAAACGAAATCCAGCACAGCATCAAAAATACAGGAGGTAGAGGCAAAAGTCAAGGAAAACCACGCCAAGGAAGCCAAGTCTAACGCTCACTTTTAATATATTACTAAAGCATGATGTGATAGCACACTGTCCTTTACGGACAGTAAATTTCCAAGAAATGGCCAAAAACCTTCCCTTTATCTTGCAGCTTTTCTGATAAAACTATATAGTGCATTAACAATCTGTGAAAATTGGGTTTCAGAAAACATTTTATTATTTGTACATCGGTAAAGTGTTCTGATTTGTTTTTCATCCTATTAAAATATTTTTTTCATCACACAAGTACAAAACATGGGCTTCACAACTACAGAAATGTATTTTGAAATGTTTGTTCAGTTGACATTAGCTATTTAAATGTGTGTTTGGAAAAACCTGATACCCTACAGCCTTTGACCTTCGGCATCTAATTGTTGCAGAAAGACAAAAGCTGGTTGATAGTTGTGTAATAAAGGTTTAATAAAACTTGATCTGGCTCTTGGGTGAACTGAGTCTGGCCATTTCCGTCTCCGCGCAGGTAGCCTCAAGCATCATTTGCTAGTAAAAGTTGAGCGTTGAAGTCCTCTTCCTTGATAAAATATATTTCGTGAGGATTCTTAAATTCTATTTTGGGACTGGAGGCTTCAGATTGTGCTTTCTCTTTCTTTGCTGTTTATTAATATCAAATCGACAACAGCCAATCAAAACTGACTTTCTTAATAAACTACATTTCCCATAAAGCATAGCATGACATAGCACTTGCGCCAATCCCAATGTCTCTGCTCGTATAATTTTCCATGTCCCCATATTGACATCCTCTTTCTTTGCTGCTCCACGCTAAGATAAGTACTTCTGTTTTTTTATTTAGTGCGTATGGTGCCTGGCTTGCAGTTCTTTGTGCAATTTCTAATGCTTTAAAAAGACTTGTATGTAGGCCGTTTGGGCCCGCCTCCGCTTACTCAGTACTTGACGGGGGTGCTCAGGAGGCGGGAAGCGCAGTGCTTGAATGCACCAGGACATTTTTGTCATCTTTCTAGCTCGCTGCCGCATGGTACACATGCTGAGGTAAAACCCTGATGTTATTGGGTTGGGAGGGCCATGCTGCCTCGCAAGTGAACTTCTGCACTGCCGTCATACTGATGATTATCCGAGGGCCTTTCTAAACGCTCCCCCCTACGCCCATGTGGGTAGGTGTACAAACCATCTACAGGCTTCAGCTGAGGGGCAGACTGCCGTCCCACTCTTCTGCTTGCCTCCTGGTGGCCTTGGTATACTTGGGGTTGCCCCCCAAACCCCACACCCTCAACTGCTTGTGACCAGCATTACACCTATGCCTTATAGGCACATTATACGGGAAACAAAAAAATGACAGAACACCGATATTATGAGGGTGAGCTCTATAATCTTACTATGGAGGAAAAGAACCTCCTACTTGTAGACATCCGTGTGGAGGCTTGGGACGCCTCGGTCATGCAATCGGTTCAGAGAGCCTCTGCAGTGGCCCTCCAGCCGTTCACATGGCTTTGGCAACAGTATGATCTCAGTTCTTCCCCAGCATGTGACGATAGCGGCTCATATTTAGACGATTTGCCCTCTGTCCAAGCACACCACGCGTTCTCAGCGTCTGCTGTTTCACCTGACTGGTCACTCTTGCCATTACTTTCCACGGTCACACCATCCCTGCCCCGACAGGACACCTTTGGTCCCACCTGACAGCTCCTGCGACATAGGACTTAGTTTCTGTCCACCCTTACCTCCCGATCCTTCCTTCCACTAGTGGCATCTGCACCTCCCTCTCTTCAAACGACGATATTGAGTGCCCTGACTTTGCCCCTGTCGCTTCAAACGATATTTCTATGCTAAGTTGCAAACGGGGTCACTGGAATTCTCGGGACCAGACCCCCTCTGAAGCCTTCTGCCGTTTTTTGGCCCCTGGAACCCTTCCGGTCTTCGAGCCTGATGTGACTATGCATTTCCCCTCAAACTGGGCGCACCCTCCTATTGTCGCAGACCTGGTCCGCGACCGCCCTACGAATAGTTGTGACAGGGACGTCTATGTCAGACTTCTATCAGACTGCCCTCAGACTGACGCTGATAAAGTAGCGCTTGACCCTAATTTGGCCCTCTTTTTAAAATGTCCGCTGTGGTAGATACTTGAGCTGGTGGTCCTCGCCACAAACAAGGATAACATGAGGGATCCTGGCGTCCTTCCAAGATGGGCCCAGGGTGCGTTGGGCCTTGTAGGCAGCGAACAGTTTGCACTATCTTTAGTACACCATCTCGCAGAGTTAATCCGCAGTGATCCCAAACTAGCAGAGCTTACTACCGCAGAGACAGGCCCTATGACCACGGACATGCTGCCTGGCGACACATTCGCCCAAGACATGGCCTTCCTTGGTCGCACATGTACGGCCTATGCCAAGACCCAGACGTCCCTTTTCGACGTATCCCAACTGTGTTTTTTTTGTCGGGACTGGCCGTTTTGGCGAGCAACCATTCAGCCTTGCACGTGTCTGAGGCCCCAGTCATCTCATCTATCTGAAAGCCAGGGCTAGTGCTCCCATGTCTGGAACAACCTCTACCCCACCAAAGCGCGAAGAGACCGTTGTCGGTTCGGGAGAGGTTCCTACCGATCCCAGGACAACTACAATACCGGAGTTAAGTCCCAAGGTCAGACGTAGTCCATATTTACGGTTGTTTTAGGTAAAAGGAATCAAGATTTTCATTCCGACTGGTTGTTTCTTTGATTGCTGATCAGGGAATCCGAGTAGCAGTGACTGAATACCCAATAGAGCTCACTGGTGGAAGGTTCTTTTTCCTTTCTGGAATCTCCTCCAGGTAAACGTGTGGATGGTACGCCTCGACTGATGCCTACTTCTATATTACAGTGTTGTTTCCTTCGCCAACATATTTCACTTGATGGGAGGCGGCCGATAGTACGATTTTGAGTTGCCCAGCTTTGAACTTTCGTTCCCTGTTAACGAATCCTGATGGCACAAAACGTACAGTTATTTTGGCTCCCTCCTTCCCGTAGTATTGTCTCCTGATACCACAAGAAATGCGGTCATGGTCCTGCAGATGAACGGATCAGCCCAACTCCTTCAGCAACTGAGTATACTGCCTTCAAGTAAAGTGAATATATTCTTGTTCTCTCTCGCTGCCTACAGCTCCTTGAGTTTTAGTTTGACTCTGTGTTAGCTTGGTTCCTCTTTACCCCACAGGAGCTACGCACTGTCCAGACTGAATTTTGCTTCTCTTCAAGCCAAGACTCAGTGTAATTGTGAATATTGGCCAGTCTGGCAAGCTGGCTGGTTCGTTCAGGCCATTCTCCTGGCTCTCTATTTTACAGGGCGATTCAAAGGTGAGTAGCTTACTTGGCATAGATCGATCCGATGCCAATGGCTAGGCCAGATATCTACTGGTGGTTTTGTTCTACACGTGACTGTATGGTACAAAGGTTTCCTTTTCTGCTTTTCTATTGGCTATCATTGTCCAATTACTCACCTATGTATGTGAATGAGAGGCCACATACCGAAAAATCTCCACCAGAGGTCGGTGGGCCTCATAAGATGCCCTCTCACGCTAAATTGCTCGGAGACTTCCTTTACCTTTTCTATGATAGCTTTCCCCTCTTTCCATTCTCTCACAATTTTCACTTCTCTCATATTCCCTATAAACTAATTTTCTTCCTTACTACAACCACACACAACCCTGTTTAGTAGTTTTAGTTTCATGCTTAGTTTGTGCAATCATCTTCAAAAATGTACCAGCTTGGCTATCTTCTTTTGTAAACAAGTCCTCTAAAGACGCATTGAAACTAGCCAGAAAAGGAGAAAAATATTCAGCAATATTAAATATAGCGACATATGCATGATAGGATAATGCATAAGAAATTTGAAGCTGCACATATGTTGAACCAGCATAAGTAGAAAGAAAAGTATAAACATAATGCCCTTTAATCTTCATAATATTTAAAAATTCATGTATCGTTTTAGTGTGTAGAGGTTATCCTGAAATCCACTAAGTTTTCTTTATGCTCTATCATATCATGTTTTAGTTTACTCTAAACAGTAGTTAACACAACATTCATAGAGGCAAGTCCCATTGGAGATAGTAAGCACAACAGTCCAACTAAGACTAATATCTATAATATAAACACTATACCTACAATTTTACAGCATTTGCTGTTCTCCATCTTCCATTTGAGGCAAAAAAAAATGATTGATGCTCAAATTCAAAGGCAACAAATTATCTTTAAAATAATTATAAATTGCCTCTTTTATTCTTTGAAACCATAATCAAAACAAATTAAAAATGCAAATTGTTTTCTTTGCTTCATTCAAGAGTTCATTTCAGTCTTTGATAATTAAGATTTTTTTTTTTCTGGTTCAGGTTTTTTTTTTTTACTTTGTCGTAACAGTCTCTTTATTTTTCAAGGTGGTTCTTACTCTGTCTCTGTTCCTCTCTCATATTCAGTCTCTTGTATCTACTGGCAATGATTCACTGGATTGTAGCTTTCTATTTCTGATTCTTCTTCTGCTGACACTGTTGTTAGATATACCCATTCAGGTGAAGCATATTTTCTCTGTGGAACTATCCTTCTCATTGATCTTATTGCAACAGGTGATTCACTCCCACTGGTTTCATAGTCTCTCTCTAGTTTTTCTGGTTCACAATGCTTTCTTTTGCGAGTTCTTTTCCGAGGAATATCTTAAACTTCCTTTGTTCACCAACAGTCTGTGTCAGATTTTCTTTACTTTGTAAAGAGCTTATACTTGAACTTGTGCTTGAACCTTGATTAGCCATGACTACACTATTTACTGCAAACTGTTTTCTTCCCCCGGGGGTTCTTGTAACTCAGATTTTCAACTGCAATTTCTCATTGTTTGGATCAGAGAACATTTCTTCTTGCTGCCACTCATGCATTTGGCTTTTACACAGTAACATCCCTTCACTCTGATCCTTGTTTTGAAACTGGGCTTTAGACGTTTCAGATTCCTCATCCGTGCTCAAACTGACCTGAAATTTTACAAGTTCATTGTTTCTTCACCAGTTTCAAATTAATCTGAATGACAATTCTTGCCCCTCACCCCTAGATCCATGCTGCAAGCTTGAGCTTGACTTTGATCTTGTGCTTGACTTTGAGGATCAGTGGTTGATTCAGTGACTGTTCTGCCACTTCTTCATTTGCTACTGTCACTGTTTTCATATGAGCAGCGTGGCTCCACTGCAATATTCCAGCAAACATCACTGCAGTTTTGGTTAATGCAAGGTTTTACAGAGTAGTCAAAACCAGAAATCATTCTAAGTCCCAAATGAGCAACAAAATTGAATGGGAATTGGGCAGTATCCCTAATAAAACAGGAAAGTCTTCAAAAATCTGGCTCCCGCCAAAATCATGGGGTTATTATACACAATTCTTGCATAACAAATTAGTAAACCAGCAGAATCACAATGGCATGATCAAATTTATTACCTCTTTGGCAAATTGGAATAACAAATGATAATAATAAGTGGATGATGGAGAATTGCCTGAAGTTAAACTCAAACAAAACTGAAGTATTGCTCTTTGGTAGTAACTCCTCCTTTTGGTCTCCTGATTGGTGGCCTCAAGAACTCAGCTCACTCCCTATTCCAGTTACAAAGGCAAAAAACCTGGGAGTTATCTGCTATACAGCCTTGTCCTTTACACATCAGGTGATGGCCATCACCGTGTCCACCTTTTTACATTAAAATCTTTCCTTTTATACTTCTGAATCTTCAAAAAACTGTTGTTTCGGCGCTCATCTTATCTAAGTTAGACTATTGTAATGCCCTCTTTGTTGGTTTGCAGAAGGGTCTTCTTAACAAACTACAGGTTCTCCAGAACACAGCTGCTCGTTTATTATTAGGGATCCCCCAGACATTCTTCAGCTAAACAAGTTCTTAAGTCCTCCACTGGCTTCCTGTGGAGAAGAGGATTGATTTTAAGGCCCTTTGTATTGCTTTTAAGGCCCTCCACCATCACGGACCGGAATACCTAACGGACCAGTTCCTTTGGTATGTTCTGCAAAGAAATCTTTGGTCATAGTCTCTAAAGCTGGTTCCCAGGTTCCGGCTTTCAAGCGGGGGGAGGGGGGGCAAAAGTTTTGTCACTGTCACCGCTAGATTATGGAAGAGTCTTCCCACCAATCTAAAGAACTCCTCGGACTTGTTTTCTTTTAGGAAGGGCCTTAAGACTTGGCTCTTCACCCGTCAGTCCATCTTCCAAAAATGCAAAGGTTCGAGTATTGCTAAGATCTGGCTATCACTTCAGGTTTCTTTTAGCGCCTAGATGCCTTCGGGTATTAGTTTGCGCTCTATATATAAATAACAAACACCATTACCTTCACACTAGCACTATCCCATTTTAAGAAGCATACAACATCTTCTATGCTACTGCCATCCGAAGATGTTCAAACAAAATAGGAAACATTTCAACAATGAAGCTTCAATCAGATGAATAAGACCAGGCTTATCAACGTACTACAGTGGAAAGGCCTTTAAGTTCCAACAAGTTAGGAACACAGAGTGTTCATTGAAAGTATTCTATTGACAACAGTGGAAATAAACGATTGCATCAGCTGACTTTGCTCTGTGGAGCTTGTGGGGAGAAAAGATGCACTTGAGACGGGATGGGCGTGAGGAGCAAAAGGAGTGAGTGAATTACATAGCATCCATCTTGGCCAAGATAGTGTTTTCACATTAATGTGGCATAACTAAATTATTATATGCACTTCTATACATTATATTAAACTCGTTTTTACTGTTACCATATTAACTCATCGTACGTACTGGAGCCAACACAAAAAAATGATGATTATACATTATTTATTGCGTAAAATATAAACCTAGAAAAAGCTTCAGTCTCTACAGAGTTAAATAAAAACAAGGAATATGGCTTTTACGTTGTCATCGTTCTCCAGATGATAAACCAAGAGGTCAAGGACCACCTTGTTGAATGCTCCTGAGATGTCGAGCACAATCTGTATAACAAAGTTAACTCCGTTTTTTATTTTGAGCTGATGGAGTACATCCACTTCAGCTGTTTTAGTTTTGTGACTGCACAACTAGTAGAGGAGCAGGGAGGTATACCTGGATAGCAATGTACAGTAGGTTCAGGGCTAGAAATAGCAGTCTGTTCAGCTTTGAGCATCTCATATAGGGGTGCATTTTTGCCAGTGTACATCTAAATTGGGTACATTTTAGACCTGGAGACATCAGTGCTTGTGTGTGGCACAGTAGCTTTTTTGCATTGGGGTTATCCAAGGGACAATACGCATCTAATGTAGAGACAACAAAGATATGGGGTGATGGCTTGTATCATGCAGGGGTGTCTCTAAACCAATGAGCATTTGATATAAGTTCCACAGCAGAAATGTTTCTGTGTCACTCTAAAACAGTGACTTCCATACAGCTATTGATTAGAGCTCTTTTAACATAGAGACCGCTGTATCAACACATGGGAAAATGCGTTCCAGAAATATATGGATCATTGTTCATATACAGTGAAGAGAGCCTCAGAAACCTCTAGATCAGTGCTGAGTGTCTTAGAACATGAAGTAGAGAATGTAGTCCAGTGTTTATCTAAAGGGCCACAATAAAAACATACTAATTGATTTCCATTGATTATTCTATTGAATGTATCGGAAATAGATGACCATAAACTAGAATAATCCTAGAACAGATGGCCCCAATGTCAGTCCAACACAAGATTAGCAAAATAAACCTGCTTATTTTATGTTGGCAGATGTAAAGAAATAGGAGGTAAATGAGGCAGGAGGGACATGTGGACCAATGGCAACCTTCTAACTGCATGGAAAGTCAAATGTATGTCCCTGCGCTCTCCTAGACTGCAAAATCTTGCAGCTGGATAATTAAGTAAAGAGAAAAACCATAGGACCAAAGCTATACAACTGACAAACATTTACTTTGGCTTGCATTGCGATCCGTGACTTCAAGGTATGTCTAGTGATGTACCAGTGTTCCAAGTGCAATTTACTTGTCTTAGAAAAATAGCTTACGTCAGTAATTGCGTGCAGTGCACCCTGAATACATGATAGCTTGTGTCCCCAGTAATCCACCTAGTAAAAAGGGAAGGTATCGCTTCTCCATATCAGGACTTTTTTAATGGAATAAATGCACTTGAGCAACACATGCTAACAAATCTTTTCAATTTATATCTGGTACATAGTTGCCAATGTGCAGTAAGAAAGTACTGAATTTTGAGTGGCTCTGAGTGCGTCAAATCTATAAAAATTGGTCACATCCAGACACAACCCACATTTCACAAGGTCTTGTTTGTAATACACAGGTCAGAGTTCTAATAAACATCTTAAGTGTTATAATTCTGTATGATTAACGGAACAAAAAAGGGAGGGAACTTAAAAGTTGTAAAATTCACAGCATTTCAGTTGGAAGAATGCTTCAGGAAGTTTACATACTGCTTGTTGAATATAAACGTTCACCCATGTAAATGTAGCATAATAGCAGCAGTAATACCGCTTCTAAGCGCTCCAATTTTAGCAGATACAAAAATTGAGGCAAAGGGAGATGGCGTATAGGATCATACAGTTTCATCAATTGAGGGAGAAGAAACTACTGCTCAGAGGATCTGGTTCCTAAGGCAGTAAGTAAGCCACTAGATCACAGCTGTAGAATTGTAGAGTACACTGGCTGTGGTGGACAATCTGCCTGCATAGCAGATTTACAGAGAGCTGCTAGAGGGCTCTGATCTCTCTTCATGTCAGTAACCTTGGGTTAGGTTAGACGGCTTTGTGATTTCATAGAAAAACAATTTCTTGGAATACTATTACTGAGAAACCATTTCATCTAAACTGTTTAAGGGAAATTTTCAGAATGAATGGCATTTACCTTTTCGTAGAAATCAATTCATAGAAGATCTTTCTGGTCGAATTGGCTTCTGAATGCTTATTTATTATTTCTAAATGCAATCATTGCAGGTTTTAATTTCAGAAACATTTTTGACGGAGATATTTATTTCAGTGCTTTACTTCAAGGGACGTTATTTCATATTTATATCATCTACATTGTCTGACAATTACTTCAGATGCTTTTAATTCTCTGACCCATCACCACTGGTAAAAAACATCCATCGCTGACCTCTCACAACCCCCAAACATCAATCCCTGACCCCTAAAACCCTCTCACCGCACCTAAACAACACTCAGCCCTGAAGCCTAAAAGCCCTCTCTAGCCTAAAAGCCCTCCTGCCCCAAAAATCCACCATCCCTGAACCCTAAAATCTCACAACCTCTAACCCCACCCATTCCTGAACCCTAAAACCCCTTTCTACGCCTAAACTCCACCCATCCCATACCCCTTAAAACACCATAGCACACCCAAACTCCACCCTTCCTTGAACTCTAAAAAACCCTCACCCCCTTAAACACCAGCCATCCATGACCTATAAGAACTCATCACCCTAAACTACTACTCCCTGAACCCTGAAAACTCCTTTCTACATCTAAACTCCACCCATCCCTGAATCCTTAAAACCCCTCACCATCCTAAACTCCACCCCATCCTGAATCCTAAAAGGTCTTCGCCACCCCAACCGCTACCCATAATTGAACCTTAAAAACCCTCACCAGCTCAAAACTCCGCCCATCCATGAACCCTAAAACCTCTCGACAACCATACACACCACCCGTCCCTGAAACCTAAAAACACCTCACACCATTCATCCGTGAAGCCTAAAAATCCCTCACCACCCCTGCACTCCACCCATATCTGAACCCTAAAAACACCATTCTATGCCATAACGCCAATTATTCCAGACCTCTAAGAACCCTCTCATCACCCTAAACATGGTCCATCCCCGAGCCCAAAAACCCCACAGTAGTCCCAGACTCCACACAAGTTTAATGTAATTTTGGATTTTCTTTAAAGTTATCATTCCTTTAAAATGCTAAATGTTTCCCTTAATTTTCGTTTTTTAATTTTTTGATTTATTTATTTAAAAAAAAAAAATTGTGTGTATTTCCTGAAAATTGTCTTAACTTTAAAATTGGTTTTCCATGATTTGGTTTCCTCCAATATGGTTTCTATGTTTTAGTTTTTCTATGAATTCACCTACTACCAGGTTAGACATCTGGAACAGGTGTTAGATCTTCTGAACACTTTATAATCAGAGGTCCTCATGACAAGATGTGGAGCAGAAGTCCAGGTGATTTGGGGCCTGAATAATGCAGATTATCAGCATACATGGCGGTCTGGGTTCTTCTTCTGGGATCAATGACCGCAGTTCTTTTCTTCAGTCCTCCTGTATGTTCCATATTTCCTTCTGGTAAGCTGCGAAGGTCCCTTCCTCTGGTCCAGTTTCTTTGCTGTTCACAGCTTCATGTAAGAAGAGAACCTCTTGGCTCACAACACCATCTCATATTTAGAAACAGGTACCGTTAGACCATGCAGTTGCTACTCCACTTCAGTGTTGAACTCTAGCCTATAGCAGGGGAACTAATTGGCATGACGTACATCCTGTTGTACGTGTTACTCCGCTTCATTGAAACTGGCTTCACAAAATTGCATCTGTAATTGTAATAGCGGACATCCTGTAATACCCACTAGCTATATGTATCGGACCTAGATAGCCTTCAGCCACTCAAGTGCTCTTCCTGGGGTTTCTGCTTAGAGGCATATCTGATCATAGGATGTGGGGTAGGAACAGGTAGCCCATCTTACTAGAGGTCGGATGCAGCGGCCACGACCGTGAATGCATTTCTTTGTTCATGGCGTCCCTACTTCCATGAGACTGATGGACAGTGGGGAACAAAAACCTTTCTGTTCTTCTGAAGAGAATACAAATGCAAAGTCAAATTCCTATAATGTGATTTACAGTGGGATTGACATGACCTAATGAGTCATGCACAGAAGAGGAGACAGAACACTTCACTGATACCACTAACTAAGAGAAGCACCCTCAATCTTTTGGTTCGGTTGTGGTTCTAGGGCGGGTTGTCCATCTAGGGTGTGACAGTATATTGTCCCATTACTACTGGTAATGAAGTAGTCCTCCTACACAGTTATCAGGTCTGTCCCATCAATACTCGCACATTCCCATTCACATAACAAAAAACCTAGCATTAAAACAGCTAGCATAATTTGCTATAGCATAAGCTAAGAATGTTGGTGACGTTTTCAGGGCATACATCAATGAAATTTATGCCTTAATAGTGCCTATTCTCACAACCCAGCCTTAGCAGATTTATTTATGCCAAAGAAAACTAGCATAAATCAAAAGACTTGTTAAAGTGAATATGCACATTTTTATTGAAGCTATGCCCTTTCTGTGATCTGATCTTCTGAAAATATACCCACAGTTGTCTGTTTTTAAGACCTAGTGTTAGCGAAAATCTTTTTTGCTTCTTCTAAAATTATATCATTTGATTGTAGGGGGTTTCAGACAGCTCTCTTCACCCATTGGTCTGTTTTTGTCATATACATTTTTCCTACGCCCACTAAAGCATGGCGCAGTATTTCAGCCCACTGTAACCATTGGCTAACTTCACTGTGAGTGACTGCATTTTGCCATTTCAGAAGGAGAACATTGGCACAAAGTAGGTCCCTTAATTACTAGGAACAACTATGCCATGTGTGCTTTTTGAGACCAAAAATATTTGAGCTTTTAGCCATTTTTCTTTCTTTTAAGTTTGATCAGGGTTCCGACTGCTTACCTGACCATAAAGTTTTGCAAAAAGAAAACAAGCATTGACAAAGCTAAAAGGTTGGCAGCCAACACGAGCTACTGGCTTTTACAATGCTTGTTGACTGTTTCTTTCAACAACCGACTTTCAAGGACATTGCTCTATTCATAAATATCTGGTACCTGAGATTTTGGCCAATGGTGGATTGTTTGGTCAATGGTGGACACCTGTGGAACCCTGAGTAATTCAATAAGGTTCTGCAGCCTGAAACCATTAAGGACAAACTTCTGACACCAGGGACCTCTAGAAATGACCTGTACATTGCAGTCTGCTACAGAATAGGATTTATATTATTAGCAAGGGACCTCTAGTAATGCCTTATGGTACTTCACCCTCCTTGGTAAGATTTGTTTGACAGCATAGACCTCTAGTAATGACCTTTTGTACTGCATCCTGATTACAGCAAGGACATCCGTTTTACTCCAGGGAGCATTTGTATCAGGAAAGTGCCTAGTGCATCTCTTCAACCCTCTGAGGTCATGCAAACGGCAACATTTGGCTGAGGACGTTTTAGTGTTTTCTTTGTATATGACAACAAGTGTTTGTTTGGTAGGTGGAGTGCAAAAAAACTGCAATTTTTGCAACTGAGCATGCAATATGAACCAGCATTAGCAAAGCCGATAAATCTGGCTTGCGTTTTCAAGCCAGATGTGTTGGCTTTGGCAGTGTCGTTTAAAGGCTGCACTGTTTAAATGGTTTGACCGCATATGCGTATCCTTATACTTGATATGGTTGAGAGACTATTTAAAATTTAAACTTCAAACATACCTTTTTATGGTAAGATGAGAGCGGACCAGTTGCGGTTTAGACAGAACGAGTCTGTAACCTGAACATTTGCCCTAGGTGTCAATGATGTTAACGCTTGTGCTACCCAGGTAATCAGATATGAGATCAGCATCTACAAACTCCCTGCATTTACTAGGCACATGCAATATGAACATTGATGTATGCCTTTTTACCCGGAGTCTGCCCTTTTGCTTGGAATGCTTTGTAAACATTTAAAGTTTGAGAAGTATAATAGCTCACTTTTTTTTGTATGTTTGCAGGAGAGAAGTGACTTACTTCGCAAGTGGTTTGATCTCATGATACAAAACAAAGAGGATCTCGCTAAGATCATAACTGCAGAAAATGTAAGAATGATTCTGATTGCTTACTAGCATGCGAAAGACAGAACTCTGTTTAATTGAGATTCCGTGCTTTAGATATTTTCTCATGTTTCAAATAAATGTGTTATGGTGGTCATGCCCTTGGCTGTTGTCTTTTGTTCCGGTGTCCCTTCTTCCATGCTACAGGATGACCTCCTGGAACTGGCTTCGTCCATTGAAGGTGTACTCAAATAAATCTTCCAGTTCCATTGAAGAGTGCCTCTCTAGGGGTCATGCTTGAAAAATGAGACCGCACACTTCCTTTTATTTTTTTTAAACGTTGATCTGTTTACTGAATTTTACCAAGGGATACAGTAGTATTACACGTATTGTTAGTTACCAATGGAAGTGTGTATGGCAGTGCGTGATGTGCTCAGCCCTGTACGTATTTAAACATTTACTCCTAGTAAGGGTAAAGCCTTATGTATGTAATAGCTCCAGCTCCCAGTACACAGTGTGAAGATGTTACATTCCCTAACAGGAAACATAAACATTAATATCTATAACAAGCCAAGGGTAGAGAGAGGGAGGCCCATGCCCACCCCCTCCCAACCCATTTCCCTCCAAACAAGAAAGAAGAACCAAGTGAGGGTCTCTGGTAGTGCTCTGAGGGGAAGAGAATTAGGTGAGGCCACTCGAGAAGTGAGGTCGGGCGAGCCGTAGATGTACTCTAATGTGAAGGCTAAGCCACCAAGGTGAAAGGCGCCTGAGGCGCGATGCTCCAATGTTAGTCCAAAAGCTTTAAGGCACGGAGATGAAGTGGGGAGAAGCATAGGAATTCTAGTGTAGACATATAATCGATGAGGGGGTGCCTAATCACAGAGAATTATGTTTTTCTGAGAGTCTGTGCATCGCCAGGACATATCAGAATCTGTTGAACCATAGCGATATCACTGGGGCCTCTTACAGCACCCTCTTCTGAGCAACTCAGATGAGCACTCTACAACCTTGTGGTTACATCCACAGATGGGAACCCTGAAACCTGGACACCCCATCCTTCGTGTCTAAGCACTGCTTTACAAGTACCTCTTGTACTCAGTTGGAACCAGCGGGCCCTGGTTATGAGTCCATAGACCTTTTACCAGGGAGAACAACTAAGCCGTCTCCCCACTTTGTGCGGCATGTAATGAGGTTTGTAACCTATGGCTAGATCAGCTACTGCCATGGTTACTAGTCTCATAGACCGGTCAAATAGATGTTAGCCATCCCAGATGAAAGGAGTTCCATTCAAGTTTGACTCCTATAGTTCAGCGGAGTATAGAAATCAGCTGGGGAGCAACCCAAATTAATGCAGAGCCGCTCTCCACCCAGCATTGCACAAAGTCCCTTCACTTCAGACTGTGCATCACATTTTCAGCCAAAACTACAAGCATTTTACTCATGTAGACAAACCTTTAGCAGCCCCCTCCAGTCGTAGTTCTCACCTCCCACTGCGGTTAATTTTTCCAAACTGCCCGCTCCCTGACATTGCTAGCTGAACCCATCCTATTCTTATAGTTGCAACGACACTCTTGTGCACCATCCAACCCTTTCAACCTCCAAATCATCAGACCTTTATCGCTCATACATGCTCACTATCCTGTCTGACATCACTGAATTCTATCCAGGCTACTTACCCTCATTGCTTCAAATGGTTATTGTCCTAGCCTTACTCGACAAACCCACTGCTGATCCAGCCAGCTCTGCAAACTATTGTTCTATTTGTGAACCCCATTTATCCTCGAAAATCCTGAAACACTTTAAAAAAAAAATGTTTACTATTGCATTTCATATTTCCCATAACCCAAAGAAGGTGTTCCGAGTTAGCTTTAGAGCGCCACACCTCACTGAAAGAGTGCTCTGTCAAATGTTCAGCTTCATCACATCTGTGCAATAAACTTTCAGACTAAACGACTTTGGTATGTTCCATCACATTTCAGTTTTTACTTTGTGGGCCTTTAATTCGCAGTTACATACATCAGGGTCTTTACATTGCAGATGGGTTTTTAGTGTTCTATTTTGCAGGCCTTCACTTCGCAGGACAGTATGTTTTTTTTTTATTTAAGAATAAAAAAATATATGTGGGTATGTTTATATTATATTTGTGTGTATGTTTAGATATGTTTATATATGCATTTATGTGTATGCTTTCATGAATGAATACACATGTTTAATGAGGAAAGAATACATTTTAATGTTAATATTGAATTCATTTATAATTCAAGCATTTTGATACATGTTAAAAATATATTAATAAACAAATGTACGCCATTTAATAAATTAAGTTATTAACGAATGTTACCATTTTTAATCAGTTTTTTAAATTTAAAAAGTTTCAAATATAGGTATATAGTACTATAAAATATATTTTTTAAACTTTTCAGTTT
The DNA here is from genome assembly GCA_963921515.1 of Calotriton arnoldi. NCBI lineage: Eukaryota > Metazoa > Chordata > Amphibia > Caudata > Salamandridae > Calotriton > Calotriton arnoldi. The sequence goes on from CAWUFW010003585.1 coordinate 1,256,379, forward strand.
TAAAGCTGCTAAGGAAATTTTAGGGTTCAGAGCTGGGTAGTGTATAGCAATAGTAAGGTGTTTTTTAGGGCTGAGTAGTACAGAGGTTTTAGGGATGACGGATAATTAGCCCATAAGGATAGTTAAGGGTTTGTGTGGGCTCATTGATGGGCGGCGTTTTGGTTAGTAAAGGTTTTTTAGGGTTCAGGGATAGTGTATGCGGGAGTGAGGAGTTTCTAGGGCTCAGGAATGGGTTGTGCATGGGGATCGGAAGAGTAAAAAATCCCATACTTGTATTATCTCAATCAAATGACAATTTTCTTGCTAACAACATTTATGGGGCAGTTTTCCCAAAATTTGTTTGGTTTGCTGTGGTTCATTTTTAAGTTATGTTCATCGTACTGTGATAGCCAGTATAATGAGCATTATAGTTACTTTTCATATGAGATACCATGAACGTTGCCTATTTGAACTTTGACCTACCTTCCTTTGCCATCTTTGCAAGGCTTTGAGGAGATGAGGATCAATGGACATGATTGCAATCTTATCAAATGCGGAAATCTGTTTAGCAGCAATACAGATCCTGTCCTTGTGTTTTAACACTTTAAAGTGTGCTAAGGTTTTGAGACACAACACAATGTAAAGAAGGGGGGACAGGGAGCGAATTGGAAAAGAGCAGGTCCAGTACCGGTGTTCCCAAAGAATCACGTATGATCACTATGGGGTAACTGTTCCTATAAGACAAGAGACAACCTATTCTGGTTGCATAATAGAAGATGCTGAAGTGTGGACGCCGCAGTTGTGCATGTGGGTGTGTGGGCCTAAACTGTGTGTGAGCGAGTTAAAATTACCTACATGGTACCCAGAAACCAAGTTTTATTCAGGGGTCCGGAAGGTAAGAGTAAAAAAAAAAAAACTCTTACCTTCACACCCACATGCACAACTGCGGCGTCTCCTAAAAGATCTCTGACAAAGAGCCCTCACGCGGGGCCTGTGGGGGACAGCAGCCCGCCCCCACGAGGAGCAAAACGCCCTATGATGAAGCATGACACTCGCAAGGGTGTGTGAGAGCACTATTTCTAAAAGGAGAAATTCCTCCACCTTCATCTAGATCCAACCGCGTTGAAAAATCGAGACCACACTTCAGTATCTTCTGTTATGCAACCAGAATAGGTTGTCTCTTGTCTTATAGGAACAGTTACCCCATAGTGATTATACTAAGGTTTTGAGAGCCATAATGCCGTTGAATTTCCTGTGGCCTAGCCTGAAGCCTGTCTGTTCCCAAGGACAAAATATTTTGAGTGTACCAATCCTGTATGATACATTTTACACACACAGCTGTCTGTACCCGTTAGACCTCTGTCCGGTTTAGCACCCGCTGTGGTGCTAACTCTAGTTCTGGTGCATCCCCTGGGCCAGTTCCCTTTGCATTGACACTGTTGTCGATGCCAGAGGAGGATGTGAAGCCTAAAGTACTATCCGACTCCGAGCAGAATCTATCACGACCTCGACCGATCCTGGCTGTGACTCGCACAAGCAGCCTTTGGGCAACCCTTCGGATTCCGATAGTCTGCCTTACCACACGGTAAGGGCTCAGATTTTACATACTCTTTTTGGCATGGACTCAGGCAATAATACTTTGATGAAGGGGATGGCTATGTTTCCCTGTATGACGAAGAAAACTGGAATGAAGAGCTTCAGGATGCCAGTGGGCTAGATAATTTCCCCAGATACAGGCCTTGCACAGGGTCAAGAGCTAGGAGATTGTGTCTTCGAGAGAACACACTGCTCCCACCAGTTTGTTAAGGCAGAATGGAATGCTTCTCAGAGCCTCAACGAATCTTGCTGGAGGCTTCTTCTGTCACAATGGAATCTGGTGCTGTGCTGTCTGGATCTGCGTCTGTGACCTGGGTGAAGTTCTCTCCTAACTAAGTGGTCAAGTGGTAGTTTTGCAAGGTCACTTTAGGAATGTTTTGACATAATCATATACATCAGTGGATGTACTAAAAAGGTAAGTAAATATACTTCAATATAGACTACATTATTTGGATTATGGTTGTTCTATGACCTTGAAAATAAGGCACCTGTCCCAGACTGATGTTGCTCTGGGGTTTTTGTTGATGTCTATATGTAAATGACTTAACACTGCCACAGTTCTTGGAAAGATAGGGACAGACGACATCTGCGTCAAAGGCAGATATGTTGATGATTCTGCATAATTTGAGGAAATAAGGCAGCCTCCATTGTCAAAGATGGCAGCCTCTATGGTCTAAAATGGCAGCCTGCATGGTCTAAGGTGGCGATCTCCATTACCTAGGATAGATTCGGGGACAAAGGTAAACGAGCTGGACAGGTTAACTAAAATGGAGACAATAGCTAAAATGGAATCTGTCCTGTATGTGTATTAAAACACATAATTGAAAAGAAAGAAGACTAAATGCAAGTGACTAAAATAATAGAATTATGAAGGGAAACAGTCAAAAGATTTGACATTCCTGGAATAATTTCTAAGCTAAATAGTCACAATTTTCACTGCATGTGTTTTTGATTGATCTTGCTTATCTAAGATATTCATTATACATGTACATAATAAAAGCACATGCCGCAGACGTGCATTTGGTGAAATATCAATTCATCATTTGTTACATGTTCAATAACACATGTCTTCAAATTGAAATAAAAAAGGGGTGCTGGGCGACATAATCTATACAACACTGTGGCTCAAGTTTTACCTGCTGTTCTGGGCGGCCTACAGGCGTCTGTTGCTCAGGCTATTCAGGACCACCTTGATGCGCTACTTAGGACGGTTGCTCTGGATTAGACCTGACCAACTGCCTAGGAGGATCTATGGACACAAGTGTGGCCCTGGATGAGGTCTACGGGCCTCACTGGGGATGCCCAGGCATGCTTAATGGACCTGCTTTTTGACAGCTCTTGCCTTTTTGGTGAGAATGCTTTTGAATGCTACTAGGAGAGCAAAGACGCAACAAAGTCCTTGGGCCTTTCTTCTCCCACCAGCAATTTCTCACTCTCCATGGCTATGGTAAAGGTTTTTCATTTCGCAAGACGACTCCTCCAGCCGAGCAGGCCTTTCAGCCCTTTCATGGCCGGAGCCATGATTCCCAGAGACAACGTTCAGGACAGCCTGTACAACGTGCAGCTGCAACCGCCAAACTACTCCAGTGTATCCTTGCCGGCACACAGCTACCTTGCTGGAGGCAGGATCTGATATTCCTCCCAGGGTTTCAAGCCATTACTTCAGACAAGTGGGTCCTCCAAATTATTTTCCACTCTGCTGCACCTTCCACCACCATCAGGGCAATGGATGGAGGACTGGTTGTAGCAAGTTTAAAGACTCTCCAGTGCTCAGCGAGAGCTATTTTAACTGGTTATAATGGTTATAATGCAGAAAACCTTCATTTCTGGAGCCAGAGCTGTTAAGTCCACAACAGCAGCCACAGATGGAAGTTTAGTTTTTCTTTGGTGCAACATGTTTAGGGGTCACTCCAGGACAAGGGCAGATAACAAGTGGGCCCATGTAATTGGGGCTCCTTGCAGTCCACACTGGTGATCCCACCAAACTTTCCCAGGCCATGGGGAGGATGATGGATTCGCCCAGGCCCTGTTGGGGTTCACTATGTACACGAGCAAGAGAGAGCCCCTCACCTATCGCCTTGCAGCGCCGCTCTCCCTTTTCACTCATGATGCAGTTCTTGCATCTGTTGCTAGGGGCACTCTGCTTCTCTGGGCAGCTCCACCACCAGGCAGCTATGACTATGCTTCTCCACTGGGCAGACCTCTCTTGCAGGGAAACTTCCAGCACCCCCTTCCCAACAGGCAAGGCAGACTCCTTTTAAATGCAGACTCACTTATTAGTATGTGTGTCTTGTGGCACACGGACAATTGCCACCATTAAAATATATCGAGGGAGATCCATATACATTTATGTGTTCTGATAAGATTGGTTAGTACCTTAATTCATCTATTGCCAAGAACTTGGTGCAAGCCGAAGGTCTGGTGGGGGCGTTGGGGTTTCCACTCAGTACTCATCCTTCTAAGATCCATAAAGTCAAGAACATTGAATTCCGTAAAAAAACACCTTTTGGTCAGTACTTGGAGGATAATAAGTTTGTGTATTGAGTAATGTGAGAACAGATTGTTAAATTTTGAAGGAATTGTAGTATCCCTTATATTTCATTGCAAACATGGTGATCTAAGTAATGCCATTTATGTTGTTTTTCAACACTAGGGGAAGCCTCTGAAAGAAGCCCTGGGTGAGATAATGTACTCTGCGTCCTTCCTGGAATGGTTCTCTGAAGAAGCCCGTCGCATTTATGGAGACATAATTCCTGTCCCTATTAAAGACAGACGTGTCCTGGTTCTGAAACAACCTCTTGGTGTGGCAACTATTATCACTCCAGTAAGTGTCAGAAGGAGTACCATTGACATGGAAACAGAGTTGCGCTTTGAACCATTCATTTGGGCTGTCCCAACATTGCTGGATCGAGGTTATTAGATGTGGTCCTCTAGAATTTCTCATCACTGATAATTCAGGAAAGCACTGGCAAGCCGAGAAGTCTTGAGAGGCAAGGAGAGTTATTTCAGAGACTAGGTATGTTTTTCTAATAGCAGCAGACGTTGCAGTAGGTTGTGCAGTTCTTTACTAGTGAAGGCTTGAACAATTCATGTACAATTTTATCTGCATTAACCTAAAAAATTGTTTTCTCTTCTTAGGTCAGTTAAGGACAAACCCATCTCTGAGAAATGCAATGTCAAGACGTCTTAATATTTACATAAAGTTTTATATCGTGCCACAATACAGGAAAGTTACTAACTCTTGTCGGATTCTGGTGCTCTCATTCATTGTGAATAAAGCCCTCTGACCAAGGGCTTTGGATTTTGGGAACTCTTCAGGGCAAGGCTTGATGTAGTCCTGTATTGCATTTCTTTGTTAATCATACTTGCAGTTTCTGATTATGCTAGTGTTGACTAAAAATTGCTTTTGTTCGGTTTCATCCTCGTAATCCGACTGTGACCTAAAAGCTAATCTTCATGAGTTCACAAGTTTTCAGAGTGACTGGAAACATGAATATTGTTATATGGATTCTGTGATTCACATAAGTACTGATTGATTCAGTATGAATAATATCTACTGCATCCATTAGGCTTAGGCAGAGATAGGAGTGTTTTCAAAGGTTTGTAATAACCGTGGTGTACTCCACTTCTTTGTTTAGCCACTTAGTAAGGCACTTGAAAGCATTCTCATGTGCAAGCCCCAACAACTAAAACTTGTTTCGATGGAACTAAACTGGATGAATTCAGTCTGGAACCACAGCTTTTGACAAGCCAATGAGCATGCATTTTACACTGCACACCGTGTGCTTTTTTTGCATTGCAGCCACGAAATAATGTAACCTGACTTATCTGAAGCATTGTCCCAGTTTCTGGTTTTCCCTGTTCAACCAATCTAATTGGGATCAAGGTAAAGTCCATTTGTGTATGGCGTGCATTTGATTGGTTTAGTATTTGTGACTGCTCTCCCCATACTCTTTCAGTTATACCGTCATCCACTCCTGAAGACCATGTATAATCACAGTTTCCTTTGCCACAATGATAAAAGCAACAAGTGTTCCTTTTACAATTGTAGATCAAAACCTTAAAAAAAGAGACTTCCTTTGAAACTTGCTTTGCAATGTGGTTGATAGAGGAGTGAAATCAGGAGGACACATTCAACCCATCTCAAGTCTGGCACGGAGAGTTTTGTTTGCTTTGAAGGATTCTTTCAGTGCCAGGGGCAAGTAGAGCGTTGCGGACAGTCATTGCTATAGCATGAAGAGCCTTTCTGCACTGGGGCTCCGCGTTGGTCGATCGTTGTGGGCGGTCGATTTTCAACGCGAAGAGGTCACTTTGCGGTCAAGAAGGGACCAAACCTTTGGACTTCACCTTTTCTTGAGGAGGAGTTCACACTGATTCCACCCAAGGGTCCAAGACCTGAGGGGCACTTCTTGGGGATCAGGACTCCCTCCAGCAGAGGCCAGCAGGTCCAGTTGATGCTGGTCAGCTGAGTTGCAGGGAAGCCTCTGGAAGCTTGCTATCTAGGTCACACAGGAGGTTAGCCAACTGACACTTCTGGAAGCCTATGATCAAGGCAAGCAAGTTCCCTCTTCAGACAGCCAGGCAGTCCTTCTGGCATTAAGGTAGTCCTTCTGAATCTTCCACATGTCCAGGAGTGTTCTGATGAGTGATTCTGAAGGTTCCATTTTTTTTTTTTAAATACCTGGTGGTAGTCTGTGTGTGGGGGAATTCCCTGACATACCCCCACAGTTGGTTCTTGTCAGTTCTTCCCCTGGTCGTGGCTCCACACTGTCTAGGGTGACCAAGGCAAGGGCAGACCTGGTTTCAAGTTCCTTTGTGTGTGCGCTGCAGGCAGGGCCATTTGAAGTGCAATCAGGGCAGGGTGTAGCTCCTCCCCAGCCATCCTCTCAGGAAGATCCTATCCCCTCACACATCGGTTTCCTTTGTCTCACTGGAAGCCATACACACCCCACAACAGCAGAGCAATTCAGTCATGTGACCCAGGACACTGACATAAAGCATAATTGGTTTGGGCAAAAAAAATACCGACTTTCTCAATGTGGCATTTTCAAAACTGTAACTTAAAATATGACTTTACCATCAAAGAGGATTTTAAATGACAATTAATTTGATTATTAACATAATTTCTCTATCTGCTCTCAATCTGAGGTTAACACTTATTGAATGTAATAACTTAACCCAGTGTTAGTCCATGGGAGAGATAGTCTTACAACAGAGAGAAATGACTTTAGGAGTTTTTCACTGCAAGGCCATGTAAAAGTGAAATCCATATGTCCTACTTTTTAAATACTCTGCACCCTTCCCTATGAGCCTTTATGGCTTGAATTAGGGGTGACTTACATTTATTAAAAAGGCAGGGGTAGGCCTGACAAAAGGTTTATTTTGCCAGGTCGAAATGGCAGTGTAAGACTACACTAAAGGCTGCAGTGGCAGCCCTGAGACTTGATTTATACAGAGTGGTTGGCACAAAGAGCTGTTGCCCTTTACTGGCATTTTATTTACAGGCTCCTGTATACAGGTAGTAACATTTAATAGGCAGTTACAAGTAAATTAAATATGCCATTTAGGTGTAGGCCAATTTTACAATGTTTTAACGAGAGCACAAACAATTTAGCCTAATGCCAACAAAAATGAGTTCACCAAACTAAGGGGGTGAAGGCAAAACTTTGAGATAATACCACGCCAAGAATGTCAGTCAGAAAGATAAACTAAACAATAAGGATGCAAGAACAGAACCTTGTTTTAGGCCCTTATTGATGAGTTTTTCAGATAAGGACAGGCTGTCTCCTTTTTTTAACCCACGACCAGTTTCCTGCATATAATGTGATAGTGGCTTTGAACAAAGAGCCGGGATAACCATATTAAGGATTTTGCTCCATAGGCAACCTCTCCCTATACAGTAAAACATTTTTTTAAATCAATAAAACAAGCAAATAGTTTTTTCCTTTACTTCTTAGAATTGTGGAGGAGTCGAGACAGTGACCGCTTTGTCTATCGTGCTTCTGTTAGGCCTAAATCCTGTTTGGAAACAGGCAATTATTTTGTTTCATTTGGCCCATTTGCTCAGCTCTTCAACTAGTAACGAGACATAGAATTATAAATCTTCATCTAGAAGCGCTATCTTGAATAATGCTCACAGTGTTACTTGGATCCATTTTTGTAGATTCTCAGTTTATATAACGGACTGCAAAATCAGTGCACAGTGTGGGTGTCCCAGATTACAGGTTGTTTGAAAACTGTTGTGGGGATACCATTGGAGTCAGGACGGGAGTCTTTTGTGCTTGACTTTATATTCCTTTATCTTTTCTCGTGATCTAGCCTATCCACATGACTGATAAATTGTGCTGGAGGGCAAGTTGTTATTCCCGTTGGGTTTGGTAACTTATTAGCACAGTTACCTGGATAATGCTAGTTTTTAACATACAAAACCTAGTCTGACTTGCTCACGTTGTTTTTGACTGTGCAAGTCTTTCGTCGGCTATGAATTTGATTAATGTAGTTCCCAGTAGGGACTGCAATGGGCAGTAGTGGTGGGGTGGAGGGGATGGTTAAAAAAATAAAAGGCAAAAAACAAAATTAAACTTATCTGCCAGCTGTCACTTCTCCTCCTTCCTCTTCGTCAATGCAGGAAGTGGACGCACGAACAGGAAGCACCCAGGCTTCCAGACTGCCCTAGCCAATCATGACGCTGCTGATAGCAGGGTCGTGATTGGTCTGAGCACCGTGGCTTGGCGTCCAGATGGGGACTGGAAGCCTGGGCATGTTCTCCACCCAGGCTGTGCAACACAGCCGGTGGAGAACATGCCAAGTGCGCATGACTGTTTGGCCGGCCAAACCATCATGCACACTTAGAGTGCCACCACTCCTCCCCGCTGCTCTGTGGGCAGCAGTCCAGCCTGTCCGGCCCCTACAGAGTAGTACTGAAAAATAAAATGATAATAACACGCGGTTATTATAATATTATTTTTCCTGTGGGGCGACGCTCCTCCGCCTTAGCGTAGGAGCTGCCTCTGGTAGTTTCAAAACAGCCTCTGGTTTCTGGCTGCATGCAAGTATCTCCTTTGGTTTTCCTTAAAGTGGCTCTGTGTTTCACATCGTACACTTGTATTACTTTTTGAGCAGTCAGACCTACTTTACTACTTCTCCTTGATTAAAGAGTTTCATATTTCATATAGCACTATTTATTTCCCTTTTTTGTCTCCAATATGGAAATTAGACCAAGTGCTCTTCCTAGGACTTCTTGCATACTTGTTGGGCTAATCCCTTTTAATCAGTTTATATGCCTTCGATTTTGAGTACCTGCTGGGTATCCTATTGAACCTGTTTTGGGAACCAAGATCTCTGAGATGCTCAAATTTGATTTCTGTGAAAGATGTTCATTCATTCCCTGAAGAGATTTTGAAAGTGTGGCAGGCCACGCCCACTTATACTGTCACGTGGCCGATAGGGACATTGTCGACATCACTAAGTTAGCATGAGCCCTGCAGCCATGATGCAGCTTTTGCGCACATACTACATGGCTTTATTTTTGCAATACTCTGTTTATGCCTTTCACATGAGAACTGTCTGCTGTGTTAGTTCTCTGCCGGTTCCTGGAGTTTAGTCTGAACATTGTGAGCAAGGTCGATAAACAATCCCCCTTGTTATTCTGTTCTGGTCAGCCCCAAGCACCTAGATAAAACATACTAATGCAGCTGCTGCTGGAGACTTACTTTTGATATTATGGGTATACATGTTTAGGTGAGACACACTTGGAGAGGGACCTTTCCAGGGAGAAGAGCAACACGCACCTACGATGTAGAAATACCATCGGGTCTGGTGGCTCAGTGGACTAATGCATCCACTGCAGGGGCCTGTGTTCGACCTCACAGGTTCAAATCCCGGCGGGTCCACTCAGCCTTTCATCCATCTGAGGTCGATAAAATGAGTACCATTGAGTTGGGTAACAATAAACATCTGTTATTCAGCGCCAAGAGACCTACGGGTGAACGTGCGCTTTACAAATATACACATGTTATGTTATGTAGTCTAAGGTATGGGGACTGCTGACAAAGCTTTGAGATCTTCTATTATATAATAATACCTATTCTTATCCAGGGGAGGGAGGTTAGGCACTATAGTCCTTTCTCCATTGTCTTTGTATGATGACATCTCCCTTTATGATATATGGCCTAGCTGCAATGCTAACTATATTAGTTTTATGCATTTTTCTGCTTGTTTGTGGCCCTTATACTGCATGTTAGAGCACGATAGTTCAAATAAACATTTTAAACTATAATCGTGTCTCGGTCAGATCTTATTGTGGACAGGTATGAGAGTGTGAGCGAAAAGGTATGTCTTGTTTCCGCGATTCCTGAGAGATCCGGGAGTGTTGTGTTCTGGGGGGTCGAAACATTTGCTTCTTTGTGAGTGTGTAGGAGAGTGAGTGAGACACTGTAACTAGTCGGTCCTTGGCTGGTGGGCACTAAGGTGGTGGGAAGGCTTCGCCCCTATACACTGAGGTCCCATAATCCTGCGCATAGTTCTGTGTATGTGCAGAATCCCTGCAACATGGCGCCACCAACGTTTGGTCTGGTACTTGTATACGAGAACCCTGAGTAGCGCTTGTGCTTGTCCATGGTGCCCTCTCACCAGTTTCGGAGACGTCCGTGGTGAGCGGGGTTTATTTCCTATATTTGAGTTTTTATAGGTTTTTCAAGCTTGAATTTTAAAAGGTTTAGTTTTGTTTCTTCTTTGACCCATTGTTACGTTAACGTTTCTGTAATGGCGATTTATTATTGTTGTGCCAAACGCCCCGCGGTTACTGCTCATTTTACTCGGTATGGAGTCCCGGTTGCGGGAGCAGATTTTATATTTGTGGTAGAGGCGGATGCAGCTTTCCGCTTTGAGGTTTTTTACTCCTGGGTTAGGTTTTCCCGCGGTTGATGGAAACGAAAACTTCTTTCATGAATATGAACATGGTCAGGTTCCACAAGTTTTTCATCCATATCGTTTACTTGAAGTTCCGTTGTCATCTTGGGAGCATACCATATGGTTTAATGGCACCCTTCCTCACCCTGTTTCAGTGGTCCGTCTCGGCCCGTTATCGGTCGATGGGGCCACATGTCCCGTTTTGGCGGGATTTACACCACATCCAAATTATCTTGGTGTTTCACACGCTGAGCTACGCGCTTTACACACATCGTTAATTCATATACACAGAGGTGTCCTACAGTATTTATCTCGTAATATACCGGCGGCTCCGGCTGGTGCCGCTTATCCACCAGAGCATGGTGGCGTGGTTATAAGTCCTATCATGATTAATTCAGTGATGGGGAAGCGCCCGCAGAATCGGGATGAATTTCCCTTCTAGTTGGCCGAAAAGTTTGAGCAACTTGAAGCTGTTTTTCCACATACTTCTCCTGTGGATAAACACAGGATCCTCACAATGAACTTACCTAAAGGCCTTGTTCCCAATCTGGCTGATTGCACCACTTGGGGGAAGGTGTTTGCAGCGGTTTATTCGCTGTGTTTTGGCACCCCTTCCATGACCGTGCTCCCGACGGTTCTTAAGAAGGTTCAAGATGAACACGGGGCAGAGGCTGCCCTGGAGCTGGGGATGAGATTGGTTGGAGTGTTCCCTGTCGTCTCCGACATGATTCTTGCTAACGTCAAGGGCGAAGCAGTAAGCTTACAGGTGAGTCAGCGCCTAGAGGCTGTAGCTGACGTGAAAAAACAACGTGAATTACCAAAGATTATTGCGAACATAAATAAATCCTTGGGGTGCTATAATCTGGGAATTAGACCTTTTACTCAAACACAGACTAAGCCCCCACCTGAAAAGGAGGGGCGTCCGGTCTTTTCTAAAAAGGCCTGGAAAAGAAATTGGCGGCAGCAACAGCAGAAGCAATGTTCGTGTGCAGGTTCACCGACACCTGATGCTTTTGAAAGTAGATATGATTTGCGTGACCGCTCAAAAATTAAGACACCAGAGAGGTTTCGGGTTCCTGATCCGCGCTCTCCTCTTTCCTTTCAGGAATCATCGGATCCACAGTTCGGTGGCGGAGAGCGACAGGATTGCAGACAAGGCGAGACCACTTCACTACGACGTGATCCGCCACGCCAGTTTGACGTAAAAGCCAAACCGGAGGGACCACCTCCTTATCGTCCCCCGTTTCAGAAGAAAGTTGCCGCTTTGACAGCGAAATATGCCTCAGACGGTGAGAACCCTGCTCCTCGATTGGAGATGGGCAGTGACACTCCTCGACAGCGCGGCGGAAGTTACCATAGTACGGAAGGCACTCCGTCCTTGTCTGGAGGCGAGAGCAACTGATACTTTCATTACAGTGGAAACAGCAGATACTTCAGTTGCACCCCCTGATGGGCTTTATGAGATAGTCCTCCAAATTGAAAGTGATATAAAACGGACGATTAAGGCAGTCTTTTGGGACAACCTTACCTCCTCTTTGTTGGCAGAGGCAGATTGGCCTCCTCCATTCTTTTTGGCTTCTTCCCGAGGGGAGGACGTGATAGTACCGAGTTTTTCCCGTTACATCTCTGAAGAAGCTAAACAAGCTTACGTGTCGGAGTTGGCATTGGCCCTAGCGCCGGCTGTGTATCGTAATCAGGTGGGCTGGGATAAAGATTCACCGGCATATGAAATTCCTTTACGATCTATACCACAACCACAGGCACAATATCTGGTAAAACGTGAGGCAAAAGCATCCGTAAGTGATATTTTGACCCTATTGGAATATCAGGGTGTCGTTGAACCCTGTGTTTCATCCATGAATAATCCTCTTTTTCCGATATCGAAACCAGACGGTTCGTCTCGTATAGCTTTAGATTAGACATTTAAACCGCCACGTTCGTACATTTGCAGTACAAAACACACAGCTCTGCGTTAGTGAATAACATTGTTCGCAAAAAATACAAAACAACACTGGATATTTCCAATGGGTTTTATAGTCACAATTTGGCTCCTAATAGCCGTGACTTGACCGCATTTACCGCGGTCGGCAATCAGAAGCGATTTACGCGTTTGCCTATGGGCTATAAGAACAGTCCTGGGGCTTTTGCTGCACGTGTCGTGTCTTTTGCATGACATAGACCCTGATGCTTTCTCATACGTCGATGACATTTATTTGACGGATGACGAATTAATACCGCATCTGGTGGGTGTGGATCGCATCATTCTGTCTTTTGCAGACTTGGGATTCAAATTTAATTTTGCCAAGTCACACATCGCCTATTTGGCGGTACTCTTCTTGGGCTACGAGCGCAATAATGAAGGTAGGGGGTTGGCCCCCCACTTTCTGGAGAAATGTGCACAATTGCAACCTCCATCTACATTGAAAAAACTGCAATCCTTGCTGGGATTTTTAAACTTTGGGAGGACATACATTCCTGATTATGCCCAGCGTATCAAACCGCTTTACACGTTGATACAACCCTCTTTTTCTTCTTCCAACTGACTTCTGGAGCATACCTCGATTCTTCGGTCTTTGCAGTCTGATCTGCTTGCGACCAAATTCTTACTAACACGTGACAATTCTACGAACTTGGTTATAAGAATTGTGCCAGGGACCGTAGGTTTCACTTATTTGACGTTCAATGAAGGTGACACAGGACCAATAGCTTATAAATCGCATTTGTACACCGCAGAAATGCGCTTACCACAGTTAAGAAAATTTTGACAGCTGTTCAGATGGCGATTCTGAAAGAACGCTCTCTGGCGCAGGGAAAACGCATTCTTATGGTCTCACCTGTACCTGCTTTAGAAGCAGTGACAAAGGCGAGTGTTCCAAATTCTAAAGCTTTGCATCCGCGTTGGATACAGTGGGCGAGTTCTTTGACTTCGGCTGATGTCACTTTTATCTTTGATCCCTCTTTGCAGACACAGGAGTTTTTACAATATGAACATGTTCATCCTCCTCCGTTGTCTTTGCTTTCTCTAGATCAGTAAAAATGTATCATCTATACCGACGGTTCTGCTCAGCCGGCCGTTGGGTCAAAGCATGCTTATTCGGCGGCTTGCGCTATAGTGGCAGGCTCCATTGTGAGTGGGGAATTTAAGTCTTCCATAGTCCATACACAGGCGCTTGGGGACTGTACTTCTCAATTAGCGGAGCTTCGTGCTTTGATTTTTAGCTCTGGGGTTCGCCGATCCTGATGTGAACACTCTTATTGTGTGCGATTCCTACTACTGTGCACAGGCTTTCAATGACAATTTATTCTTTTGGTCTCCGAATGATTATCGAGACTCTAAAGGTAGCGCATTAAAGCATAAAACGCTTTGGGTCCGAGTGGCCGAACTTGAGGAACGTTTGCCACTCACACATGTTATCCATACTCTTGGCCATCAGCGTGTGGGAACACATGTTGTTGGTAATTCTTTGGCTGATGAAGCAGCTAAATCTGCAGTTGCCACAGTAGCAGCAGTAACTAGGTCCATGACTAAAATTGATAATGATATTCTTGCTGCAGTTGCTGCTACGGAGGGTGGGACGGAGTTCCCGCAAGGTTTACCTTCGAAGTATTCTTATCATTTGTCACCTGAGCAAGTCCCATTGCTACGATACCGTCCGTGGGGTATCGGCTGATTCCCAACGAGGACCGCAGACTTCCTTTGATCATAGCCGCACATGAAGGCATGGCTTCTGCACATGCCGGAGTTTCTGCTACTGTTTCAATTTTACTGCAACGTTATTTGTGGCGTGGTTTATATATGCAAACCCGTAATTATGTACTGTTGTGTGACATTTGTCAACAGATTAAACCCTCTATGGTTACATGTCCACCCCATACACAGCTATACATTTCTAATCAACCGTTTGGTTGTATTTATCTTGATCACTGCAGTCCTTTGACATCGGCACTGCATATAAACATATTTTAGTTGCAGTGGATTTACGCTAGATTCCTTTGGGTTTGGCCGCAGCGCAGTGTTGACGCTCGAAATGTCATTAGAGATTTGCGTGTCTTTGTCGGGACTTGAGCATGTGGCACCTTCCATTCTGACCAAGGTCCTGCGTTTGCCTCTAAGGCTTACAAGAATGCAATGAAGTCGCTGAGGGTGTTGGTGCAGTTTCCGTCTCCATACAAACCTGAGGGCAATTCCAGAGAGGAGCGAATGAACCGTGACTTAAAGCAATCTATGACAGCTAGAGTCTTAGGTACTGGCAGGGGTTGGCTGACTCATTTATATGGGGTTCAACATGCACAAAATAATCTCCCTAGAAGATCTCTGGGTGGGCGGACCCCATATGAAATGCTCTTTAGCATTAACATGTTTGTGCCAGACCTTGATGGTCTAGATGTTGTGGCGGCAGCCGCAACCTTTGACCTATAAGCATTATGCTATGTTGCAGAATCTACAAAACACTTGAGATGCTCTTGCAGAGGATCATTTGCCCTCGTCCACGGATGCAGCAGTGCTGATACCTGTAACTGGCTGGCTTCCTAAAGTTGGTGCTCTGGTACGAGAGAACCTGGAGAACAAGAAAGAATTTGGTCACTCTTATTGTGCACCGGTCCCAGTTCTTGGATTGAAGGGTACCCATACAGTGATTTTGCCTCCTTTGCCTGGCCGCAAGGAAAAAAGATTTATTTCTATTGACAATGTCAAGCTACACCATATGGCCGATACTGAATAGTATGACTCTCAGTAAGCCAAGCCCTTTCACTGAATCTGATGGCTTCAGCTTCTTCGACTACTCCCCGCGTAATGGAGGGGGAGTTGGAAACTTCTATTGAATTCTTGCCTGCTGTACCTTCATCTTCCATTACTGCAGACGTCGAGTATGTTTCTCCTCCAGTTGAGGTCGTCATTGACATTCCTGACAGAACCCTACATGATCCATCTGATGCTGCACAGCCTCCATTGTTGTGTTTGGGAGCAAGCGGTTATTACATGGATCGTACAAGTTTCTCTTACGATTCATCATCTTCGTCCTCATCTGTGTCATCACTACCGACACGTACAAGTCTTTTCATAGCCTGGTTTAAGAAGACTTACCTGGTCCCGCCATGGACATGCATGTGGATGGTGCTTACACTTATATTCCTTTTCATGTGGATTGGGTTTGTGACAGTGTTCTTTTTGCTCATCAATGGTCATTACTTGCCTGAACGCTCTGCTGTCCGATTTGTTGGAGTTCTGGCTCCCCATACATCATCCCATATAATGAAAAGAGATCAAGCCCTCATGAACATTTTAGCCTTCCCTGTTGCTTATGGTAACGTTTGGGATAAGGTTGCTTTCGATATTCATGGTCCGACGGAGGTCCTGAACATTCCATACGTGTTCCGCGTTTCATTAGGAGATGTGGTTTCAGCGGACATACACTCGGACAACTGGGATGTGAAGACCGTTCATTCATTGTTTTCTGATTTAAAATATGCTGCATTTGATGCTGAAGATTTATTTTTGTATTCGGCCAATTATGCGGATTTATTCTGTTAGCAACATTATGGCCATCATTTCTTACATAAAACGAACACTTACGGGGGAGTTCTACTGCTCAAAGGCGTAAGTTCACATACTTTTCTGGCTGTAATATCTCCAATCCAGAGTCCTATTCGTTAAAATTGAAGTCTCAATCTAAATTTATATTGACACACTAAATTGGTTTATTCTGAATCCTTTAGGACGCATTTGGCCTTACATGGTTATGATCATTGGAAAGAAACCATTGATTTGAAATTGATTTGGGGTACTAAAGATTGGCAGGTGCAAGGCACTGAGGCTCTTCATTGTGCATGTCTAATTCCAACTCAAATTTTGTTTTTAAATGACACTGTGCAACAAACCACTTGTTTTGGTTTGGCAACGGCCAAAAATGTGAATATTCCCTCATTAGCTGAGTACGATACATGGCGTTCACACACCAATCTTACTATTGACGTATTGATTGCCCTGTTCCAAAATGGAAGAATAAATTCTTCTGATCTGTTATTGTGGCCAATGAGTTCCAATGCATGTCAACTGCGTTTTCTTAATGCGAACAAAGGTTTCACACAAAGCAGACCTGATCCACGTTTTCCACATTCTCATTCAGTATTCGGTGGGGAAATTGTGTCAGCAATGGTTGCGACATTCCACGCTGTAGTCAGTGAAACAACACCTGTCCCTTTTGTCGAGTGACATCAATTTGGCTGACTTTATTTTAGGTCCAAAATCACCTGGATCAAAACGTTTTATTTATGAGGCATATAATGAATTGTGGAAACTGTTGCAGATGGAAGCTGCGGTACTTCTGTGCCAAATCGACCAAGCTAATTTGGAAAGTCCTTGCAGTGGTAGATAATAGCATTAATACATTGTCTTCCCGTATATACACCTTGGATAATATCGTTTACTGTGTTATTGATATTGTGCAGAATGATATATCTGTGTTGTATCATGGTCAAAATCAATTGCGCGCTGTAATGCAATTTGCATGGACGTTACAAACGCTCAAAAATGGAAAAGTTCCATGGGATTATTTGAATGCTTCTGCACAGTTTTTGCCTTTTAATTTGACTGATAAACAGAAATGTATGTCTATGAAGGGCGCAACTTACACGCTATTACATTTAGAACAGTTACCTTTTTCTGCATCGGAGACTGATTCAGCTGTGTGGTTAATACATGGTGTCATTTAACTGCCCTTCTCACTATTTCAGTTGACATCTTGCATGAAACATTTTCCTGTTGGACGCTTTGAGCACCTGGGAAGTGCATTTATTCATGAGTTGTGGTCATTACCTTTCACCTACAGATGTCAGCGTGCAGAGAAGGAGGTTTTCATAACAGGGGAGGATTGCGATTCCACAGTAGGCCATTCCCTAGTCTGCAAACAAGTAAAATTGCACGGCGCCTGTAACGTGTCGGCACCTAATCTGGCTTGTTTTTAAAAAGGTACGCCCGTCCCAGCTATTATTCCAGCACTAACTTTGCTTTCGAATGGCAGTTATCTTATTTTGAATAAGCACGACGGCTGCGGCTTACGGGCCAGTATCCCGTATATAGTAACAGTTTCACAACGTGTACCTTGCTGTAGCAATGTCCTTTTTCCAGCCCCACATGGGACTGTGGCCTTCCATTTAATTTGAAAAACAGATTTCAATAAACTAAGCAGACTCGAAGCGCTATTGTTTCAACAAGAAGTGGCTCTCACATCAACGCGAGAGACCTTCAAATTGCAGGTGGCGAGAACCGCAAGTGAGATACACTCGCTGCTGAACACACATCTCCCACTCCATTTTGGAGAATTAATACACCAAATATTTAATGCGTCTGATACTAAAGGCCTTGCACATTTTTTTTAAACTTGTGGGATCCGGCCTTGTGTCCTCTTTTCAGACGATTTTTGGAGTAATACCGGCCTTTATTCATTCCATTTTTTCCAGCGCCTTCGGAGGATTTCCATTGATCCTCTTGCTGGCGTGCGACGTGCTGGTGCTTCTGCTCCTGTCACGCAATGGCTGCCCATCATGTGGTACTCAAAAGACCCGGCCAGTTGCGACTGTACCGTGAACGAATGCATCAGCTTTTTGGATGCTTGCCATTGGCAACACTTGGTGTGAGTTATGGACTTATCTTTCGCTTCGCCTATTTTACTTGCGTGCAACCTGTGTTCTATTGCCGACGATGCCCTTTCAGTTTGGCCTTGGATATCTGCCTCTCCAATTCATCATACGCTGACCTGGATTATGATCTGTTAATGGGTCCATTACTGGCCCATGACCAGGCCTGTTCTGGGGACGGCCGTTTGATGCGTGCGGCTGCACTTGGAGTGTTGGCAGGCTGGAATACCTGTGAGGCTGCAAGCGCCTCTTACAACGGAGTTTCATCGAATATCATGCAAGTTGCCCGGTTATGCTCCTCGAGGCATTGGATTATGAAGAACACGCATGTTCTTTTGAACTGCTCAACTGGATGGCTTCCCTCTTTGCTAGGAACGACAGGGATGTCCTTTTGGAACAACTTGCACATAATTTGCTGAATTTTCCGGACCCGCCTTAAAAACATTTTTAACAATTTTTGGATTATTATAATTCGGCCTTCTTACAGGAGTCTTTGACTCTGCTTACCATTGCATTCTGTTTGTCTTTATGCTACGGCCTGGCCAAGGGGAGGGTGTCACCTGGCTGATAGGGACATTGTCGACATCACTAAGTTAGCATGAGCCCTGCAGCCATAATGCAGCTTTTGCGCACATACTACATGGCTTTATTTTTGCAATACTCTATTTATGCCTTTCACATGAGAACTGCCTGCTGTGTTTGTTCTCTGCCGGTTCCTGGAGTTTAGTCTGAACATTGTGAGCATGGTCGATAAACAATGCCCCTTGTTATTCTGTTCTGGTCAGTCCCTGGCACCTAGACAAAACCTATTAATGCAGCTGCTGTTGGAGACTCGTACTTTTGATATTATGGGGATACATGTTTAGGTGAGACACACTTTGAGAGGGACCTTTCCAGGGAGAAGAGCAACACGCACCTACGATGTAGAAATACCATCTATAGTCTAAGGTATGGGGTCTGCTGACAAAGCCCAGAGAACTTCTATTATATAATAATACCTATTCTTACCAAGGGGAGGGAGGTTAGGCACTATAGTCCTTTCTCCATTGTCTTTGTATGATGACATCTCCCTTTATGATATATGGCCTAGCTGCAATGCTAACTATATTAGTTTTATGCATTTTTCTGCTTGTTGTGGCCTGTATACTGCATGTTAGAGCACGATAGTAAAATAAACATTTTAAACTATATTCGTGTCTCGGTCAGATCATATTGTGGAAAGGTATGAGTGTGAGCAAAAAGGTGTGTCTTGTTACCGCGATTCCTGAGAGATCCGGAAGTGTTGTGTTCTGGGGTGTCTAATCATTTGCTTCTTCGTGAGTGTGTAGGAGAGCGAGTGAGACACTATAGCTAGTCAGTCCTGGGCACTAAGGTGGTGGGAAGGCTTAGCACCCAATACACTGAGGTCCCCTAATCTTGCGCATAGTTCTGTGTATGTGCAGAATCCCTGCAACAATACGGAGACGGCAGAAGCGCAGGGATAAAAGAAGAATAAAAAGCTGCTCCATAAAAGGATAATAAAAAGCTGCCCCATAAAAGAAAGATACGAAGAAGCTGCCCTATGCCTTCTTTCTTCGCCAACCTCACACAGCTGTTGGCTCCCTTCTGTAACGTTTAGAGCTCCACTCATAGGACCATGGTTTAAAGCAGTGACCCTGCCGTGCTTAGAAAAGTGTGGCAGGCCATGCCCACTTATACGGAGAGGGCTTAAGGAAGTGTGGGGACATTGAAGGAAAAATGTGTTTAATGTGAGAGTGTCGGAAAAAACAACAAACGTGATCGAACCTCGAAGTTTGTGCATCAACTGTCATGCACGAAAAACCAAAAGTAGCCATACCTTGGGAATATCATAGGGCACACAGGACCACCAATTCTTAAACATTGTGAAAACCATCTACAATAGAATAGCTGTGAATCAAAAAAGAAACACAAAATATGCCGGGGACAAAGTCAATTATGAATAATTAAAAAATGTAGGTATAGTAGGAAGATTTTGTTTACAGAAACAGTTAAACATTTCTCTCAGCATCCGACATAAGTGCAAATTTTGTAACGTCTGTTTTAAAGATTTAGTTATGGGGAAAAGATCTTATTTTTGCAAACTGAACAGAGAAACGTGTCCCAGATATTCTGTAACAAACAATTTTATTAATCCCCTATTATTAGACCTCTTTCTCCTGCTGAATTATTAGGCGTATTTCTGGTTATACCACGTCTAGCAAAGCTAGAATTGAGACATGCTTGGATGGTGAACCTGCTAGAGCAGGTATCCCCGGTGCAGACCACGCATGCCCGGAACCTTTGGAAGTAGCTACTGTAGGAAGCTTGCTCTGTATATACTATACCAAAGTCCAGGGAGTCCCCAGACGTATAGCAGAGGCTAAATTAGGTAAGAACTAACAGCTCTCTTTGTGGTAGTGTGGGCGAGCAGTTGGGCTTATCCAGAGGGTGTGTTATGCATTTATTATATCCATTTACTCAAGGACTGATTACTTACACTCTGAAACAGAATCCAGACCAATTGAGTAAGTATAAAAAAGGTATACTTGTATTTTATTTCTAGAACCAAGCAGAACTTGGTACAGGTAGGTCAAATTTACTTTCAATTGCAAGCCTTTACACAGAAATGCAATTGGGAGTGGATTTGCAATTGCTACAGGTTGGTATGGTTTAAAAAAGCACTTTAAATTATACAGTAATTACTTTGAGGTTACTTTTTGATTACTTTCAGATTACATTGACTTTTTGGAGTGGTATGCCTAGATACCACACCGAGGGATTTCTCAATACAAAAGTAAGACTTTTAATACTTGCAGTTTAGTTATTCTTTTCTCCATACAAGCATCAGTTCAACACTTGGAACGTTTTTAGGGTCAAAAACAAATAACCTTGATCCCTATGGGAGAAAAATTGTTATCGGTTTCACAGGTAAGTATTCGACTTACGAGTGGGAGCTTTATGAGTGGGAGCTTTGGGGGTTAGGACCAAGTTTCCCCAAGCTCTAGATAGGAACACAATGGGGCTAAGGGGGCCTTCAGGTAGAGACTGCTTACAAGCAGGCCACTTGGGTGTGAGAGCAAAGCTCCTGGAGTTAAGGTCTGCAATGCAGGGGCCGACAATCGGCATGGGAGCTGCACCACCAGTGGCACTGGGGCAGCAGGGTGCCAAGTAGACGTTGGGGACCCTGTGATTCTCAATGGAGATCTTTGGTTCGGCAAAGTTGCTGCAGGCTCGGGCAGGGAGACTTCCTGAATGCGACCACCGGCTGGAGAGGTAAGGTGGGTTCTTGAGGGATGCCTGGACACCGTTGGTTGGGCCACCCAAGGCCGTGGGGTGTCGGGTGCAGGGGTGTCTTTTGGCGTCTGGTTTCTTTACCAGCTCCGGTCGGGGGGACCCTTCAGGTTGAGGCTACATGGCGTAGTCTTGAAGCTTGAGAGAGGTTGGGGATCACCAGATCTCAGGTCGGGATCGCTGGGGAGACCTCCTCGTTGTGTTTGGCCACTTGGGCCATGGGTTTTGGGTGCAGAGTGGTGCAGAATCGTGGAGTTGCCGGAATCCGGATTCTGTGGGTGAGTCTTGGCTTGAGCAAATCTGGTGCCTATAGGAGACAGTCAGTTAGTTCAGGGCAGGCAGGTCCTCCGGGCTCTGGGGGTTGCTGGCTGCTGGACTCGCCGGGGTTCTTGCTGTAGGCAGGTCGTGATGGGACAGGCTGGTAGGGCTGGGGCCAAAGCAGTTGGTGTCCTCTTCTTCCTGGGTCAGCACGGCTCTTCGGTCCTTCTTTCTTCTTCGAATCTGAGGAGGCAAGGTTCAGGGTGGCCCCTAAATACTAGATTTAGGGCCGTTAAAAGTGGTGTGCAGGTCGCGACCAATGGGTCCCTTCATTGGGGTGGGTACACACCCTATTATGACACCCTCCAGTGGGAGGGGTCATGAGCCTCTCCCTAATTGGCTGAGTCCCCTCCTCTTCAAGATGGAGGGGCCTGAGATGTGTGCTTCACCCTCGCCTCCCCCACCTTAGGGGTGGGGTTGGCAGAGGTGAGCAAACCTCTCTTTCTAGCTTGGTTTTCCCACCGATTCTCCCACCCACAGTGGGGGGCAGATTCGGTGAGAACCAGTTGCTGGGGGCAGCAAAAGACAGGGACAGTTTCCAACGGTGGCAGGCCTTTGACGCTTCCCCTTCGTGGATCCAGCCCATCCTGGGGAGGAGGCGTGACACCTCTGCCCAGGATGGGCTTTGTTTCTGGACCCAGAGAGCGGAGGCTCTCTACCCAGGGGTCCAGAAACCTGTCTGGTGGTGGCAAATGGTGGGCAGCCATTCAGGAACCACACCAGGGCTGGTCGTTTTCAGGGGGCATCTCAGAGATGCCCTTGGAGTGCATTTTACATTAAATCCCACACTGGTATTAGTGTGGGTTTAATGTGCTGAGAAGTTTGCTACCAAACTTCCCAGGTTTTAGTAAAGCCATTAAGGAGCTGTGGAGTTCGTAATGACCAACTCCCAGACCATATACTCTTCATGGCTGTACTATACTTACAATGTCTAAGAATGGATTTAGACACTGTAGGGGTACAGGGCTCATGCCACTATATCCTCGCCTGAGGGCTAGTGCACCCTGTTAGAGGGGTGGCTTACCTAGGCCTCAGGCAGTGGTTTGTAGGCATGGCACACAGGGATGTGTCACAAATGACTTGTAGCATGCACTCTGGATTGTAATGAAATGTAAACATTCTATACTGCTCAAGGCAAAAAGTTAGTACGTGCGACCCTGGAACGCGCTCCGTCTGTGCATGTGCGATGTTCATACCAACTGTTGGAGCCTCGTCAGGTCCCACAACCCAGGATGCACAGCACAATGTTTAAAGAATCCAATGATGTCAACCAATGTGATCTCTTTTCTTTCAAAGTTTATTCCAATAGTTATCCTGAATTTAGCCAGACTTATTTGCAGCTTCAATCTATAACATAGTTCAACGAGTGCCACGATATGGCTTTTCTCATAGACACAGAAGGTTCACAGTCCATATAATTCAACATTAGATAGTAATCCCAGGTGGTAATCCCAATGCATTTCGGGCTATTGTGCCCTTCTTCAGGGGTTACTATGGTAACAAATATATTTGAGAACCCATTATCTTCCTGCAATCAAAATAATCATAATTATTCGAAATTAATCACTTCCAATAACATAAATCAAATCCCATATAGTACATGTTTATCCGTCCCACAAAGTGTACTTTAATACCATAACCCTACTTGTGTGTCCAATCTTAAAATCACTCTCTACGGAAGCGTGCTCAATTGCATAACGCCTGCATCAAACCAGAAAGTGTGACCCGAGTATTTTAAATTGAGTGCTCAAACAATGTGCTCCAATGCCCCACACGTTTCCTTCAACTGAAAAACCCTTCCTTGGTGCATTAGAATAAGCCAAAATATACCACGTGTGACTAAAACAACGAAATAAATCAATGTAAAACTCACCTATAGTAAAAGAGCAGAACCCTCCCTGGGGATTTTATTATTATTTTTTTTAAACCTCAACTGTAATGAGCGGCATAATAAAGATATAAAAACTCTACCATTTGTGACGGACAGTATAAGAACAAAAATGTTCATTTCATGAGTATTTTATCTTTGCATAGGAATGAGGGGGAACTGGCTTCTGTTTATTTACTTTGTGTTGTGTTCTGGTTTCTTCCTTCACTAGGCAATAAAGAGGAAATGCAATTGCCGACTGGCACATGTGTATGTATTGGAATCAAATTATATGTATCTGTGTGTGCAAGTGACATATATCCTTTTATTTTCCATTTACTACTAGTGGAATTTTCCTAGCGCAATGATTACGCGGAAAGTTGGCGCAGCTTTGGCAGCTGGCTGTACGGTGGTAGTAAAACCCGCAGAAGACACCCCTTTATCGGCATTGGCACTGGCAGAGGCAAGTACGTTTTTTGTGTGGAAAAAAAAATGCAATTTGAACCACTGCCTTTCTTGTAGGATGAACAGATTATTTAATCTATAGGTGCCCCTTGGTGTTTCAATCGGTGGTATGTGATTTATTTATCAAATGGTGTCTTGGACCAGTTAGAATAGGTACCCTAGATGGCATGTGCTAGTTTAGAAAAATGTGACTTGTTAGGCAATTTTAGGATTTCCTTCTAGGTGTTTTAGTAGGGGTTACTTTTGGAAAATCTAACAGTCAGCTGTAAATTTATGGCTCCTAGAACAGCATGGAAAACCCAGTCTAGATTTTCTGCAGACTGGATGGAATAGCCTATGTTCAGTATCTATCAAGCAAGTCATCAGTTCCAGGCAGTTGTCCACAATGTATTTTAGAATAAGTTAATGCTAGGTAGATGAGGGAAGCATGACGCATGCTGTGTAGTGGAAAGTTGTATTTCCCTCCCACTCCCTACCAAAGCTATTTGCTTAGAGCCTGTCTTCTGTGGAGTGCAAAGGTCAGGAGGAGACACATATTTTCAAAGTTCCACACTAGAGTCTGGGCACAAGAAACCTAATAACCCACTTCACTGTTCTACCCAAGAGTTAAAGCACATTTGCTGAACTAATGCCCGGATTCCAACAAAGGGCAAGATTTTCTATAGTTTCTCATTAAGGAGACTAGTTGAAGCAACGTGAAACTAGTAGTGCTGTGAAAAGACCTACTTTGCAAGAGACGGACGAAAAGAGTACAGCATTTTACAATTTTATTGTTAGCCATTAATACTATGTGATCCAATTAATCAGTTTAAATAAGATTTACATACTATTTCTCTTGCTCTGTGCATAATTATTTACCGTATGACTTCACTCAGCATTTGCCACCATTGTATTTGAGAAGAAAACACAAGATTTTAAACTAATGAAAGTTATTTTCAAGAGCATTGTGAGCTTTTGTATTGCCACCTGCGTGCTCCCATCTCACCAACTACAAAAATATTTCATGAGCCTTCGGCACTGCGTGGTGAACTAGTTTACTTTTGCAGTGTTGGAAACTAATATCTATTGGTAGATGGGATTTCCACAAGCCTTTGTTTATAGGAGCTTCAATCAAAAAATGGTGCTTATACTAGTCTGTTTCCTACAGCAGTGTATGATTTCCCCTCACATCCTAAAGCAGTTAGTCATCCTCTCACCCAAGTTCTGTTCCACGTCTGCCAGACTTGCACAACAAGCTAATTAGTATCTCTTTGTTGCAGTCTACTTGACATTGTGTATTTGCTCCCACTTTCACACAAAAATAAATGATTTTGGGAGTGCTGGGAGAGTTGGTCAACAGTACATAGACATAAAAGCTCTCCTACGAGTTTAATCAAGCAGTGCCTTTAACTCCTGCCACCCTGAGAAACAAGCATTGGTAATGCATCGGTTTCACCTATGTAATGAATAATGAGTTGTTTTCATCAATCAGAAAGAAAGAGCTCCCTGACAGATAACACTGGAGTGGAGAGGATGTCGCACAGTGACCAGAGTTGCTGACTTGAGAGCTGGGGTTCCCGGTTCGATTATCGGCTGAGCTTTGCACAACATCCTGTGATTCTATGCAAATCACTAAATCTCTCCAGGTGATAAATTGTTATATAAATATGCTGCAAGAGTAAAAGGCAAAACTTTATGAAAATATAGTTCCACCAAAGCGAATGTTAACAGTATTTCGGCGGCAGGACACTGATAAGAGAAGCAGACAAGGAAGAAGCATTGGTAAAAGCAGGCCAAATATGCTTCCGCCAATGAAATGGAGGAAAGGTAAGTGCCACACACAGGAACCAATGAGAAACCAGGAAATAGAGGAGGTTTAAGTTTATTTAAAAAACAATAGATCTCTCAAGCACAGCGCCAGCGCTGTGCAGGCGAAACCTAAAAATAAATCTAAGGAGTCTGGAAGTATACCTTCAAAGTCAACATAGGGAAATAAACGTGGAAATAAGAAGCGTAGGTCCTCTGCGCTATTGAGAGTTTTGAATCTTATGTTTGCTACAACTTTTCCTATGCGTTCAAATTGCTCATGCCACCCCCATACAATTAGATTCTATTTTAATTATGTGCTGGTAATATTCTTTTGTCACCTCTTGTTGCAGCTCGCTACCCAGGCTGGTATTCCAGCAGGCGTGTTCAATGTTGTGCCCTGCTCCAGAAAAAATGCACCAAGTGTAGGAGAAGCACTTTGCACTGATCCACTGGTCGGCAAAATCTCTTTCACTGGTTCCACTGCAACAGGAAAGGTATTTTAAGTTGCAAATTAAGTAAAGGAATGTTTTCTAGTCGTTGCAAACATCATTATTTTCTTTCACATCAACATGATCTTGTTTTCCTTTGACTTAAGCAGCAATCAGTGGAAATAGAATATTTTTTCACAATGATCTCAATGTAATGTATGTGAAAGAGAAACTAATATGTGTTATCAACATTATGGTTTGCACTATAGTATGTGTATCAAGATTTCATTGATTGGACTTTGAGCTTCATTTAGTGTTTGGCGGGTGGCACGCTGTCTCTCCGGGGTGTGGTAGAGGTCATTACCTCTGCCATGAAAGCAGATAGACTACCTGCCATATTTAGAAATCTCCGCCTGCCTGGTGGAGATATCTGTGCCTTCAGTGGATCTGCCACCACAGCAACTGCTCTGAAGGTACTACAGTCTTGCTGAGTGGCCGCCATGTTTAATGCGTACTAGGCAAAGTTTTTTTAATTTTATTTTTTTAACAAAAGCAAAATGGACCGACAGGTTCCGCGTTTCTTCCAGGGTTTGGGGGTTCATTATTATCTTGCCTGTTCAAGACCAACAGGCTTTTTCTGGTGGTCCGAACAGGACTAAATGACGTCAGAACATTTGCCTGATTTAGGGCAGATGGTCTGACATCCCTTAACCAATTGCTAAATATCCTACCAGCCATTGGCTAATGGTTGTCAGCAGAAACCTAGTGTTTTTCCGACTTCTAGTAGAGCAGTCTGACTAAAAGTTTGGTGGACAGGCAGTAGTAGGAGTCATGCTTGGCAAGACGAGACTTGTATGCATTTGTACGGTTACCCTACGCACAATGAACTGGTTCCCTCATAAATGTAACAGAAACCGTACCCGGTGAAAGCTTTACAAGGAATTGCTTGATACAATTTCCTTTAATAATTGATTTGTTAAAGTTATGGAATCGGACTCCCAGTCCTCCCCCCCCCCCCCCCCCCCCCCAGCCCCAGTGTGGAGATAAACATGCTTATTTCCTAATCCACATTTGCTGCTGTTATAGTCAAGTAAGTTTTTGCACTCTCCTACTTCCTATTACTGTGAAACACATGCTGGCTATTCTGGTTAGTAGCATTGGAGAAATAGGAATGTATGACAGTTGTAAGGATATTATGTTGTGAATCGTTGGATGAACACTAATTTATGGTACTTGTGATTTGACCTATCAAAGATTCTTTGAGACTGTGCACTTAGAAACGTTTCTCTTCTTGTAAATCAGTGTATGCAATATTGTTTGTTAGTTGGAAGTATATTTTAGAAGAAACATTTAGCATGGCATACAATGTATTTGCTCCCGCTTCCTTATAGTTTGCAGCGGTACCAAGTTTAATGTAGAATACTCTGCCACGTTTGTGGTAGAGTAACCTGTCCGCCAAACTCTAAATATGGCCTTTAGTTGAACGATGTGTAGATTTGTTAAAACATCTAATGTAGTATATTAAAGCGGTGAGTTGTGATCCTAATGCGTAACATTTAATCTTGTTTGCATGAAAACTCTAAGTTAAAGATGGCTGTTGTGTAAAACAATTAAATTTTACGGTGCACCCGATTTGGCGGTTAGTAACAGTGTTAGGTTTTCTTTTGCTACTTTAAATTGCATTTTATTTTAATTTGTGCTGCTTAAGAAAATTATCTTATTTGATAAAATGTTTATTGCTGTCTCAAAAACCTTATTTAAGCAGAAATATAATCTAGTAGGAGAATCAAATTCGAGATGGTTGTGATATTTATCGGCTGCAATAAATGGCAACAATTGAAAGTTTTTTACGAATATGGGAGAATAACTTGTGGCTTTAGTTTCGTCATGTACCAAAATCCACATTACCTTGTAATTACCAAGCATTGTCCCTGCTAAATGCAGGCAGGTTTGAACTGCTGGAAGTTTGGGGACTGCAGACCTGAACACACCTAATAATTCTGTATGATAAACTATGCTTAAAATATAATTCCAACCTCTGCACAAACTGGTTTGCACAGGGGTTGTAATTTTCTGGCATACTCCTAACAAGGGTCTCAGTGGTTTTCCAGTTGTCTCGCCCCTTACCATCTCCCTCCATCTCTCTCTATTGATGGAGCTATAGAACGGACTTCCCACTCCCCCAGCAACCTTTAGAGGAGGAAGCAGTAGACCACTGTATGGATGGCTGGGTGTCTGGCAACTAGCATAGGAGATTAACTGCTTTATTAGGCTTCCCGAGCCCTAAAAACTAGGATTTTTGCCAGACCCAGGAGCACTTTATGGAAGACTCCATTATCTAAGCATATCATGTCACTCTGATTGATTTCAATATTTTTATGAGTCTGTTGGTTTAACATCTGCTCTAGAATTTGGGTATGTATGCATACCATTTACCTTTCTACCTGTGGGAGAGGTGTGGCGTAGCAGCCAGACTTGCTGACTCCGGAGCGCAAGGCTCGCGGTTCGATCCCCGGCAGCAGCCCAGCTGAGCATCATGTGACTCTGGACAATAGCTCATGTAATCTCCACGACTGCCCCAGGGCCTTGAAACCCTTAAGGAGGTGATATGTTCGCGCTTTACAAATAGAAATTATTATTATTTCTACCCTTGTGTGCTATCCTGCGAAGTGCACTATTGCAGGGGTGTGTTTTATAGACTGAAGGGTTACTGAAGTACTTTTGAACAGCAAAATGTTAAGGGCCCAAGAGTTCATGCAGCACACGTGGTGATGGTACAGTCTATACAGCTATCAGAATGCAGGGTGATGAAATGTGTAAAGGCCTACAGAACACCACCTAAACATTCAAGAATCTGGCCACAAATTTAAATTGGACATATTGATGGTGGAGGCAAGTAAGCCACACTCACCTCTGACCTGGTCCCATCACATGACCTGCTAGACGCTGACAGCAAACATCACAGTAAGACTTCTTTCTAGTGATTCATTAAGAGTCTCTAATGGAACTGCAATTACTCAAGTGCCACACTCTCTCCCATAAGCCTTCCTTTACAGTAACTAATGTTACTTTCTAGTTGATTACTGGGAGCCAAGTCATGGAAGTCGTTTTGACAATCACAGCTTTAAGCTTGACTCTACCTCTTTTCGTGGCTCGATGGCTCCAGCAATACGTCTACACTCTTGCACCTGATATCCCAATTTTAGTCAGCACTTTGTTTCTGTCTGAATCTGTTTCTGACAAGGTTAAACATGCAGTGATCACCCATCATTTGGTAAAAAAAATAGTCCTTAGATGACCCAGATAATCAACTTTGTAAAGTAGCAACAGAATCTGTTGAATTCTCACAAAGTATATGCTCTGCATTCGCAGTTCAGAGCAGCTAGCTGCAAGAAGTTTGGGAATGGATTCATATATGTATATTATGTTATTTTGTAAGTCCAAACCTAGTCAAAAGGCAGTAGAGCACTGTAAGAGTTGAAAGCAAGGTTAAAGTCAACGAGAAATAGGAGAGGACGCCATGTTGTAGAAGGTTAATGCATTGTGAGTTAGCATTCTTTAAAGAGGTGAGTCTTCAACTGTTTCTTAAATTGGAGAAGTGTTTGGGTGGTCCTGATGGATACCGGGATGTTTTTCTAAATCCTTGGTGCTTAGATGGGAGAGGACTATTATGTTATTTTTTTTTCTTTTTTATTCTTCTTAGTTTGCAGTCTGATGGTGTCATGGTTGCGGGTGTGTTGAGAATCACCAGAGATATTGAGCTTGTCTGAAAGATGAGCCTGGGTGCTGGTTGTGATGGCTTTGTAAATGATGTATCTGGTTTTAAAGATGGACCTGGTTGGAAAATGAAGCCAATGGAGTTCCATCATGGTGGGGGTGATGTGATCATATTTCTTCAGGCCCTACATGACACGCTGCAGTGTGCCGAATGCCCCTAAGGCGTGCCAGTGTGGAGTTTGGGAGGCCATGGAGTAGGGCCTTGCTGCCATCCCGATGCTAGAGTACAAGGGCTTGGACAGCAGACCTGAAGTTTCTTTCTAGTTTGACTTTCTTTAGAATTTAGAAGTTTCAAGGATCTGAGTTTTGTGCTACAAAATTATTTGTCCTTGCATATATTTGAATCCAAATTTTGTAAGTTCCAATTTTGTTAGTGTAATAATTGAACATAAAAAAAGTTCTGCATGTGGATTTTTGAATAAAAGCCCTACAGAAATAGAATATTATAATGTTCTCTGATTCATAAACTTCATCATATACAATACAGACGAAATATCATGTATGCCTAGTGACAACACATGATAAAAAATAAACCACTGAATATTTCTAGGTGCATTTTTCTTGTTGTGGCATGGACAATTCGACCCACAAGCTTAATCACCCCAATATCATTCACAACAAAAAATGAGCATCAATAACCCTCATAAAAGAAGAGTCGAATTATACTTATTAGAGGAAGACTGTAATGCCAGGAAAGCACCAGTTTGTGTGCAAGCACCTCTAGTTGATGGAAGACGCTCAGTAACCTGGTGAACGAGAACCATTAATAAATCTCAGGCTTTAGAATGAAGCGTCCATAATATATGCAAGTAAGAGAATTAAGTAAATTCAATCCATGATCTGAAAAAAACTGTTATACAATAAGAAAAATGGAATGAAGTATGTCTGTTCTAGCTTGGGCTGAATGGATCTAGCAATGAATCTTTCTTTCATATAGTAGCCATGTGTGATCTATATTATGTCTGAAACAGCGGAGCTTATACAAAAGTCGGTTACATTCATGTGGCTGCCCAGTCTTCCGCGAACTGTTCAGAACACTTTTAAAAAAAAATAAACATGTGATGTTTCACTGAGCTAAATGAAGACGTTGTCCAAAATACGCATATCCATTATCCATGGAACGTCCAACTGATCGGTCATCAGAAAGGAAGTGTATGTACTACATATTATTAATAAAGTGATTAGCAAAAATGCTATTTAACAATCATTCATAACTAAGGCACATTACTTAGTGTCTGCTCCTGTACCCAGAAACTTGATTTCCTGATTCAGCCTTCTGAGCAGAAAACAGCTGAGAAAGTATAGTAAGATAATTCAACTTTTACCTCTTAGCAGAGTGCTAGTTGTATTTACAAGGAATGCTTTTTTTAGCCATAAATTACCTGTATATTTATTTCCATGGCTCTCATGTCAGTCGAGCTTTACCAACGGAGGCGGCATTAAAGAACGCTAGGCTCAACTCACAGTAGTAGTGCCCTGGTTGAAAGCAAATGCTCGGCATTAAAGCTATGAACCAAATGCGTAATGACTGTTGCTTGGTGTTTCTTAAACCCTTAACTGCTGAGGCTTTTCTATCCTAGTGCTGAACCCTTTTTTAGGTCGAGCCTAGAGTCAGCGCGCATGCGCTGCGAGACTTGTTGTAGTAGAGTATGGAATAGAAGCCCCGCCCACTCTCCGCCCAGATTTGTCATTGGCTGGTGTCATTGTGCTCCTTAAATGCTGGCTTCTGATTCGTAAATAGGCTTGTTAGTACCGCCTTGTCTTCATTTGTAACCTCCCATGGTGACTGGCCCTTTTACTTTGGTTGTTACACGGTACGTGGTGTTTAGTTTTGTAAGCACTATTTTTGCTTTGCCTCTGCTCGTGTACCAGCACAGCGGCCGCTTAATGGACGCCGCACTTCACGTTTTGGATTTTCATTGTTCGGTCAAATGCAGCATGTCTAATGCCGTTATATGTATTTATGAACGGCGCTGCTTTGACTTCAAGCGCGGGCCTTTATTTATAAACTGCGCCGCTTTCAATTTAGATTTAAGAAGCCGAGGCGAGTGCCGTGCTTCAACATATGCTTTTGTTTCTGCACGGCGCCGGCCAGAGAGTGTCGATTTAAAGCCCAGCCCCTCCCCCCTCCTCGCTCCCCTGCCAAGGAGAAGCATGTAACAAAAACAGAACAAGCATTTGCAATGCAATAGGTCTTGCATATGCAAGAGTTTAAGCTATTAGCATTGCAAATGACAATGCCTTTTATTTGTTTTAAAAACCAAAACATAAATAAAAGGCATTGTCATTTTCAATGCCAGTAGCTCAAACTCTCGTAAATGCGAGACCTATTGCATTGCAAATGCTTGTTTGATGTTTGGGGCACGCCATGCCAAGGCCTTAACTTTTTTCCTACAAAAGGTATCCTTGACAAATTTGTGTCCTTTTTGCCAACATACTGGAGACACAAAGTACCCACAGTGTTTGTGGACTTCTCTAGAGGGAACCAAGAAAATAGCCAAAGTATAGTTACGTTTCGGTTTGTTTGGGGGGAAAAAAGTGCTGTACAGGAATATTTTTTTTCGCTGGGCTAGAATCAACCTCTTTCCAGCGTTCTGGTACAAGCAGAGTTATAGCAAAAACAACTTACAGTTTTTGCATTTTTCTAGGAGCTAATCCATATTTCCTAATTTTTGTTTTCAACCTACTTGCAGTTTCTGGTGGAAATAGGTGTGAAACCCATAGGTATCCTGGAAAACTAGACTGTTCTGAAAAGTAGACACAAAATTCTGAATTCAGCAAGGAGTTATTTGTATAAATCCCTGAACATTTTCCCGAAAAAAATAATCATTGTAATAAAGAATCATGAAAATAAGTAGACAAAAGCAGCAATTGGTGAAACGGTTATCAACTGTAATTTTGTCACAATGGCCGATGTACAAAAGTAATATACATTTACGTCTGCCAGATCCTTCTGGTCGCAAAGGTGTGTTCGGTTTGTAGGTTTTCCAAAAGTACGTGCTACTAAGAGCCTAACTAAGCTGCAATTTATAATGATTTTTCATCATGTGCCAACCATGTAGCCAGCAATTCATATGGTAAAATCTAATTAATGAAAAATGGGTGTGAACGAGACCTATGCATTTTGTGAAAGGTGCACAAGATAATGATTTTAGGAACAGCTGCTATTTGTGCACCTCTTTATTTGGGGTTACCTATACTATCAAGTGATTCATAGGACATTTTGCAAAACGAGCTCTTTCTTGCTCACTGGCTTAAACAAGGAAGCCAAAACTGCAGAGAAATCCAATTGGTTATAACAAATGTTCTGCTATTGTATTTTTCTACATGTCTCCCCATAAAAAAAGGTAGCCCACTTGTGTGGTAGACATCACATTTCACCCAGCAAAATGACAACTTTTTTTTACAATGTAGATGGCTGCGAAATGTGGGTCCTAGCGCAGCTGCCACCTGGAGAAACCTGCCAAATCCAGATGTTTCTGAAAACTACACACCCAGCGGAGCTTTGAATGGTATGACTCTTATGGATCCCAAAACATTTGTTTACCCACAATGCTTTGCCAACCTCACACTTTGGTGAAAAAACAATTTTCCTCACATTTCTGTGAGCGGAAATTGCTGAATTTATGGGGATCCAAAAATTTTGTATCACGGAGCATTCCCATGCTTGTCCCAATAAAAACGGTACTCCACTTGTGTGGGTGTACAACAGGCCCTAAAAAGCAATGTGGAAACATCCACATTCGCTGACAAGTGTCCTGATTTGGCAGTGATGGTAGCTGCCGTATTTGGGCCTGGGCTCACCTGCCACCTAGGGAAACCTACTAAACCCAGACATTTTTGAAAACTAGACACCAAATAGAGTCTAGGGTGGTGTGCCTTGCATCGATCTCCCAAAGGTTTCTTACCAGCATGCCCTACAAACCTCAAACTTGCATTAAAATCACTCATTATCCTCCTATTTCTGTGACCGAGACTTGTGGAATCTGCACCCAATAAAAAAAGTTACCCCGCTTGTGTGGTTGGGACTAGTGCCCGCAACAGGAATAGATCAAACCAGGTTCAATAGAAGTCCTTCTCTCTCTCTTTTTTGATTGTGTCCATTGACCATGTTCAGTAAGTTTGGTCTGATTGGTCATGTTTTGAATAACTGAGTGACTCCACGTGCATCAGGATTTTATTCCCCCTGACAGTGACGATCAGCCTGTGCTGTAGCCTTTTTTTCTTTTTGTGCCTGGCAGTGGCATAGGATAATCGCAAACTCGTGCTCCTCAAGGTGCCCAACCTCATCCAAAGCCAGAAAAGACCTTGAAGCAATGTTTTGCTACGTGCAGCTCTGTGACCAGATAAACTCCTCGTGGGCGCCTGTTTTGCCTGACACTTTCCTTTGTGATTCAAGCTTGATATGCTTGTTGCAGTTTTATTTGGTTGTGAAAGCTCTTAGTGGCAACTCACTAGCAATTGATTTAAATAGCGCTGAACCTATACCTTTACCTGAAGTTCTTTGTAAGTATGTATATATATATATATATATATATATATATTAATTGTAACAATCGCTACCGAGCTCTTTAAAAAAAAAAAAAAAAAACTCGACCCGATGAGAACCAATTGTTTCTTTTTAACCATTAACAGATTCTGCCCGCCCCAGTGGTATTGCGAGCATCATTATTAATTCTGGCACTAGATCGCCAACCCCCAACTCTTTTTTTTTTTTTTTCTCTTTTTTCTCAGCTTGACTTAGCTTGGAAGTAGCTTTTTGAACTTCACTGGTGTATGGCACTTTGGGTTTGTGACTTCCCTCTTGGTGCACGTATTTTTAGAAAATGATTAACCTATTACATTAGTGATATCCATGTAAATCCTTGGTATTATTGCTAGCGCTTACTGCATAGCAGTTCATTTTCTTAAATCTGGCTTGCTCCAGGTGTCTCACAATTCCTTTATTCTGATGGATTCTTATAACCGCAGATTCCTCACCTTGTGACTATCCCTAGGGCCCAGACTGGATCTGGAAATTCAAAAGGCAGTGCTCCTGTCTGCATGGAGGTGGCTCAGCTAAAGTCGTTCTGCTTGAAAAGTGATGGACAGAGCTGCATGTAAGCGCCACCCATATACGCTGATGTCATTTCCTTTATCTCCATACCTTCAGATGTTGATCCAGAGCTGTGATCCTTTTTAAAAAAAAATTTTTTAACACTTTGTGAAGTGTTTTTTTCCCTTGGAAAAACATTCCAGTGTGCAAGGGACCATGTCACCTTCAACGACTTCAGGGTTTAAGCCTTATGTGGACTGTTGCAAACAGATGTCTGTGACAGATCCTGAAGAGGTGTTTCTGGTGTTTGTCTTCAGTACAAATTCCAAGGCCTGCAACGACTGTGCTCAGATGTCCCGAATGACCTTTGGGTTTATGAGGCAAAGTTTTATGTAGCCAAGCACCACAAAACTCAACGCAGGTTCTGCTCCAGGTCGAAGTCAAGAGTGCAGTCCCGCTCCCGAAGTCATTACTGCGGCAGATCATCTTCACAGTCAAAGTCTTCGGGTAAGTCAAAGAAAAAACATAATCAGTCCAAGTGGGACACAGCCTCTTTCTGTCACTCTTCAGAGAAGGTGCAAGGGCGTCACCGTGCCTCCAGGTCTCACTTGCGTTCTACTGATGAGCCGATTTTGTCTTTGGTCCCGATGCATCCAAGTTCCTGGGTCCGTCAGTGATGTTGCAGCAGGTCGAAGCCTTTCGAGAGGACATGCTGCACATCTTTGGCATGTAACTGGCTCCCTCTGGTGTACCTTCGGGCCCGAAAGATCCATAGGGGCCTCCAATCTTGTTACTGCCACAGAGTCTGCCCTCGGTACCATCGTACCAGAAGAGGAGTCACAGCACATCCTGGTCTCAGACTGAGTCAAATTAAGCGCATCCTCAACCAATGCTGCACTTGGGTCTTGATGTGGCACAGACTCTGACACTATTCCTCTTCTGCGCTGTCGAGCACAGACCATACATTAACTTTTTGGCTCGGACTCCTGCTAGAGCCAACCAGAGAGGATGTGGAAGAGTTTGCCCCCTTATGATGTAGACAATGGGTTCATGGACCTACAAGATACCAGTGGGTTGGATACCTCACCCAATACTGGGGTTGTGTCTCCCTCGGACTAGCTACGGAAGAGACTACATTTCTTGCCTCAGTGATTTGGAGGGCGGCTGAGGTCCTTGACCTCCTTCTTCCCTTTATGGAAGTGAAAACAAATGTGCTTTCAGAGGTTCTTCAGCCTGGCCAGGCACTGACCAATCCTCTTTTGCTCTTCAGTGGGTCCCCCCTGTACACGCTGTTCATCACTTAGGGAAACCACTGTGGTCTGGCCCTCCGTTCAGTCAACAGGTTGCACATTGCATAGAGCAACTTCAGGCAACCCTGGCTTTTTAAGCCTGCATTCAAGCGCTCAAAGTTTGGGGGTTTAGCCAACCACCAGCAGCGTCAACCCGAACGCCTTTCTGACGACGACTCCTGACAGAGTCTAAACACATGGAAACGTTTGGCAAACATATGTTCTCCTTGGCCAGCCTTGTCTTGAGGTTGGTCACCGCTAGCTGCCTTCTTGGGCGATATATAACACACACTCACTCTCTCTTACCTGCAGTCACAAAAGACCTACCGGTATCCTTGGCTCAAACCATTCAGTATGGCCTGGATGGAGCAAAGTTTGTCATCCGCTTGGGCCTAGACACCACTGATTATCTAGGAAGGGCCACTGAGACAAGGGTGGTGCTACAGCGCCATGTATGGATGAGATCAATAGGCTTATCTGGGAACGTCGGAGTCCTTCAAAGACATGCTCTTTGAGGATACTTGCCTATTTGGTGACATGGCAGACCATGCCCTGAAAAGTTTGAAGGAGAGCTGAGCTACGGCACTCTCCTTGGGTCGTTGTGCACTAGTCCAGCAATCTCCCCAGCTAGCCCCTCCCTCCCCCACCTCTTCCCCCAACAATTTCACCCATTTCGGAAATTATGCCGGGGGCTTGGTGTATCAATAGTGCCAGGCCCCACTGTCTGCACAGCAGGCCTCCCAGCCCTTTTGAGGTCGGACCTTGAGCCCAGCAGACAAAAAGCAGGCCACCAGGGGCAGTGTACATCCAAAGCACCTGCCCTTCCGGTGACAACTTCCAAAACTATTTAGTGAGCCCTTAGTGGCATGGAGTCACTCGCTAGCAGGCAGGGTCAGCCACTTCCTGTATATGTGGCAGAGTATTCTGACAGGTGGGTGTTCCAAATTGTCTAACTGGGCCATGCCCTGCCATTCCTTTTCAACCCTCTACCTATATCAGAGTGGCTCCCAGAAGACCATCATGCGCTAGGCAGTGCAGTCTCTTTTAGTCATAGAAGCCATAGAGAGGGTTCTGGCCTAGGAAGTAAGGACTGGATGTTATTCCCACTACTTCCTTGTGCCGAAGAAGGACGGAGATAGTTGTCCTATCTTAGATGTTCACCCTCTTACTGCCTTCATATGCAAGGACACATTCAAGATGCTCACAGTGGCCTACATTCTCACTGCCCTGGATCCAAGAGACTGGATATTGGCATTAGACATGTAAAACACCTATTTCACATCCCGTTTTGCAGGCCCATAGGTGCTCCCTGCAGTTCAAGGTGGGTCGCAAACATTTTCAGTTTGCCATGGTCCCTTTCGGCCTCACTATGTCTTTTAGGTGTTTACGAAGGTAATGGCAGTGGTTGTGGCCCATCATTTGGGTTACCAGTCTTCCTCCAACTTGACTACTGGCTTTTGAAGGCGGGCTCACCATAGTAATTCGTAGACCACCTCCAGAAGACACCAAATCTCTTGATATCATTGGTGTTTTCCATCAAGCTGCCCAAGTCACAGCGGACTCCTTTGCAGAGACCTGCCTTCATTGGAGCCATCCTGTCTATGGTGTGCTTTCAGGCCTTTCTTCTGGACCAAGAAGTTCAGGAGATTCAGGCTATGATTCCGATGTCTCAGTCTCTGTCCTGGGTCTCACTGAGGATGACTCTGAGGTTTCTTGTCATTAAAACTAGAATTATGGAGGGGAAGGCAAAGGCAGTATGTCCTCCCAATCTATATTCTACATGCAGGAGTACTGAATACCGGGAATTGAGTCTGGTTAGTAAGTTTCTGAGTCCCAAGTACTTCTGTTTTCAGGACTGAAGGCACTCATGCCCCCAACAGGTGGCATGCTACATCATGGAGCCCCTCTTTTGGACCAGCCTGCATGATCCAGGTGCGTGCTAACACCCAAGTACTAGGGAGCTCATGAGGTGTTTTACAGTTGACTATTGGGATGAGGTTTATGATGAGTGCTGAAAGTCTCGGGGGGGAACAGAACCAAGTTGTAGAGGGTAGTGGACGGAAAATGGGTATGTACAAAAACCTACCTATCGGTGGACTGAACAAAGTTTTATTAGGTCCCCAAGTGTAGATTAAAAATTGTGATGGGGTTTATCTCCTTCGTCCCCCCTCCGCCCCCCCCTCCCCAAAGTTGTTGATGTGATACTGGCAGCCAAGCGTCTGTCCAGAAAATCAGTGCATGCTGGGATAAATTTGTGGCATGGTGTGGCACACGCCAGATGGACCTATTTGCAGGCCATACTGTCAGATGTATTGCTGTGTTTTTTGTCTTCGGTCCAGCAAAGACTTGCTGTGGGCACTGTTAAAATGTATTTGTTGGCCTTTCGGCCTGATTACGTTTGCTAGACTAGCCATCCTTGTTCAAATCGCCCATTGTGATGCTTTTTCCAAAATGTTTGCAGCGTATGTTTCCACCAAAACCCTCTATAGTGCATCAGTGGGACTTAAATTTGATACTCACTTTCCTCATGTGTTCCCCTTTCGTGCCAATACACAGATGTCTATTACACTGACTAATTAGAATTTTTTTTTCTGGTTGCGATAGGCCATGAGAGTGAGCTTCAGACCCTCTCAGTCCAGCCTTCTTATACCACCTTTTTTCCGAGACAAACGAGTTTTACGAACTCGCAGTGTTCCTACTGAACTTGTTGAAGCCTTTTTACGTCGGACAAGCCATCACTCTTACAACCTTTTTGGCACCGCCTCATGCCTTGAAAGAGGAAGAGATTTGACAGCTTGGACACCGAGAGATCACTGAGCTTTTACTTGATTGTACCAAGGAGCATTGGGTGGGCGATCAGTTCTTTCTGGAGTTCTCTGATGCAAAGAAGGGTAAGGTGGTGCAGAAACAAACTATCTCCCAATGGATGGTTGTCTGTAGTAAGATCTTCTATGCATTGGCTAAGAAGTAGCCTCCAGAAGGCCTGAGGGCTCATTCCACCTGAGCTAAGGCTGCTACCACTGCATTGGCATGGGGAGCGCCTGTCTTGGATGCCTGTTACTCTGCTACGTGAACATCAGTGCACACATTGCCCAAGCATTCCTGCTTTGACAGCCAGGTCCAACTAGAAGGGCATTTCACCCGTTCCATCCTGTAGGACTTTTTGATCTGAGACACTCAACAGACCCCCCACCCCACCTTGGAAGGTACTGCTTTAGTATCTATTTACAAGGTGAAGTATCCATCAGAAGAATAAGTTTCTCCCCTAAGGTAACATTATGTGGTGGATACCTTAACTGCAGATTTCTCACCACTCTCCCACCTCCCTGTTCAATGGAATGGTCTCTTTTTCCATCTAAAATGGTTCCAATTTAGGAATCTGCACAATGGTTGTTCTATTCTGTGGTTGGGTTCAGTGTCTTAGGGCTTGGACAAATGTATGAAAGAAACTGATGTAAGTGGGCATGGGTGGCATTTATGTTTGCTGCTCTGTTCTTCCCTTCTGAAGTATGACAATGTTGCCGTGGAGCCACACCACACCACCTACCTGTGTGCAGGAACACTGCTTTTTGAGTTTCTGGGTCGACCCTGGGGGATATTCAAAAGGTGAAGAATTTGTGGTTTGATAGAGTATCCACCAGGAAGAGCGGTACCAAAGGTAAGTAACTTGTTCATCCTGATGATGATGATGACCTTTTAACTTGAAGACCAGGTTGAAACGCTCTTGACCCCACTACAAACAGGTTCCTTTACATTAAATGAGAGATGTTATGGCAACGGATTAAATAGGATACCATGCTCATAAATATAGTGGTTTTTTTTTCTTGTTTTAGGTTACACGTATTTGGAGTCACTTTTTTGTTATCGGTTTTGTATGAGCACAGGATACTAAACGCTTGTTTATCACCTTTTATGCATGTCAGGTTTTTTTTTTTTAGTACAACAGTTTGAAATTTATGAACAATTATTTCTGATGATTAAGGCTAGCACCACATTCATTACCATAGACTCATTTTGTTGTTCAGTTTGCTATGCCCTACAACTAACGATGCTTTTCTATGCGTGTCCATAGTGAACCATTGTTCTTTAATAATTCTGCAAATGTGAATCATGTTGCCTTCGTCATGCCTCTTTCTCACAACCACGCTCGCTTTTTGCACTGCTGTATGCGCTTCACATTGAATGTAAAAAAATAAATAAAAGTAAATTTATAAGCCTTCACATGCAGTGTTGTGCATGGGATAGAGATTATTCATGGATATCATTTGGGACTGGAAAAGGCACACTGTGGGGCTGGAACAATGCTTTAAGGAGGGCATCCACTTGCTTCAGACCGCTGTTCTGCCACTTACATTTCAGGCAGTGTTTCTTCAGTGCCTGCGAAGGGCTAAGAAGATCGGACCCAAAGACTTCATGCAAAATCAAGGCTGTGTTACTAGGTTTTTTCTCTAGTGTCA
Organism: Calotriton arnoldi; assembly: GCA_963921515.1. Classification (NCBI taxonomy): domain Eukaryota; kingdom Metazoa; phylum Chordata; class Amphibia; order Caudata; family Salamandridae; genus Calotriton; species Calotriton arnoldi. Next base: position 1,297,217 of record CAWUFW010003585.1, read on the forward strand.
TCCGTGGTCATGTCACTGTATTTTTTTCAGATCAGTGCACTAGAGTTTAAAGTCCTGACCCAGCCCCTCCTCGCGTCGCATGATTGTGGGTTACTTATTTACTCGCCTATAAACATGCCCTTCCAGAGACCACGTCTGGTGACTACAGTTAGCGCAAAAACCTGAAAGCCATTATTTTATTTAATAGACGCCTCTTGTTAAATTTGTATTTTATTAAGGTCACCCAAAGAACACCTTTTCAGAATATAGTGCTCATGCACAATACTTTACATTTTTTACATTATTATTGGAAATGTTCATGTAGAATCGAATGTCCCTGATGTAGTATCTGCATTACAACCAGTTCCTCGTTTTAACCACTCTGGCAGACCTGGCCTGTTTTCTGGGGCAGGGGGCCCTCTGTGATGTGTCCATTGACCAGTGCTCTATAATTATGGTGTTGCTGATAAGAGTGCTCGACTCTATTGTCGTTTAGAGATCCGCCCAAAAAGAAGCCATCCCTATGTTCAGGCTTTCACACTACAGAACTTGGGTACAGATCCTTTCCCCTCCAAACCTTATTTTTGTGGTGGTGGACTGGGGAAGGGTGGTGGGTAGTTGTGTTGTGGTCTACTTGGCAAATCCTTTCTGTAGGCCATTACAGAAATAACTGATTCCTCCGAATTAGATGAATAATTTTCGGTGTGCATGTCGCCGCTTGAATACATGCTCAGTCTGGGTTACCCTCTAGGTTTATAAATCTCCCTAAAGTTGTAGGATGATTCATATGATTAGTGGGAGTTGGAGATGGCTGTCCTCCTGTTTCCTGCGTTCTCTTCTGCTGCTCTATAGATTCACTCCTCCATGAGGAATTCATTCGGAAGCCTATTTCTCTCTTACTTTTAGTACCTTCAAAGGAAGGACCTTTTGGTGCTTGTGCCGAAATAATGAATCCGTTCCAGGAGGTGAAAGTATGACATGAGAGTGCAGATCTTAGACAGACTTTTACCTGCGACTTGACCACATAGTACACAGCTCTGAGAAAAGATCTGGCTGACGCCCGAGCCCCACAACGGCTGCATTGTGCTCGAAGCAGGAATTGTCTACCTGTAGTAGACAGTTAGTTTAATCCCATGTGAACTGCTATTTGTCCTAACTCTGTATTCGAGATTAGAGCCAAATATTTCACTGGGAACTGGAGTCCTACTTTCTGTGTTCTCCAAACTCACACAACATATTAGCAAAAAAGGTTAGATTCAGTAACTAAGAGTTGGTGTTAAACACTTCAGACAAGTCTCTAAGACTCCTCATTGAGGAAAACACCAGTATTCAAAAATCTCCCTTCTTTGGAACGGAGACCATATTGGAAGGATGATGGAGTTGCTTAATCAAATTATTACATCGGGGCACTGTGCCGTGTGTTTAGGGCATCATTTGAACTAACTGTGGTGTTTCGGACGGCCATTAGCATATCACTGAACCTTCGATTCTGGTTGAACGTTGGCTCTGCTCAAGCAGATTGGCTTGTTACCAGCATATTGCGCATTACGTCACAGGTTAGGCGGGGTAGGGCCAGGAGGACTTGGTGTAAACGCATACTCTAGCAACCAGTAAAGAATTTAACAGCAGATGCACCATCATTTGTAATGTCTGCATGGTCTAAAGTGCATTTTCCTGAAAAAGTCCATTTGTGTCTATTGCACCTCGAAGGAAGGAAATTTTGGAAGCCACTTACCTGTAAGGTGTTTCATTTGGTGTTGTCCGCACACGTTTTTTGCATCAAACAGCTACTTTTTCTGAACAGTTACAAGTGGCTAAATTGTACAACATTTGTTTGGGTTACCTTACTCCACATGTTAACATAATGGGTAGTGCACAAACCATCAATCAGCCTGGATTGTTTTAAAAATAATCCAGGACAGCCAACACTCAAGTGGAAATTGTGGCCTTGTGCTTTTGAAACTATTTGGTGGCCCTAGGTTCATGCTTTCACTTCTAAGAGGAAGAAAGCTTTGTTTGCTCCTTTAGGAAATGTGCTTTAAGAAATGTTAGAAATTTTACCTGAGGTGCGAGCGCCGCATGGCCTATTCATTTTGTGGTATGTATATAAGAAGGCTGATGTGTATTTAAAAAAAAAAACTGACAAATCCAATGCACAGTCTCTTTAAAAGAAACTTTCAAGAAACAGTAGAGGAATATATACGTCTCTTAAGAATATTGGCTGTTACCTGTAAGTTTGAGGACCAGGTGGATGTCTATCTAAGGGACCAATTTGTCTTTAAATGTTTTTCAAAGAAGATCCAAGAAATATTGTTTACATTTAATTATATGTTCAAACCGCTGACCTAGCCAGTGTAGGAAGCAAATCCCTCTCTGTGTTTCTCCAGGATGGTGCGACGTGCGAGCACCACCAGCACTTGAGGAAAGAGTCTCCTTATTTGGTCTAAGAACAATTCCTGAGCTCCATCGATCTTGCCACCCCACTATGTTGCACCCTTTTCTGCCACATACATCTTTGTATGGTGTGACCAATAAATCCTAGTGATTCTTCAGAATACCCCAGTGTTGCAATATCCTACTCCCCAAACCTTTTTAGGTTGACATCAATTACCTTCAGAAATGCATTTCGCGGAAGATTTGCAAATGCTGTTTCTTACACGATCATAATTGGTGAACCAGAGTCTGCAGTGATTAGACCCACGTTCCCAATGTGAACCTTTCCCAAAGGCTCTTTAATTTTGCTCTTTGATTCACTCTTGGGCTGTTCTTCAATTGTGAGCACTGGGTTACTACTCCACTCTTGCTCAATCTCTTCAAATCTAAAAGTCCTATTTATTAAAAACTCTAATTTCAGTTTTGTTTTTCATTGACCGCTTTTGGTTTCTATATGAAATGTCAGTAAGTGTCAGCAGGAAGGAGGTTAAGAGTTTGTCTTCTCTTGATTCAGATCCTGCTGCAGCATGCGGCTGGCACTGTGAAGAGGGTTTCCATGGAGTTGGGTGGGCACGCCCCATTCATCGTGTTTGACAGTGCCAACATGGACCAAGCTGTGGCCGGTGCCCTGGCTTCCAAATATCGCAACTCTGGTCAGGTGAGACTTGTCTTTAAGTTATTATGTCTTACTTGCTTACGCAACAAAAGAGCATGTATCATAACTGATCCATGAAAGACAATAGGACAGTAGGTTAATTTAGCACAAGTTGTGGTTACACTTTCTAGCACTGACGTTCTAAGGCTGTGGTCGTTAATCCTCTTCCATGGAAAAAGTAGGATTGATCAGATTCCCTTTGTAGAACTTTAGCATGGCTAATAACCCACCAAAGCTCTGCCGGTTTTAAACTTGGCAGGATCGACTCATTGGTAATCCTTCCTTGGTCGATGAGAGGTACCATTGAGTTTGATGAGAACACCCATTACTGAAGAGCCTGTAGAAAAGTTGGGTGCTGATATGCTATATTAAAAACGTCATTTTAATTTAGTTGTGCCAATATAAAGTAAAATGCTATGGTTTTGTAATTGTTGATTTACAAAAATGTGCTTTTTGCAAAAAAGGAAAAAAGTGAGGCGGTTTTCCACTCCTACAGTATAGAGCACTCACTTCTGTCCGGCTTAAAGAAATATATACCTCAGCTCAGGTTTACTAAAGGATTTCACTGTCACGATGCAAAGTGTGGCAAAGCGGCAGATCAACTTTCCTGTGCAAAAGCTGTTTTGCATTGAAAGTTGACACTGGCGCAGCACACAAACCACTTTGTGCCGTGCCACTGCACTGCTAATGTAGGCAAAGGGGGCATACCTGGTGCAGGCCAGCACAAAAATCTTGGGTGTGATGCAAAGCCACATCTACTAGGATAGAGTGATGTTGCTTTGGCCCTAATCTTAACTCAAACAAAAAGAAGGTGCTAGCAAGGGCTCAAAGGGTATATTGCCCGCTATACATACTTGTAATGTGCGCTTTCGCCTAAAGCATGCATCTTGCATGTCTGATACCTATGCTGATGTCTACACTAAGAATTTGTATTGAACGGTGCACCTCCTGTTCAAAGCCTATGTTAGACTGCATAAACGTCCCTTTGACCAACATCGAGAAACCCTACATCACTCAGAACAGCCTAAATGTGGTGCTGCACTCTTTTTTTGCCCTTCGTGCAATGCAGTACTGCATTCTTTCAGGCAGCGCTCGCTTGCGTGAAGTACAGTAAATCTAGGCCCTGGTTTAGCAAGTCCTCCCACACCAGCCTTGTGGCTAAGTCACCTCCTCGCTTCAAGCACACTCCAATCATCTTCCATGTTGCCCAGAAGCTCTGGCGTGGCGAGTCGCTTCTCATCCATTCACCTTGTCTTTATAGACCTTGGGGAGTTGTAGGAGACAGCAGGAGGCAGCCTTTATAACACCCATTTCTTGCGCAGTTTTGTACTAACCCAGGGAAGGCAGCACAAAATGGGTCAAGCGGCATTCAATTTCTAAAAGATAGGAGGAGTTTGCGTTAACGTAAACTGATGTAATGTTGCAGCGGTGGATAGCTACTCTGTTTAGCGTCCTGCACCTTTAAGAATGTTAAGACCGGATTGTCCCCAGCTTGCTGTACAGGCATGTTCCCTGCCCCGAGTGCCCAACTGCATGTACTTCTTGTTTCCTTTTATTTTCGCCGTGGGGGTCACTCTAATCTAAGTGTGTGGTGACGCTTAGGCGTGCCGCTGACTGTGAGGTGTTGAACCTGTCCTGTGACCTGGAGGAGTGTTCCAAGCGTGTACTCATTGTTTGCTTTAATCTACTGTCTCTGTCATTTCTATAGCGCATACAGCGGTGGTGGTAGCATACCATGATTAAGAGAAATCCAGAGCGTGACCAGATCTTTTCATCTGTATCACTGGGGTTGGGACCTCAAGGCCCACCTGTGTAACGGTCCACCTTTGTGTGTATGCCCCGACTCTTGCATGGACATCCCACGTCTGGGTTAAATATGTGTGCCTGTTTACTGAGTATCACATGCATGGTGTGTGAGCGAGCCAGAGTAATGGAAGGCAGTGGGATGCATTTTGGACACTAATGACCTGGCTTTTCACAAAATGGAGAGTGAGGACTGTGCTTCCAGGTAGTGGAATTGTGTTTCCTGCATTCATGTAGATGGAGGGAGAAGACTGAGACAATGAAGTGAGGCGGATGAAGGCTAGGACATCTCTCACAATTCTGTGAAGTCTTCTGGTTAGCAAGGAGCTGCAGATTAGTCTTCCTAAGCGCTGCCATTTGGTGGATACTAGGGGGAAGGGACAGGACTGTCGACTCTGTTGTGAAAGGTGAGGAAGTTACCAAATGAGCCCTGCCTCTTTGGCTGTCACGGCTTACTCCTTCAGTTGCATTGATGACAGCCAGTGCTGAAACCGCACACCTCTTTGTGCCTCTGTTGTGGGTGCTCCAGTATGAAGACAGCACCAGGGCTACCTGCTGTGACAAGCACCACTGTACACAAAGGCTGTGTTTAGAGAACAGACTGAGAAGGACACTTGGAAGAAGAACAACCTCAAACCGGTTCTACAGTTTGAGTTAATGCATCCAAATCCCTATCCAGAAGTCTTGTATAAAAGTGGGACCCAAACCACCCACTTTGTTTAATTTACAAAACCTTTATGACGAAGTAATTGAGTGCTCCACAGAGTACTCAGGGGACTGCTGTGCAACCAACGCTGGTTCCTGCCTGACAGCCAGTCTCTCGTAGGTGAGGGGACATCACCTGAGGTCGGAACATTCTATAGGGAAAGTTGTGGATCTGCCCTTAAGCATGTAGAAATGTTCCTGTCTGCCGAGAGAGGGAAAGAGTGTTCCTGCAGCAGGAGACTGTCCAGGAGGATTGAGGCCCAGTGACTGTGGAATGTCGAAGGACATCACATCCCGAAGGGTCTCCTTTCAATGCAAACTGAGTGCAATTGGTTGTGTGCATATATAAACTGTACCCGGGCCTAATTCATGCTACTCCTGGTTTCCAAACCTGAGGAAAACCAGAACTAGGGTCAATCACCCAGGATGGGGTAGCAGAGGGAGCGGAATGGAGTAGCGCCTTCAGAACATTGCGCTCCATAACACTGACTTATGTTATCATTGAATTTGTAGTATTTAGCGCAGCTGTGTGATTTAAGTACTTTCTTACTTGTAAAGCCAAGCACTGGACAGGACATTAATATTATTGGGTCTGTTGGTTGATTGTTAACTTTGAATACCCTACACTATCTCCCTGAGAGGCCTGTGACTGCTCGCCCCACCTACCCCGAGAATCCAGTGCGGAATCTGTTATATTTGTCGCAGTTTGTGGAGCCATTGTAGGACTGGACCTAAGTCATCATTGGCAAATGACCTCAACCTCGGCAGTTGAGGCCCAGTAACCACTCCCTGCCCTTTCGGCCCTGAACTGGGTTTGACAGCTGACGTTCAACTAATGTGTTCTACTTGGTCTGATGAGTCTTTACGCACAACCAGCCCAATTGAAAAAAGTGGCCCTGTCTGCTCAAGTGCAAAAGAATTCTATGAAATAGTTTTTTAATAAATTGTAACGCTTCCACTAACATTAAATAGACTGACAACTCTATAGTATTTGAGGAACAGATAGCCATAAACGTCCCACAAAAAGTACATTTATGCAGAAGTTCGGGTGAACCCCGATTTTTCACATAACTGGTTCCATAGTTTGTGTGACCTGCCAGTACATCTGAGAAAGGGTGGGGCGGGGAAATGAAAGGGGGCATAGATTAAAACTTTTGATTTGTATGTAGGAAAAGACTTCGATTCACATGTATTTCTGGTGGTAGTCCGAGCAGGTATGTTATTCACAATGACAATTAGTCGCTGATATAATTCAGTCTAAAAGTTCAAATACTATAGGTCCTGATACCTTTACTTGGACTGACTAAAAGCAATATGGTAAATGGTGCCCAGCTGTTGCTCTGCTTTATGGAAGAGAAGGTCTATACTACCCTGGAAGCCTATGCATTTTGCCGTCTTTGCTTATTTCTGATTTGTTTAATAAAATCTTTCAAAAGATACACATGTGGATGTGTTACGAGTAGAAACTTTATCTTGGTTCTTTAATTGGCTGTAAAGCATTAAAGATTTGGGAGCAAAAAGTCAGTCCGGATAAAAAATAAAAAACATTTTTCCTACCCTCTATGCCTTCAATCCTTAGTTTGTCCAGCAGACTCAAACAAAGCTAGTCAGGCATTGAGTAAATGATATAGTCTAATGTTTGATGTATCTGGGTACTATTCATTTGTAAAGAGGCTTGGGGATGATTTTTGCAGAGGTTTCATAGTTGGAGGACAATTTCTTACTTGACGTTTCCACTTGGAGCTCATCTGTGAGTAGCAGTTCTGATGAAACTTAGATTTGTACTGCATGTTGTGAAACAAACTGGCCCCAAAAAGAAAGGGATGTCTGGGCAAGAGCTAATAGAAGGTCCTCTGTGCCATTCTGCCGCAGTCTGTTCATGCTCGTTGTTTCCTCTCATGTCGGCAGCGCTTCTGGCACTGATGCAAATTTATTTGCACTATCTTTCACACACTGGAAGATCTGGGTGCTTTTCACCTACTAATACATGGTGTGGTGTAGTCTTTAGTCAATTTAGGAGTGGAATCTACTCGATATGAGACTGGTGTGATTATTTGTAATCGCCCCGGTCTGACTCACAGTTGGGGAGAAAAAAATCAGATCACTCCAATGAGACTTCTCAGCGTATCGGGGGCTGGTGGGGATGGGCGTTTGATGTGGACGGTAGCCAATGGATGCAGACCTCGAAGGACCTATAGCATGGATTGTCACTATGCCATTCCAGGCTCCATGCAACGACCTGGCCAGAAACCTGACCTACATTTGTATGAGAGGCTGGCTGATTTGACAAAATTATGATTTGAGTTGACAACAATTTTCTCTTAAGATTTCCTTAGACCATGAGTGTCTGACGCACATGTAGAGTTGGCCAGGTAAACTGATATGGAGGTAGGCTTTTTCGGGTTTTTTCGGTGTCAACCTCATGTACAGACTCAAATTGACTCTCCTGAGAAAATTTAGAACATTTGTTGTGGTATTTTTCATGTACTTCAAAGATTAAATTGATTATGTTTCCGAGTTGAAACTAAATGTTCACCGTGAGCAGCATCGGCTCTGTCATCACTGCCCAGCTGTCAGTGTGCACACACTAGCCTGACGACAGACAAAGGAAACACGAGCTCGCGAACCATCATTTAGCACTTGTAGTATCATGAGAGTTAATTTAACAGCTAAGTGTACCCATTTAGGCGAGCACCTGCCTTTGGCAAGACCATACACCACAAATGTGTCCATATGTGGATGATTGTGTAAACGGTGTGACAACCAGTAGCAAAATCCTGCCATTAATGTTTCACTGCCACAGTCTACAAGTGCGGCTCTGACGCGATGTGAGGTAACAAAACGAACAAAAACATAACGAATTAATGGAACCTGTAGAAAATGTTTCTTCTTTTATACCATTTAGACTTGCGTGTGTTCAAACCGTTTCTTGGTGCAAAAAGGAATCCATGATGCATTTGTGAAGAAATTTGCAGAAGTTATCGAAAAGGAGTTGCATGTAGGGAATGGATTTGAAGAAGGAACCACCCAAGGCCCTTTAATAAATGAAAAAGCAGTGCAAAAGGTAAAAGTGCCCCTGTTGTCTGTTTGTAAAAACTACAAGTTAAATTCGTTTTAATATGAAATTGTAATTTTAAGTGCTTGGTGAATTTTTGGACAAAATGTTTTGTTAAAGGTTTATTAATTTCCAGAACCCATTTGGAATGCTGGTATTCAGACGGCTTAGAATTAGGGCTTTAACTTCCATTAGCCTGAATTGTAAGCCATTCATCAGTGAGTTTTCATATTGATTGGGAAGAGGTGGTGTTGGGTGGGGGGGCTGAATGCAGTTTGGGGGAGGGAGGAGGGAGGAGGAGAGCATGTACTGTGATTTCTGGTCCTAGGACGAGCTGTGGCGGTGAGAGTCTTGTAGGTAATGTTACCCCAGAACCTTGCCTGAAATCAATTGCTCCGTTAAACCTTGTGTGCTGCAATGGAATGACAAACCTCTCCCCTCATTCCTACCAAGTAGGTGAAAAACTTAACTATGTAGAGCTTGCAAGCCGAATATAAACTAGTTCTATATCAAGGTGACCATCTGTTTAAGTGTAAAACTCGTTTGTGCGATTTTTCTACAAAAAAAAAAATCAAATCGGATAGTGTAAACGTGTACATGCTATTGGCCACTTATCTTGATGTTCTAGAGAAAGGGTTTAAAGTTCACATTCAGTATGACCTTCATGTTGTAGAGAATCTAGGTGAGAGCCAGTGCATGGGGGGAGTTTCAGTCAATTGCAGATGTCTATGCTGGGCAGTGCGGCTTACCCACAGCATTCCCCCAAGTGTATTCTGATGCCTCCATTTCCCTAGTCTCTTGCCCCTTGTTCTTGCTTGAAGTAATTGAATACAAAAGTTTGGAGCAGAGACAGAAAAGGGTGGAGGAGAGGGGAGCCACTGTGAAGGACTTTAAAGCACAGCAGTCATCGAGGAATACAGAAACTTTTGTAGGTACCACAGGGACTCCGCTACCACCGATCCGTGAGCTCAGAATCGGGAGCCAACAGTCACTAGTACTTTTTAAAAACCCTATTAACTTGTGCATTATCTTTCAACTAATTCTCAGTGTGATACAGAAGTGTGCCCTGAAGAGGCCTACCTTACTTGATCAGTCCCTTCACACTATCTTGGGCAGTACTGCTCTGGTGTTTATTCTGTAGGTGAGGAGTCTGCGGTTAGAAGTATCCATCAGAAGAAGTTGCTTACCTTTGCTAACACTCTTTATGGTGGGTACTCTCTCTAACCAGATTCTTCACTGCCCTCCCACCTCCTCTTTCTGTGGAATGGTCTCCTTGCCATCTAAAAAGGTCCTAATTTAGGAATCCGCACACTGGTACATCTGATTATTTTTGGGCGCCAAGTCATAGGGCACAGACCGACTTAAGAAACTGATGTTTCTCTTATATGCAGCTCCATCATCACTTCTGGGGCAGAATGAAGTCAATGCAGAGTCGCATGGCTCTCAGGAGCATTGCTGTTAAAATCTTCAAGGTCTAATCTGGTGCCTGGGGATATTCTAAAGGTGAGGAATCTGATGTTCCGTAGAGTGTCCATTAGAAAAAACGTTACTGAAGGTTAGTAACGTGTAGACGTATCTGTGTGTTGGGTTTTTACAGACTAAAGATTGTCACTTTGGGGCATCTTATGTGGGGTAACCCAAGATAACTCTGAGCGTTAATTTACCGAAGTTTCAGCAACAGCCTGCCTTTTTCCTGCAGTTTCTCCACCATCTTTCTAAAGTTGTGGAAATCATGGTCTTCAATTTTTTGGGTGTGCACTACAAATTCTACACAGATTTCCTCTATATAGGTTTCAATTGAACATACCTTGTACTTTTTTGCTATTTCTCTTCCTCAAAGTTTCTCAATCTCTAGTTCGGATTCAATTATGTATATCTGTTTCACAGTGCGTGCAGGTGTGCAACATGAGGCTACGAGTTCAGGAACCTGTATGGAGAGATCTTTCAACATTTATGTGCATCTTAGTCATGGTATTGTTTTCAAATCAGGTACTCATTCTTACTTTTAAATGCCTTGTGCATTGCCTATCAAGTCATGTTTACATTGCTCAAATATAATTATTTTGCCTTTTTCAAACATTGCAAATCATCAACACTAGATCAGCTTCCAAGCATCTGTTGCGACAGAAGGCTGATACACTTTTTAAAAATTATTTGTGGAGAGGTAAAGGCGATCTGAAACATACCTAGACCATTACTGCAAGAACAATGTATGGATCTTGCATGCTTATGTTGACTTGGTGAACAGGCAAGTTAAGTGGTCTAAGGGTTTTGTGTAGTTATGGAAGCCGTACCCCGGACCGACCTGTGATGGCCTGGTACAGATGGTGCTCATACTGAAAAGAAGACATAAACAGGAGTTGGTGGAATGTAGGTGAGCTTCTTGATATCATGCACCCAAAATCGAAGTTGCTGCACCTAATTCTCACACATGGGCAGAGAAAAAAAAGCTATAACCTGCTATAAATAGCAGTATTGTTACCGTACTTACCAGACAATATAGATCTACAGACCAACTGAGTAACACTAACCGGGCTATAGATCTCGAAAAATAGTAGTAGAGATGTCTGGAATACTTAAATGCAGAATCCTGGAACCCACACCTCCAATATACCCAGTAACCTCCACCAACCATACCTCTTTCCAAAGAGAATGGGAAAAGTTTAAATAGGGACTGATGATTGTTGTCCTAGGTTAAGGTTGCCCAAAGCAATCTTTTACCATATGTTGTGGGAGTTCTCTATAACTCAGAAATACTGCAGTGACCTAATGCAAGCACTTGAGGATATTACCCAGAAACAGCTAATACTAAGCCCAGCCCACTTTCATGTCTGATGGGCAGTTTCTGAAATCTAAGGGAAAAAAACGCACTTTCAAATTTCTCGACTTGGCTTTACTCTTGGCAAAAAAACGAATATCCATTTCTTGGAAAACCTTGATGGCACTCGGGCGAAGTTGTGGTTAAAAGATGTAAATAAGAGGGCCAATGCGGAAACTGATACAAGGGTCAAAATACATAAGCAAACGGGAAGAGGCACAGCACGCAGTGCATGGACTCATTTTTGGAAGCCATGGAAAAATTGATTAATACCCGCCATCCGGTGTTAATTTGATGTATAGGCAAATAAATGGAGATTCTGAATATGCGTGTGCTGATGGCTGGCATGGAAAACCACCACTCTGCCGTCACCACAGACATCTAATGTCTCTAAATGAGTAATAGAGTTGTGTATGTGTAACGGTGCAGTGCAGGCAATTGGTAAATACTTAATTATATTTTGTCCATTTGTACTACAGGAACATTTTCGTTCCCTTGGAATGCGAATGGAGAGTTCTCATACACCACAAATAGAACATGCAGAAAAATGGCCTGTCATTGCATTTCAGTCCATCATGAGTGTTTAAGTGCTGTTATGAAAACTAATAAAGAGCTCATAAAGAAAAAAAAATGTTTCCAGGGATTCCCATTCTGGCGAAGGAGACTGATTAAAGTGTGAGCATATATTAAAGATACCAACACTAGAGAAATGGTTGCAGGTAAGTAACCAATTCCGTATACGCCATATTTCATACTACACTGCTTTGAGAAAACGGACCATCTCTTACTGCTCATGAGTTTGTTCTCGTGTTTCACAGATTTTCCACTTCACAAAGCCAAAAAATGTCCATCTGTCTCCTGTTGAATTGTCTCTAGTAACGCAAGGTCTTCACTTTCATGTCATCTGCCCTTAGACCGCATAATCCTCTACACAGTATCATAGACCCCGGTCTCTTCCTCCATGCTTTGTCATGTTTTACATTTATGTTCTTACACTTGGTGAGGCTTTATTTGTTCTTTTCCAGCCTCTTGTGTGCCTGAGTGGGTGCGCACGGTACATTTTCTGTATGTACCCAGTAATTGAGAACTGAATCTGACACTTTCCTATGATAGGTGGAGAAGCACGTCAGCGATGCGGTCTCGAAAGGCGCGTGCATCGTCACTGGAGGCAAGCGTCATAGCCTGGGAAAGAACTTCTTTGAGCCAACGTTACTAAGCAACGTGACACCAAGCATGCTGTGCACGCAGGAAGAGACGTTTGGTCCTCTCGCGCCAGTCATCAAGTAAGAATACAGGTTTCATGTTAAAATCTGAAACCCACTCAGTTTCAACATTTAAAATTTGTACAGAAAGGTCACTTGAAAAATGAAGTCTCTTTAGTGAAGCCTGCAGGCCTACTGTGCTTCGTCATGGGGGGACTCCTAGTAAGTAGAATAAACCTGGGTGTAGTTTGCGTAGTAGCGCTACGCGTAGCTACGCGAAGTGCACTTCGCGCTACGCGTAGCACTACGCGAACTGCGTAGTGCGGTAGGAAATGCTGTTCGCAATGATTGCACAGTGCCGGATGCTTGTCCGCACTGTGCAATCATTGCAAACGGCATCTTGCACAGTGCAAGCGGTCGTTTTCTGCCGCTCGAGTACATTTGTACACGAGCGGCAGTTTTCTCAACGCGGACTGGTAGTTTCTCATCGCGAGCGGTCGCTATGAGAAACATGACCTCCCCGCGTTGAGAATCTCGCCGGGAGGTTTATTTTCCACGCTCGCGATCGGCAACTTGATGTTGCTGATCGCGAACGAGGAAAAAGTCTCGCCGGGATGTCATTTTGCTCGCTCGCGGTCGCCAACTTGACGTTGAGGACCGCGAGCAAGCAAAAAATGCCCGCTACGCTACGCGTTTTTGCACTGTGCTACGTGCAATTCGCGTAGTTGCGCAAACTACGCGAGCGTAGCGTAGTTTTCCGCCCAGGCCTAAAGTAGAATCGGCCAAGTGCCCTGAATTTGAGAAAGGCACTTTGTATGAAAAATGTCAGCCCTAGAGCAACAAGTTTCGAATAAACTGTTTGAAATCAATATCGTAGAAGTGGAATCTGTTTTAAACTCAGTACTGTTCCATCTCAGATTCAAAAGCAGGGGTAAGGGATTCACAAACTAGTATAGGGGTGGGAGATGGCGTCTGGAACGGGCTCTGAGAGAGGTACGGGGTAATGGGGGGTAAAAAATGGTCTGGGATGGGTGATGAATATGTCCGGCTTCCTGTTTAGCCTTCTTCTCCAAGACCAGATCGTTTCGTGGCCAAAACACAGGACAACTCCATTTTCGAAAGTTGAGAACCCTGCAAAAGGGAAATAAGGCGAGAGAAAGACTAGTGTGAGCAGTACAACCACTGCTCCGGTTTTCAATTAGTGATAGTGCACCACAAAGGAGTCTATGCCCTGCGGGTAGGGAAGGAAAAGGGTTACTTTTTTCAATGATTTGTTGACTTTCATTGAGCTTTTCTGATTTAAATTTACAGATTTGATACCGAGGAGGAAGCTTTGGCCATTGCAAATTCTGCTAATGTCGGCTTAGCAGGTAAGTCCTTTAGTGCAAAGTCATTTCATATATAAGTCCCTACCGACCTGCCGGTGGGGTGAATAATAGACTATACAACAGTGCAGCAAACACACAAAAGGTGTTGGAAAGAATGTTCTCAATTTGTTGTACTTTTGCCCACCATGTCAACTCCGTTTGGATCCAGCCTTATGAAAATCCGTTTTAACCCTTCTCCAATCAGAACAGTCCAGCCCAAACTTCGAGGCCAGGTCCTCCCTTAACTGGAACACAAGCAGCAAATGCCAGTTTCACCCTCATTGGGGCTCATCAGTCTTGTGTAACTCTTGTCCAGTGGCACAGGGCATACATCCCGGCATACTCTTGCCACTTAGGCCGGTACATCAAACACAAAAGGCAATGAGAAGAATGCTTTTAATTTGCCTAACCACAGTCATCGCTCAGAGTAGCATTACAAACCATTATTCTTTTGGACAAACTCGGGTTGCTTGGTGCGCAAAGGATCGTTGGGTTGTAATGCTACCCCAAGTGATTGCTAATGGTTCGAATTATTGCATGCATTTCTCTTGTCACCTTTTTGTGCGTTTGATATAAACTAGTGCAGATGAGGAGTGCCATCAAATGTGAATCAATATTTTTGCAGCATGAACCTATTCTAGATTCACATGCTGTGCATTATTCTGCTATCTATTGGTCGAGCTTTGAACCGTCTTTGAAAAAAATTTCGTTTTTGATTTGGGCGTCATCCGTAGGTGGAGCTAGTATGACTGCGACTTCTACCATAAGCCCACAAAGCCTCACTACGGAGCCACTTTCTTAATTTAGTAGTTTCTTATTTTCTGTGTCTCTAAGGAAAGATCACAATTCTCATTGGTTGTCAGGGGAGGTCTTTGCTGGTTTATTTTTGTGCAGTAAAGTCTGTTCAAGTCCGATTTAACTAGCCACACACTTTTAAGGAACGGTTTAATCAGAATATATGTTTTTTTTTAAAAACCCTGCTACCGATTTAAATACAGGGTGCCTTTTCCTTTATTACCCCTCCCAGGACACTGAGTGCCAGTTTGGGAGCAGATGGTGGAGCCATTTTGCTTTTGAAGGCACTTAATGATCTGGTTGTACTCTGTAGGAGTGATCTGCTTATAGCACAGGCGTGCTTGTTAGTACTATGAACTTCATCTTAAATGGTTTATATGTGTTTTACTATTGGCTTTTGATGCTTGTGTTTCTCCATCTGCAACAGGCTACTTCTACTCTCAGGACCCAGCCCAGATCTGGAGAGTGGCCGAGCGTCTGGAAGTGGGAATGGTTGGCATAAATGAAGGACTTTTGTCGAGTGTGGAGTGTCCCTTTGGAGGTGTTAAGCAATCCGGCATTGGGAGGGAAGGTTCAAAATATGGCGTGGATGAGTACTTAGAAATCAAATATGTCTGCTTTGGGGGCGTGTGACGGACTAGCTCGAGAAAGAAAAGAGGACGCCTCCAGATCTTTGGTGCCAAACTTTGGTTAAATCTGAAGAAAGTGTTAATTATTAATGTGAATTCGATCCTCTTCTGAAATGTGATTTTTGACTGCACATAACATTGCCACGCAACTGTGCTAACCGAGGATCTGGTACAATTAACATTGTGCTGTCAATTTCCTTAAATGATTACAGTAATAATTTATACAGAGTAAACTTTTTAAAGTGGAACGGATTGTTACAATATAAACACTAAAGTTTAAATCTAAATTGTATACTGCTTGTAGATTTCTGGTGACAATAGCATAGCACTATTACCTCTTAACATTCTCAATACGCTTTAGTCTACGTTTCTTTTATACCACTTTCATTCTCAGTCTCCCCGAAATAATTTAAAAAAGTATTTCTTGTTTAGTGTTACAGGTGTTATTTTGTTTTTCATTTGAAAATTACGAGTATCACAGTAATGATATGCACTTACCTCTTTAGTAACATGAATTTAAAAGTGCAAGCCCGTGTGTGCATACTGTAGTTTACCCTCTTTGGATAAGCCAAAGGGTAATAGAAATTATATGTACTGCGAGTGCACAAGAAAGAAATAATCGTTTACTTTTTAAATCCATTTTAGATGAACCTTCCATCTCCTTATTAAGTTAATTCGCTGAATTTTGTTTTGATCTTTGTCGGCAACAGTTTTATTTAAATTTCACATATCCTATTCATGTAAATAAGATTGTTACATATTTTAAAAACGAAACAAATTTATACTAAAATAGTGTTTTCTGTTTTGTGATCTGCAAAATAAGTACAATGGTTCCTATTATTATAGTTTTGATCTAGAAAGCTAAGATGTGTAGAAATGTTTGAACAATCTGTTTCAGGCATATAAAGCACAATAAAAGCGAGGTGGAGCTATTGACCTGTTGTCAGATGGTTATTTTTTATATGAAATGTGATAATAGTCGTCTAGTGTTCTACACCCCAGTTGCAGTCTGTGACACATAAGTAAAGCTAGATTTGGATGCTACATGAATGGGAACGCCGTGACTCCTCTTTGCATCTAGACACAGAGACTAAGAGGAAGAACCCTGAGGAAGTAGCAGAAATCACACTTGTTCTTTGGCGCTACCCTCTTTAAATCTTTTGCAAAAGTTATCTCACAGGAACTCCTCCTGAGTCAACACTATGCTCCCTCCAGAACTTTGGGTTCTAAAGCTAAACCAACCGCTCAGTTGCCTCCATCTCTTGGTAACATTGTCACCTTCCGCTCTCATGCTCACACTCTCAGTCCAAGGAATGCTGATTTAACGGCCTGATTTCATTCTGCAAAGACACACCACACGTTCTTCTAGAGAGCAGGATGCAATTAAAAGGACCTTGAGCAAGAGGGAATTTACAGAGGTCCTATAAGGAAGCTGAAGCCAGGGACAGACTGGAACAGAAAATAGGCCCGCTAACTCCCCCAGGTGCAAATTAGGGTCTTAAGAGACTTGGAGACTCTCAAGTGACACAATTATGGATTCCAGTGAAGAGGGCAGGCCCTCATGAAAGTGTCACTTGCTCATAAAGACAGCACTAGAGTGCTTTGGATAAAATGAGTGTGAGCCCTTCAAATAAAAACTATTTGATTTAGCTTTGTTTGATGGGTACAGACAAAGGTAATCCATCAAAATATAGGATGACATTCTCCGACTCTGGCCTGTGATCATACTAGCTCTAAAGCATCCTACTTCGTATAGGTTTGCAGCAAGTCATTGAAGTGGATTGTGCGAATGATTTAAAAAAACAGTGTATGAAATGAATTTTGGGGGCATCAAAATGAACACTCTGCCAGACACCGGGTTGGCATACACTACAGTCAATAAAAATGTCTTGAGAGACAAATTTGTCAATGAATTGGGGAAATATTTGGAACCACCGGATAGAAAACCAGAAAGTTTTACTGGAGAACCAATTGAGTTATTGGGATTCAGAGAATTTGAATTTAAAAATAGGAAAACAACAAAAAAACTTTGTAGCTGTTAGTGGAGGACGACCTGTATTAGGTTGGGGGATCTGGGGCATTTGACCATGATATTAGACCCTAATAGCTGCCCGGAACCTGTGTTAGTGGATGACAGCAGAATGATGGAAATGCAAATCTGTAAAGAGTTTCCTGATGTGTTTTCAGAAAAAGTGGTATGTTGAGTGGGTTTGTACACCGCATTAGAAGGAGGATGCGAAACGTTGTGTACAGAAGGTGAGGAATATTCCTATTTCTGTGGGAGAAGATGGTAAGAACGAAATAGATAAATTGAAGAATGCAGGTATCATAGAACCTATTAAATTGTTCGATTTTTACCTTAAATTGTGGCAAGACAAGCAAATGGCAAACTACAATTGTGTGTCCGTTTAGGACAGTGGTTCCCAAACTTTTTCGACCCACGGCTCCCTTGACCCATTGGCTGTTGGCCGCGGCTCCCCATTATGTTACTTTTTTATTTGGGTGTGGGGATGTAAGCCCAGCCTCGGCTCGCTACCTTAGGATCTCTTGGAGTAGATATTTCAGTTACCCTCGTAAAGAGCCGTATGTAGTTCCTTTTTTTGAAGGAGCCCAGGGAGGAGATTTTCCAAATGTTTCTGGGTAAGAAATTGTAGGAGAGCAGACCTTTTGCTTTTTGAATTGAGTTCTTTCCAGGGTGGGTTAGGGAGTTTACATTTGCTCCTTGTATACTATCTAAGTTATATAGCATGAGGAAAGCGTGTGAATACATTTGAAGACACAGCAAACTATTCTGAAGAATATACAATCTCTTGCTGAACCTATGTAGAGTCTCTTCCTCCTGAGAGCAAATGGACAACAGCATTTTGAGGTCTTTGGAGATTATGGGCTAGTAATGCAAGAAGACTAGTGATGGAGCAGAGAAAATAAAAAAATTTTTTAACCCCTAACAAATTTTATAAATAATTAATAAAAATGTTCGTTTAAATGTATTAATCAACAATGTATGTGAGGGAAGGGTAACACGCAAGTATATTTGCTGAATAATCTATTAACGAATGTCTGTGTCTAATTATAACATAAAATAATTGCGTACTAAATAAATAATAAATGCATGATTTGTGCTTCATAGAATATAAACGTGTCGTTGCAAAAACAATAGTGATGGTAAGTAAGGAACAGCTTAAATGTTGCTTTCTGCTAGGTAATAACTAATTGGGGTACGTAGATGACGGGAGGGAAACGAAAAGGCTATGTTTCTCTATTTTAATTATGTTTTGTTTATTTCTAAATAGTGCTTCTAAGTCTAATCGAGTGGCGATATAAAATGGCTGCCGGTTATTAGAGTGCGCATGTGCTGGGAAAACGCGTGACAAGGGAGAAAAAGTTGGAGAAAGGCTAACCACGTGATGATGCTGAGAGGCTAGGATGCAAGAATGGTCAAGGCTGATGTGACCTAATTGAACTGATAGTGTGCCGTGGTGATCAGCAAAGAGTCGTGGGAAACCGTTTTAAGAGAAAGGACAATGCCTGCAGAGTTCTCGAATGTATCGAAAGAAGTTACAAATGTACTGATCGAAGCGGATGGAAACATGTCTTGAACTGTGAGAAAGGAAATGAACATATACATTCCAAAAGAACAAGCTGGATCCGGGAGAACTTGATTAAGAATGAATAGATGAAATGAGTGAACCAATGAAAGAAAAGCGCGTTATTAATGTTGCAACAATTTAGTTAGCAAAGTTAGAATTAGGGTATAAGAAGGCCTACTCTTAGTGGGAGGGGTAGTCTCAGTCAGAGTCTGTGTTGGAGTTGGTGGTTTCCAGTGCTTGGTGTTCCAGATCGATCCATTTTACTGAGCGGGAGATGCTGAAAGACTGTTAGATGAGACGGGTTGCGGTAGCTGATGCTGACGAGCTGAAGTTTCTGTTGCTGTCTTATTTTTCCAGTTGAGTATGAGAATCAGGTTATTTTTAATTCTTAATCTTAGGTTAGAAATCATTAGGCTAAATTAGGAAGATAGGCGGGTAATTAGGGTTTTGCTTCATGACAAAAATGTCCTTTCTGCAATAAAATTGATTTTGCTTAATAAATGTTTGAATTAATAATGAATGAATAATTGAATAAAAAGTCTAAATTCTTTCTCATGCCTTTAAAATTATATAAAATTTAAGATTCTTGAATCAAACGACTCAGTGGTTATTTTACTAAATGATTGTGAAACTGGTAATTGGTTATTGTGATTTAGCTGGTCTTAATCACTATAAACTGATTTCTTACTAGATGATCCATCGACAAAACAATGAGCAGGAATATCTTAAGAAATAACCAAGAAAGCGATAGGTTAAGGTAATAAGGTATCCCGGCTCCTTCCAGCGGTACATAAATGATGTTTTTCATTTAGTTCTCCTATTTTCTCCTAGGAGTATAGAATTTCGTAAAGGTGTAAAGGAAATCCAGGTGTGTGTGTGTGATAGGCGATGTTATGGGCCCCATCGTCATGTGGATGTGAGAAAATATAAGTCGCCCCTGGATGGCCGATAAGTGACCTAGGAGGAAAATAGTTTTTATTGTACGCGCTGCATCAGATTTCTTGGTAGCAGAGTTATGGTTTCTATAGATTAGTTTAGTGATTATTGATTATTTTTTTTTATGACTAATACTATATGTTGAGTCGCGTTATGTTATATGTGAGTTTTCACGCTTCTGGGATGTAGGGAGTGGAACACGTGTGGCAAGAGAAGTCACATGGAATTTGGTACATGGTCTGAATTCAAATTTTGGTAATAACACAGGTTGTGTTATGTTAGGGATTTCTGTACGAAAGGTGTGTAACTGAGATAGCAAATCACGTTTTCTTGTGAAACTCTGGCCTTAATTCTCAGGAGCATAGTCTCCACATGTGTCTTATCCCCAGAGAAACGGGTTAATTGTTTGCTTGAAAGAAGGGTAAGGTAGAGGGAAGTGCTACTTTATCGGCGAAAGTTAATAATTCTGTGGTAGGGTAGAGGTAAGCGCTGCCTACTGGAAATACAGGATTCTTGTGTAAAAGGACAAAGCTGTCACTTTGGTTTAGCGAATCAGACTATGGAATTGTTTTAATTGTTGTAACTAACGAAGAAACAGTGAAAAGAAAAATTGCCGATAATTTTTGTAAAGGAGGGGTAAAAGAGCAGGAGTGACATCGACAGTGCCGCGCTAGGATTGGATAGTGCACTAGTCACGTGAACACAGAGTCAAGAGTGACGTAGAAAAGTGCCGCGCTAGGATTGGTTGGTCCGCGGACGAAGGGAATCGTTCTGATTGGTGTGTTGGTGTGAGTCGCGCTGTGATTGGTTGAAGTTCCGTACACGGAACAGTGCTGGTTTAAAGAGAAAATCAATCGAAAACATGCCGTATTACGAGTATGAAAGGGAGAGAACGTCATGGACGACAAAAATTAAGAATTTTTTTAAGAAAGACAAAAAGGTTGTGACTAGAGAGGGACAAGTAATTCCTCCGCCGAAATCAGCAGCTTCACATATGATGCTCAAATATGGATATCATACATGCATATGGTTAGAAAATTGGGCAAAGTATACGAAGAATGATGGTGCATTAGTTTTCCCTGAGAATGGTTCATTTAGTGTAGCGGTTTTGCGAAATTTGAGAGAAAAGATGACAAATTTAGAACCTAGACCTAGACCGACACAGTTTGAAGCATTGACGGAATGGGAAGATGAGATGTATGAACGAGAGAGATTCAGAGGTTTAAGGGATCATGAGTTTATGCCTGGAAGAATGTGGGGAATAAATCATGAGGATAGAATAAAACGATGGAGATGTGCTAACATGACAGGAGGTTTGTTTCCGGCTTTTACAGTTGAGGAAGAGACTAAGAGAAAACGTACTGAGAAAAAGAAACATATGGAGAGGGAAAAATATATGCATGAGAGTGAAACGGATGATGAATTGCTGGAAGATATTCTAAATAGAAATCCCCCTCCGTATCAGCAGAGTTCTACAGTGGTGACACCAAATGCGCCGCAAATAGAGACTGTGCGAAATAAAAGTCAGGTAAAAAGAATTGAAATAAATGGGTCACAAGATCAAATAAGAACTTCACAAAATGAAGGAGTAGAAAGTGACAATGCAACTGAATTAGCAAGAACAACAAAGGAACTGACTGAGAAAATTAGGGAATTAACGAAAAACATGGAAGCTGTGACTGTACCTGTAACAATAGGTCCAGTAATACCAGTTTTTGAGAATCAGAAAATTGATGAACGGTCTTTAGTAATTCCTATGAGTTCACAATTTCAGAGAGAAAAAGAAAGGATGGAACCAAGTGCAAGTACAAGTAATTTGGCTAGTACCTACAGACCAAGTCCACCTACAAATTTGACTGTGAATGAGTGTAATGGTAGGAAAATGCATATGGTAACAGAATCTGCAACAGAGACCCCTGAAAAGAGTGGCAATTGGATAGAATTAAATAATACACCCATAGGTCCGACTCCTGATGAGTTAAATGAATGGATGAAGGCATTTAAAATAAAAGAACCAGAAGAAAAACCATTAGATGTAATTAGGTTAAAGATTGACATGGAAGAATTAATTTTAGGGACGATTGGTACAGAAAAGCTAAAAAAATTACCAGGATGATGAAATCATGTTTCTATGCAAAAGTATTACATGGAGAGCAAAAAATTTACATGACAAACTAGAAGAGATAGCAAGTGAAATTGGAGTAGATTTTGCGAAAGTGAAAAAATTGCAGAAACCGTACAGAGTAGACTTTTGTGAGAAAGATATTGAAAACTTGAACACAGCAGGAAGGCTGACACAGATAAAAGAGTTAATTGTTTTACTGAGAAAATGGGGTGATGTGGACAGATGGAAAGTTAGATGGACAAAAAGAATGAGAAAACTGTAGACAAAGCTTCTTTGGCTTTTATGATAACTGAAAAAGAACCTGTTGCAAGAGAATACCCTATGAGAGAAACTCCAGGTGGTAGTTATGTGCATGTTCCCTGGACTAGACAGGATATACTGTCATTTACAAATGAATTCCCGAAGCTGAGAGAGAAACCAGTTGAATGGTACCGACAAGTGGAGAGGTTTGTGAAGGTTTCAAAAGTGTTGTGGATAGATTTAGATGGATTGTTCGACATAGTGGTGCCGACTGATTTGTGGTCTGAGTGTAAAATTACAGTTGACTGGCCAACTACAGAATATCCAAGAGATCCTAAGACAGGAGCTCCAGGTCCTGAGGTGATGAGGAAGTACGATAAGGTGATTACCTTTTTGAAAAATAAGATTCCTCCTAAAGAAACAGATTGGGTAAAAATCGATAGAACTACACAGGAAAGTAAGGAGTCTGTACATGCCTATTACGAAAGGTTGTTGTTGGTCTTCAAGCAGTATAGTGGATATGAGGAGTTGAGTGAAAAGATATGAGTCATTTCGTATACAGATTTGTGTTTGGGCTGAAACCAGAGATTAGTGAAATGATTAAACAACATATGATTAACTGGCAAAATGGCACGGTAGATGAGGTACTGAGGTATGCTAAGTATTGTAGTGATGATATTGAGAGTAGACAGCGTAAATTGAAAGAGAAGGCAATGTGGGCACAGGTGAAAGTGGCAGAAAAGCAAGAAGCTCAATTGGACAATAATAGTGGGAATGAAACAGGACAGAATAAATCGCGACCTAACATAGGTAAAGGGAAAGGTCAAGTGAGTCTAGAGGAGGCAAAGAAGAAATGGCCCTGTCATAATTGCGGAAAATTAGGGCATTGGAGAAACGAGTGTAAGTTCCCACCTAAACCTAATCCGGAAAATCAATCATTAACTCCACAGGTGCAGAATAAGGTAGTTGTTCAACAAGGTCAGGTGCCACAACCACCACTTCCCAACACTGTTAACCAGCAAAGATACAGTACAGAAACAAGATTCTACGGAGGAGAGCAGGTAACACAGTTGCCGCGAGCAGCTAACATTTCTCAGTATTGGTTGCGACAGAGTGAGGATGAGGAGGATGAAAGTTTCTGACGGTGCCTAGGAGAGGGAAAAGAGTGCGTACTTGGCGCAACTCTAGAGGTAGATCAGTCTGGTCCCTTTGTGGATGGAGAAGTGAATGGTGCAAATGTAACATTCCTTGTCGATACTGGAGCTACCCGTTCTACTGTTGGATCAGTGGAAATTCCAAACCTTCCTCTCTCAGGTGAATACATCCAAGTAGTAGGAGTAGCAAATCAGCAGATTAAAACACCACTTACTGAATTAGTGGAAGTAAAAATTGGTTCTTTTAGCAAAATGCATAGATTCGTAGTGTGCGATTGTAGTCCTGTAAATCTCTTAGGTCGTGACCTTTTGTGCAAAATGAATTGCACAATTTATTGTACGCCAGATGGAATTGGATTTCAGACCCCAGATGAAGATGTATTGTATAAAGTAACATTGATGAATCAGGAACCTGAAATGAATGGTTTGTTTCCTGCATTTGATGCAGAAAAACTTCCAAAAGAACTGAAAAACGCAGTGAAAGAAAATGTGTGGGATTTTACAGGAGAAGATATTGGATTGATGAAAGAAGTAGATCCCGTAAAAGTAACAGTAAAAGAAGGAACAACTTACCCAAATACGCCACAGTATAAATTGACTCCAGAAATAATTGAAGGAATAACTCCTGTAATAAATAAAATGATCGAACAGGGAATTCTAAAAGAAATAATGAGCAGTCCATGTAATTCACCTATTATGGGACTGAAAAGCCAAACGGAACATATAGAATAGTACAGGATTTAAGAAAGATCAACAAAATAGTTGTGCCTTGTTGTCCAATAGTGCCAAACCCTGCAGTAATTCTATACCAAATTCCACACGAAGCTGAGTGGTACACCGTGATAGATTTGTGTCACGCATTTTTCTCTATTCCTTTAAATCCAGATAGCCAGCCATTATTTGCGTTCCGGTTCGGAGAGCGTATTTTGGCATGGTGCCGAATTCCTCAGGGGTATACAGAAAGCCCCTCAATCTTTAATCAGATTTTAAAGAAGTCCCTGGAAGATTTGAAAATGCCAGAAAAGTCAGTGATGGTGCAGTATATCGATGACCTGTTGGTGGCATCGAAAACAAAAGAAGCATGTGTAAGCGATACAATTGCTTTACTGAACCATCTAGAGAAAAGAGGACATAAAGTGTCCCCTTCGAAATTGCAATTTTGTCAAAAAGAAGTCCAATATTTAGGGCATAAAATTGAGAAAGGAGTGCGAAAGATAGCGACAGAAAGAGTAAAAATGATTCAAGGAATGAGAGCACCAATGACGCAAAGAGAGGTAAGAATGTTTCTGGGAATGGTTGGATATTGTCGACAATGGATAAGTGGTTTTTCTTTGATTGCTAAACCATTACAAAAACTGACCAAGAAGGATGTAAAAGACCCTTTTGAATTGAATGACGAAGAAATGAAATCTTTCAAAGAATTGAAAAAGAAGTTGTGTGAGGCCCCTGCTTTAGGAATGCCTGACTATGAAAAGGATTTTGAATTGTACTGCAGTGAAAGAGATGCATGTGCATTTTCAGTACTGGTGCAAAAACATGGAACAATGAAGAGACCAATTGCTTATTTTTCAGCTGTTTTAGATCCTATAGCAAAAGCATTGCCTGGATGTCTGAAAGCTGTTGCTGCTACTTGTGTAAGTCTGGAACAAAGTGAAGGTATAGTGATGGGGTATCCACTGAGAGTATATGTTCCCCATTCAGTAGAGATTCTTTTGACAAGAACAAAAACACAGTACATGACACATAGTCGGCTGACTAAGTACGAAAAAGTAATCTTGAGTGCAGAAAATGTGACCATAGATAGATGTATGAATGTGAATCCTTCGACATCATTGCCAGATGAAGAGAGTATAATTGAACAAGATGAAGTAGATCATGATTGTCTGAATGTGCTGGAATATTGCACAAAACCAAGAGCTGACATAAAGGATGAGCCTTTAAAAGAATCAGATTATGTCATGTTTGTAGATGGCTCATGCTTGAGAACGAAAGAAGGAGTTCTAAGCGCAGCTTACGCAGTGTGCACAGTGGCAACTGTGATGGAAGCGTCTTGTCTGAAAGGAATAAGGTCTGCCCAAGTTGCAGAACTGATTGCTTTGATTCAAGCATGTAAGTTGGGAAGAAATGTACGAGTTACGATTGTGACCGATAGCCAGTATGGTTTCGGTATCGTGCATGATTTTGGTCAGATTTGGTCACAAAGAGGTTTCTTGACGTCTGCAGGAACACCTATCAGAAATGGAGATTTTGTTAAGAAACTGCTTGAGGCGATACAGCTGCCTAAGCAGATAGCTGTAGTGAAATGCAAAGCACATAAGAAAAATGAAGATTACATAGCTGTTGGTAATAATTATGCGGATGAGATAGCCAAATATTGTGCAGAGAACATGGTATCCCTAAACAAGAATCGCGAAAGGAGCATATCTCTTCTCCTTTGCTTTTTACTAACACTGTCGAGACATGGGATGAGGTGAGACAGTTACAGGAAGCTGCAAATGATGAGGAAAAAGATTACTGGATAAAAGCAGGATGTAGAAGACAAGAA
Source organism: Calotriton arnoldi (assembly GCA_963921515.1). Lineage (NCBI taxonomy): Eukaryota > Metazoa > Chordata > Amphibia > Caudata > Salamandridae > Calotriton > Calotriton arnoldi. The sequence continues at coordinate 1,323,248 of CAWUFW010003585.1, forward strand.
AACAATGGTGTGTGGGTTTACAGAGATGAAAGACCAGTTATGCCTGATAGCATGATTGCAGACATGGCACGGATGTACCATGGACAAGCTCATATTAGGAGAGATGCAATGATCAGACTTTTTAGACAAACATGGTATAACCCAAAATTCAGAGCCATAGCTGAAAGTCTTTGTCAAAGATGTCTTATTTGTCAACAGTTTAATCCAGGAAGAAAGACAATAGTGAGTCTAGGAACAATAGGACGAGAAGGAGGTCCGTTCACTAGAATGCAATTAGACTTCATCGAAATGCCCCCTTGTAACAGACTAAAATATGTTCTAGTGGTCGTCTGTTTGTTTTCTCGTTGGGTGGAGGCATACCCCACTAGAAGGAATGATGGAATAACGGTAGCAAAACTTATGCTGCGAGAGTTCATTCCAAGGTATGGTTTTCCAGTCACGGTTGAGACAGATAGAGGAACACGTTTTCAAAATGAGTTGATTCAATTAATTTGTGAAGCATTGAGTATTAAACAAAAACTGCATTGTGCATACAGACCAGAGGCTTCTGGGGTAGTAGAGCAAATTAATGGAACAATTAAGAATAGGTTAGGAAAAATGTGTCAAGCTACAGGACTCAAATGGCCCGATGCACTGCCCCTTGTCCTGATGGCCATCAGAAGCATTCCTGAAAAGAAAACTGGACTTAGTCCTCATGAGGTGATCATGGGACGAGCAATGAGACAAGCACAAGTACCTGTCAACAAGTTATTGACTATAACTGATGATCTAGTACTGGATTATTGCAAAGGACTGGCTGATGTGGTGCGTTCTGTGTATCATCAGGTTGGACCGGATGCGACCACTCGAAAGAAAACCAGCCCACGACTTGAATCCAGGAGACTGGGTCCGTATAAAAATCCACAGGAGAAGAAACTGTCTAGTTCCTCGCTGGGACGAGCCACGACAGGTAATCCTAGTGACAACAACTGCAGTCAAGTGTGCAGGAGTGAAAAACTGGGTCCATGCCAGCCACACAATTAGAGTTCAAGAACCTACAGATCGACATGTGAGTCGACGTATGGAAGTGTGGGATAAGAGTTCAGCGACTGGGACAGAAAGAATAAGAGAAAGGGTGCCAGAACTTGAAGATCGACCTGAAAGTCGACATCTGGAAACCCCAACTGCAAGCACCTCTAAAGAGGAAGAGGAAGAAGAAGAAGGAAACATTCCAGAAATTCCAGAACTTGAAGATCGACCTGTAAGTCGACATCTGGAAATATCTGACACGAGTTCAGGATCTGATGATTCAGTTGAAAACTGTGAAGAATTTCGAAGGAGAACTTTGGGATTTAAACCAATTAGAGAAGAGAATGAACAAGAAAATGATCTAAATGAGCAACCAAGTACAAGTTATGGTGGAAATCCTTCAAAAGTAATATTAATAGACAAAGTAGGGAAAGAGACAAATAAAAAGTTAGAAAATCGAGAAGAACCCCGAGGAGCAATAGGGACAGATAGTGAAACAAAAGAACAGGGAAAATTAGAAGCAGAGAGTGAGGAAAATACCAATTCGGAAGAACATCGAGGAGGGACAGTAATAAGGGAACACAAGAAGGAGAAGACAGATCCACCAGTAAGAGAGGATGAGATCCTAAGTTTCAAAATAAGAGACAATTGTGAAAAAGTTGAAACAGAATCTGAAGCAAGCGGAGAAGAAGAGAAAACAAGAACTGAATCAAGAAAAAGAAACTGGAAATCAGAAAGAGGAGAAAAAGAAGGTGAAGCCAAAAGGCCAAGAAAAGGAGACAATTGGCCCAGCAACTATATAAGAAAATTGAGATACAGAATAATCAGAACAGGAGAAAAAAGTGCTGAACAGGTGAATGAAATAACAAGTCAAAAGGAACAAGAAAAGCCAAGTGGAAAACGATTGCAAAAGTCTAAAAGAACAAAGAAAGTGAATTCGAAATACAAGTCACCTGAGTGGTTGTACATCGCTCTAACGGATTACAAAGAAGAAGGAAACACTCACGAGAACCCGAGACTAAGAAACCGAATGGGTAAAGGTGAGATGCAACAAACCTGAAGTGAAGACTTAAAGTGCTTCTGCCGGATGTGACAATTTTACTGGATATGACAAATCACCGGATGTGACAACGAAAGAATTCTGAAAAGCATTAAAAGAAAGTACCAAGCAAAGACTTTTGAAAGCAGAGTGGCATCTAAGTCATTTCTGAGGTGTAGTGACACAATTTTCTGAGATTTAACAAAAGATAAAAGCAAAATGGAGAATACTAGAGATAGAAGGGATAAATGTGAGTTTGTAAAAAGATGGTGTAAAATGTGCTGCTTTTGTACAGGATTATTAATGACAGTATGGATAGTTTTAGCAATCACAATTCCTATTAGTATAGCTGTAATAGAAGCAAAGAATGATACTAAACCAGAAAAAGAAACTAATATTAAAGAACCAGTTATTTTAAGAAGTAGTGCAGAATTACATAAAGACAAGTCAGTAACAGACTTTTCTAAAAATGTTTTTACAAAATTGTTGTACGAATATGTAGAGACAATGGATGTGAGAGATTGTTATGTTTGTATGCAGTTGCCTGCATCAGTGTCAGAAGGTGTGACTTATCATCACCTACCTCTAACTTATGGAATAACCTGTAGTGTCATAGCAAGTTTGTTTTATAAAACAGGTAGATTAGAGTTTTATTACACTGATATAGATAAGATTTTTGCAAATGTTCCTGTAGTTCCAGAACTTAACAAAGTAAAACAAGCAAAGGTTTTAGGAGAATTCTTTTTAGAGCATAACATTTTAACATTAGAAGAAATAGCTAAAAACAACCTTACCTGTGAGTTAAAGAAAGAAGAAAAGGTATTTTTAGAAATGGTTGAAGAAAGGAGAATGAAATTTCAAAAAGAAGCAATAAAAGAGAAAGGAACACATCTATGGACGTTTGAGGAAGAAAATCATGAAGGGAAAAGATAAATGCAGCAATGACATTAGATTGGCCGCAAACAGGAAAGTTGTGTATTAGGAGAAATAAGACAGTCTATGACAATTATTTTGTAGGTTCCAGTATCTGCCATGACAATTATCAAATTTTGGGAGGTTGGGGATTCAAAGGTGGAAAAGATCCAATATTTCCAGGTATCTATTATATTTGTGGGAATAGAGCTTATTACAGGTTACCGGACCATTGGTATGGAACTTGTTATGTAGGCCTGGTCTTTCCAAAATCTTTCATATGGACAGAGAAGAAAAAGGAACATACAAGATGGTTAATAGCTTTACACGTAGAAAGAGGGAAAGTTTTTCAGAAATTGTAGGTGATATTTTTGGAGCATTAATACCAGCAGTGGGAATATCTTTGAATGCATTTAAAATTCGGAAGTTATCCACAGTAGTAGATCGTTTGTCTACAGATACTGCGGGAGGGTTCTTGATGGTAAATACCGAAATGGTTGCCATGAGAGCTATGGTGATGCAAAATCGGCTTGCCCTTGATATTCTTTTGGCAAAAGAGGGTGGAGTTTGTGGAATGCTGAAAGTCCAACATTGTTGCACTTACATTCCTGATAAAAGTGAAAATATACAAAAATATATTACAAATATTACAAGTTTGCACAAAGAACTAGTTCCACTGGAGGTTGAAAGTGTCCTGGGAAAACTTGGTAGAGGGTTTTCTTCAGTAGCAAATTGGCTAACAAGAATGAGTAGACTAATGATGGGGAAAGTTATAATAATAGCAACTGTAGCAATATTGTTAGCCATGGTGTTGAAAATTGTAATAACGTGTATAAAAAGAAAAGTAAGACAAAATAAGATAAAAAGAAATAACTGAATAATGAAAGAAAGAGAGAGAAATGGGTGAAATTGAGTTAGAGAAAATGAAAGAAAGCATGTATAAAGAGACAAGAAGACAAGATGAAATGGAAACAGATGTATAACTAACAAAAAGCAAAAGGATGAAAGACATATGCTGCCTGAAAAAGAAGTATAACTTGGGTTTTTATGTGGTGATTTAAAAATCACCAAAGGGGGGAGTTGATAGAGCAGAGAAAATAAAAAAATTTTTAACCCCTAACAAATTTTTATAAATAATTAATAAAAATGTTCGTTTAAATGTATTAATCAACAATGTATGTGAGGGAAGGGTAACACGCAAGTATATATGCTGAATAATCTATTAACAAATGTCTATGTGTCTAATTATAACATAAAATAATTGCGTACTAAATAAATAATAAATGCATGATTTGTGCTTCATAGAATATAAACGTGTCGTTGCAAAAACAATAGTGATGGTAAGTAAGGAACAGCTTAAATGTTGCTTTCTGCTAGGTAATAACTAATTGGGGTACGTAGATGACGGGAGGGAAACGAAAAGGCTATGTTTCTCTATTTTAATTATGTTTTGTTTATTTCTAAATAGTGCTTCTAAGTCTAATCGAGTGGCGATATAAAATGGCTGCCGGTTATTAGAGTGCGCATGTGCTGGGAAAACGCGTGACAAGGGAGAAAAAGTTGGAGAAAGGCTAACCACGTGATGATGCTGAGAGGCTAGGATGCAAGAATGGTCAAGGCTGATGTGACCTAATTGAACTGATAGTGTGCCGTGGTGATCAGCAAAGAGTCGTGGGAAACCGTTTTAAGAGAAAGGACAATGCCTGCAGAGTTCTCGAATGTATCGAAAGAAGTTACAAATGTACTGATCGAAGCGGATGGAAACATGTCTTGAACTGTGAGAAAGGAAATGAACATATACATTCCAAAAGAACAAGCTGGATCCGGGAGAACTTGATTAAGAATGAATAGATGAAATGAGTGAACCAATGAAAGAAAAGCGCGTTATTAATGTTGCAACAATTTAGTTAGCAAAGTTAGAATTAGGGTATAAGAAGGCCTACTCTTAGTGGGAGGGGTAGTCGCAGTCAGAGTCGGTGTTGGAGTTGGTGGTTTCCAGTGCTTGGTGTTCCAGATCGATCCATTTTACTGAGCGGGAGATGCTGAAAGACTGTTAGATGAGACGGGTTGCGGTAGCTGATGCTGACGAGCTGAAGTTTCTGTTGCTGTCTTATTTTTCCAGTTGAGTATGAGAATCAGGTTATTTTTAATTCTTAAACTTAGGTTAGAAATCATTAGGCTAAATTAGGAAGATAGGCAGGTAATTAGGGTTTTGCTTCATGACAAAAATTTCCTTTCTGCAATAAAATTGATTTTGCTTAATAAATATTTGAATTTGATGTGAGAGGGGCGGGGATATACCATGGCTTGCTGCTGTAAAAGAGAGCCTAAAAGGCGTAAATTATTTACGCATCTTTTTAAATCCAATTCAATCCGAGCTAATTAATAAAAAAGCAATATAAGAAGCACTGTACAAAAAATATAGCGATGAAAGGCACCTGAGAGAGACCAAGAAAACCTCAGTTGTAAAGTATATGTCCATAGAGAATTGTTCTTATTTGCCTGCTAGATATCTTTTAAAACCCCTAGGATATTGGGAAAGAGGGTTGTTATTTCGTCTACGAGCAGGCACTATGAAATATTTATTATGTTTCCCTTTGGGCTATAATACCGATCTTGATGCATTGCCTTGTCCATGTAACGCACACAGTAATCAAACAATGTTGCATTTTTTATTCTTTTGCAGTTTTTATTTTAAATTTGCAAAAGGATTTTTGATACCTTTTCTTAAATCACGTGCTATTTCCGACTTCAGGTTAGCATACACGGAGGTGCTCAAATTGGCGGATGATGAATTAATTTTCCGTGTCGGATCATTCCTGAAGTCGGCTGTACGGTCACGTAGAACTATGTGTGCCCAATGAAGGTCGTTAGAAATTTATTTTATTGTATTGATATTTAAATTCTACCATTGATTGTTAATATATGATATATCATGTTATTTATGACCTATTTTAGTCATTACCATTAATGTACTGTATCTTTTGTCATGAATATGTTGCCATCTATGAATTGTTTTATTGTGCTTTTATGGATATTTTTATATTCGAATAAAGATATTTTGATTGATTGAAATATTTGAATTAATAATGAATGAATAATTGAATAAAAAGTCTAAATTCTTTCTCATGCCTTTAAAATGATATAAAATGTAAGATTCTTAAATCAAACGACTCAGTGGTTATTTTACTAAATGATTGTGAAACTGGTAATTGGTTATTGTGATTTAGCTGGTCTTAATCACTATAAACTGATTTCTTACTAGATGATCCATCGACAAAACAATGAGCAGGAATATCTTAAGAAATAACCAAGAAAGCGATAGGTTAAGGTAATAAGGTATCCCGGCTCCTTCCAGCGGTACATAAATGATGTTTTTCATTTAGTTCTCCTATTTTCTCCTAGGAGTATAGAATTTCGTAAAGGTGTAAAGGAAATCCAGGTGTGTGTGTGTGTGTGTGATAGGCGATGTTATGGGCCCCATCGTCATGTGGATGTGAGAAAATATAAGTCGCCCCTGGATGGCCGATAAGTGACCTAGGAGGAAAATAGTTTTTATTGTACGCGCTGCATCACTAGCAAAGACTGAATTACAGTTGTAGTAGGTGATGGCTCTAGAAGCAGTTGGCAACGATGCTGGCTTCAAGCAGGAATATAAAACATGGGCAGAATGAAGTGAGTTATGTGCACCTGGCAGTTATTAGCCTTCCTGTAGCAATGATTAGAGACCGACTAAAGGACAAGCCCCGTCTAGAAATTTCTTCACCTTGAACAACATAAACTGCAGTCCCAACTTTGTCCCTACCATCCATAGAACAGCAGTGTTCCAGAGGAACTTATCAGCATCACTTAACTAACAGGGCTTTCATTCAATTTTAAAAAGGGTGCCCTGGCTCCATTCTCCTACACATCAATGTCTGTGTCTCTGCATTCCAGCCACAGGAAGGCAATCAATACATCCCACTGTTCGGAAAAGCTGTATCAACCCTCCATCTTGTTCTGTGTTGAACAAGAGGCCATTCAACATAGATTTCACTGGTCCCAGTACAAAATTCTCACCACACACACAGTCCCACTAACAAACATGCACCAAGCTGTTGTTGCATATACACACACTGTATGCATGTATGTGATATCAGAACAAGAATCTAGGATTCGCATAACAGCAGTAATTTGCATGAGGTGTTGGTAGACTACAAAAATGTCTGGTCACTCAACCGATTTACAAAAGCCAGGCACGCTGCCACCACCTCTCTGTGTAACTTACCCAGAACATGGAAAGTTGTTTTATGCCTGCTATGAGGGCGATCATTGTGCACCCCTCAAAGTCACAACATAGGTTCTGCACCCTGCATTACCATAAACACGTTGGGCACACCCTAGGTTAGTATGATGCCAGAACTAAACAAAATCACAATATTAGTTTCACATGCAGCCGGGCACACAGAGTAGGCCAGGGGTACACGTGTTTTCTACGTGGGAAACATTCCCATTCCAACAACCACCATGGTACTAATTTCAAGCCGCTGGGCACCAAGTTGAGAGGTGTTGGAGGTCTCTGTATTTAGAGAAGGAAAGTGCCAAAATGTGGCACTGAAAATGTGTTGTAGGGCACAAGGCACTGAAATCTAAAAGTACACTCGAATATCATGGAGAATAATTAAAATTAGAAGAGACACGGGAAAAGGTAAGGTTGAAAATTGTGGCGACAGAAGACAGTGCTAAGCACGAAGGGCCTGTGCTGGGCACAGCCGGGATATGATGGAGTGTTGTGAAAGGACAGAGACCAGTAAGGTAAGGGTGGTGTGTGGGGCAAAGCTTGGTACAGAGGAGCCCTGGGGTAGGAGTTTTTATTTATTTATGCTATTTTTTATACCTCAAACGTGGAAAAAATATTAAAAGTGCTTTACACAAGCAATTGAAAAGTTACAAGATAAAATAAGTAAATCACTCTTAACCCCAGAAAGATGTGTATATAACTTAATTGGTGACATAAAGTAAGAATTGGGTTACATACTAGAAATAATATATATTCATATAAGAACCTGGAGGGAAAGATCTAGAATTAAAAGCATTTTATGAGGAAAGGAACTAAACCCTCTTACCCTGTCCAGACATGCGTGAAAGGGGTGAACACAGGTCAGAGCGTTTCTCCCGCATAGCACAGGTCGGGTGCAATCACAAGTCGAGGGAGGCTCTGGGGCCCTCAGACATCGAGTTGTGGTTGGCGCAGGGTTATTCATCCGCAAAAGGGCGCCTCTTGGATGTTCACACGTGAGGGGTGTCTTTCTTTCGCGTCCTCGCAAGCAGACAAGTTCCTGGCTCTGGAGCACTGACACTTCTGGGGTGCTACTCGGGTCTTCCTCACACGTCTAGGAAGGCACTGGGGTGCTCTCACCTAGTCGATAGGTTGCTGGCTGGAGGGGGGTTCACACTTCAGGGGTGCCTCTTCTGTGCTCGGTCCCACGCCGCCTTCTTTGCTTACATGCCCTTCGCACAGCACAGGCTACACAGGGGCACTTAGGGGCATGGGCAGTTTTCTGCAGCCAATCCTAAATCCTGATGAACCTCCACCAATCAGCACCGGCAGAGTTTCCAAGTCCCTCACAGGAACCCAATCTGAAACCCGTTCTCGCCACAGCGCTCAAAGAAATCTGGGTCCCGCCTGAGTGTGAGTGAAGGGGCGCACGCACGTCTAGGAAAAGTGGAAAGGTAATAGGCTCTGAAGAAGATTTAATGTGCGAAGTGTGTAAATTAACTCTGCGGCCCCGAGTTTCAGTGCAACATATGTGCGGAACCCCGCACATATGTTGCACTGAAACTCGGGGCCGCAGAGAGTTAATTTACACACTTCGCACATTAAATCTTCTTCAGAGCCTATTACCTTTTCCACTTTTCCTAGACGTGCGTGGCGCCCCTGGCAAGTTCTAACGGCGCACCGGGGTGCCGCGGCGCACAGTTTGGGAACCACTGGTTTAGGAGAACTTAATAAAAATATTTTGGTCAATTGATTTCCCCTGTCAAAAGTTGAACATTTTTTTGTCAATAACTAAGGGGATTAAATTGTTTTCTACTATAGATTTAACAATGGCATATTTCCAGGTACCCTAACTTGGTAAGCGTAAAAGATCAACAGCATTTATAACACCATTTGGGTGTTTCCAGTTTCACAGAGTGCCTTTTGGATTGTCCTCAACTGCAGCTGTTTTTTCAGAGGCTAATGTATATACTAAATAAGGATTTACATTTTGTGTTTTTGTATCTCTTCATTGATTTTTGCAGTATTTATAAACTGTACCATGACTCCAGTGTTGCAGTACTTACACATATTTTGCAGTAATACATTGATTAATAACAATTCCCCCACCCCCCCTACCCCTCTGCTGCTCACGTTCTTCTGCACACGCATCTCGATTTGTGATCATCATATAAAGAAGTAAATGATCTGGACTCTAGCTCCCTCCCCATGGTCTACAATAGCCCCCTTAGCCTGCCTGCCCCTGCCTGCTGTGATATTAGCCTGTTCCCACTGTGTATCCTCCCTCCCTCTTCGCTGGTCAAGTCTGTGCCTTACTGGGCATTTAGAATATTCACTCCACCTGGCCCTCCACCACTCTACTGGTCGTACCTGCCTCCTCCATCCCCTAGCTTCCACAATTGAGGCCTCATTTACAAGGCCCCTGCGCCACCGAAACGTCACTTTTTGTGACGTTTCGGGAGGCGCACAGTGCAGGGCCATGTCTGCAAGGCCACGTAAAGCCAATCTGCATGGCTTTTCATGGCCTTGTAGATATGAACTGAGGCCTATGCAATAGGGAGGCGTGCCATGGGCATTACGGTGGGGGTTCCCACGTAATACCCATGGCATTTGACACATTCTGCGGCACACATACAAAGAGGAAATCTCCTCCATTGATTGTTTTTGTGCAGGAAGGTGTCCCTTCTACACAAAAACAATCATTCCTAAAACGCAGACACCCTTGCCCCATGGCACAAGGGTGTGTGCGTTGGAGCATGGCATCCATTTGTGCATGGGGGATAAGACAGTAATGCGCCATATCTGACAGATTCAGTGCATTCCGGCCCTTTTCTTTTGACGTAGGGCAGTGCAGCAGGAAAGCTTGCGGCGCTGCCATACGCCAAAAGATTGCAAACGAGGCCCATGTATCTGAAGGTTCACACAAATCAGTCGGCAACGGCACCCATGCAGCCAAATCGTCCTCTAATTTCTCATCCCACTGCATGTTTCATCCGGACTTCTTCTACCACCCCCCACTCTGACTTATCCCGGTATATCTAGGGGGCACTGCACCCAGCCACATTATAGCAATGCACTGCTTCGTGAGCATTGGGCCCAGTAAAAGACATTTTCGGCTACGTTTCTTCTTTGCTGGTGCCGGAATCTGACCTAACAATACTGCCTGTGGCGTAGCGGTATCTCCCATCCATCGGCATTGTTTCGGTTCTCTTATCATTTCTCTCCAGACGTGCATTATCGATGGGCACTGCCACACCACATGCACAAAATCCGCTGCGTTAGTGCCGCAATGGGCACACTGGTCCAACCTGGTAGTGTAGATGTTATGTAAAGTCTTTGGTGAGAGATACAGCTGATACTTATAATTATATTGGATCAGTTTAAATCGCACGTTGGAGCTCACCGTCCGCACTCCTACATGCACTTTTTCCCAGTCCCGAGTGGACTGGGTTTCTTCCAGAGATTCCCTCCTATTTTGCATGCGCTATAGGAGTACTCTTTGGCAAATCTTCACAGTATATGTGCGATATCAGTCTACAGACCCCCCTGCCAGTGCGAGGAGCATTGTCAGTGTCTATGAGGGTGCTGGCTCCTCTGGGAAGCAGGGCCAAATCTCCTTCACCGTTGTGGAGATCTTTGCATACTGCAAATCCTGCCATGTGCCCAGCACAAAGGACTCTATTGCATCTTCCTGCATGAGAAACTGGCCTCCCAGATGTCTCCCCCCAGTATTTCACTGCCTCTTTCCCTCCATTTCTGTACTGACATCACCTCAGCTGCTTTTGCAAACTGCTTATGCAAACTGCTTAATTTCCCATATTGTCCTAGCCCGCACATACGGGGCTCACAGTAATAACCTCGTGACTGTGTGGTCCCATACTCGACACACCTGACGTACAAGGAAGGGCGTGTCTGTCTGCACATGCGGTCCACTCCTATGCAGTGCAGGGAGTGTTGGGTTACTGTGGGACCCCTTCAAGAGGCTCTTTTACCAGTTGTCCGCTGAGTCTAGCCAGTGGATTGTGTGCTGTAAATGGGTTGCCATCTAGTAGAGTTCTATGTTGGGAATCTCAATCCCTCCACCCTCCCAGGTTTGTTTGAGCATGGGTAGTCCTATTTGTTTCTTCCTATTGGCCCATAGTAAGTTTATGATCAAACTATCTAGCTTGGAAAAGTAGCACCGTGGGATCTCGTAGAGCGTGCCTTGCAGCGCATCCAGGCACCTGGGGAGCTCCTCAATTTTCATAATCACTGCTCTGCCCATCAGAGTCAAAGGGAGGTCCCTCCAGAATCTAATCGACGCTTGTAGACCCTCCAGTACCCTGCCTATATTAAGGTGTTGGAATTTTTGTTTTGTGTGGGTAGTCTTGACTCCCAGATACCATATCCCTTCAGATCCCCATGGGAGCCCACCCGTGGGAGCGCCCCTGCCTGGACTCCAGTTAGTGCACCCATCAGAAACAACTGGTATTTTTGAATGTTAAGGTAGAGTCATGATACCTCAAAGAAGCCCCGTAGGGCGTTCAGGAGTTTGGGAACTGAGTACGCCGGGCTCTGTAAATATATCACGGCATCGTCTGCATACAAGGATACCACGTGAGTGGCATCCCACACCAGGATTCCCCTAACTAAGCGTGCCATCGTCACCCCCGTTTTATCTCCCAACATCTGTAACCTCTGACAGTATGCTGTGTATGTATGTTTCTCAAGCCTACACCAGTCATCTAATAGCTCCTTACAGATTTGTTGCCGTTTCCAAAGCTTCTACAGCTGGGTAGGGAGCTCCCTTTGCAGTTCATTCAAATGTAACTTTTGTCGGCTTAGGTCTCGCTCCAGCTGTCTTCTGACACTGTACAAGGTTTTAAGGCAAACCCCTCTAAGGACCACCTTTATCGCATTCTAGTCGTGGGCTCCACTTCCGGAGCTTCCCCAATTTTCGTTAAAATAGTGAAAGAGCTCCTCTCTCACTGCAACTTCAAATGGTGAGTCGTGAGTGTCTCCGCTTGTAGACGCCAAAGTGGAACTGCTGGGCAGCTACATCCCTTTCTCAAGCACATCAATACTGAGGAGCAGTCTGAGAGATAGTGGGCATGATAGGCAATCTCTTTAACCCCTGAGCCAGTTCAGTCGACACAAAACAATCTAGATGGCTATATGTCCCGGTTACGGATGTATAACAGGAGTACACCTTAGAATCTGGGTGTCTCTCCCTCCAGGGATCTATCAAATTTAGATCTACCAGCTATCTTGTGCAGTTTCGTGTGACTTTTTGTTGGCTCATGGTCAAGCACCCCGTTAAGGATGCAATTACAGTCCCCTGCTAAAACAATGTCTGCTACCAGATATGCCTCGGCAGCCACCGTCACCCCACCATAAAAATTCTTGCAGTCATTGTTAGGAGCATAGACATTCATCAGGCACATCTCACACCCATCTCAGTTACCAAACAGGATTACATATCGCCCCTCTGGGTCAAGTATATGCCCTTTATGCTGGCACGGGACTCCAGGAGCCACCCATGTCAGAGCACCATGTGGATATCCAAAGTACGAAGTTGCATACAGTTGCCCCCTCCATCTTCATCTCTTTCGGAGAATAGAGCTACACTCCCCCCACACATGCGTTTCTTGTAGAAATGTAACAGATACATGATAGCGCTTCAGGGAAACATACACTCTGCGTCGGTTCTCCAATTGGGCCTCCAGTCTCCAGTCTCCAGATGATCAGTCTTGAAGGTATTGGGGACTATCTGCAGGCCCACATGGCACAGCAGTGGCACTCATTCAGTTCCACCTCCGTAGCACCAGATCAGTAATCACTTTGCGCTGAAAGTCCTTTAGGCCAGACCCCCATCCATGAGGGTGCATACCACAATGTGTCCTGTCAAGCTTGGTGCATCAAGTCCTTGGCTCACCCATTCCATTTCCGCAAGCTGCATGCTCTGGGATGCTGTGTCCTTTATCAAAGATCCCTAACAAGGGCCTCCGGCCAGGGTGTCCAACCCAGTCACTTGCCTTGAGGAAGAACGCTTTTTCCATCCTGAATGACTCTTAGTTTCACCGGAAACACTAGGCTGTACCTCAGATTAAGGTCTCTCAGCTGCTTCTTACCTCCAAATATGTTTTTTTTTTGCTGGTTCTTGACCTTTTGAGTATAGTCGGGGAAGATCGAGATTGGCTGCCCCTCAAAATTTGGAGGACCCCGTATTCGTACGTGTTGCAGGATGGCATCCCGGTCCCTGACATTGAACCAGGTGGGTGATGATTGCACGTGGCCGCGCTACAGGCCACGGCGGAGGCACCAGCATTCGGTGGGCCCTTTCAGTCGTGAACAATTTTGACAGCCTCTGGGAGAGCATGGTAGTTGTAATCCATTCTTCCAGGAACAGTTCCCACAAAACGCATGTTGTTCCTCATGGATCTCCCTTCGGAATCTTCTATTCGTTCCTCCAGTCACACAGTCAACTTCTGCAATAACGACACAGTTTCCTGCAAGGTGATGACCTACCGTTGCAGTTCTCTTACACTTTCCTCCTTTAATGTCACCCGTTCTGCTACTTTCAAGAGATCCATTTTTAGGAGGTTAACATCGGTGGCGACTGAGCCAATCTTGGTGGCTAATTCTGTATGGGAGCCCTTAATGGCCTCCATTAAGTCTGACAATGATGGATCTTGTGTTGGTTGTTCCCTAGTACGATCTCTCGAGGCCTGTGCTGGCCCATCTCCAGTTTTGTCAGCCACCAGCACAGCGTGTGTGTAGTTGACTATCTTGTTGACCTGGGCTGGCCTTTCCATCTTGTCTTTCACCATGATTGCTGATGCTTTCTCAGGGTCCCAAGCTCACTGGCACCAGCTCGCATGTGGCTGTAGTGCGGAGACCAACGCACAGACCCGGCAGCACAGATCACTTCCTTACCCTGTAGGTGAGTGCTTGAGGGTAAACCCAATCCACAGTTCAGGTTCTATCCAGCTCCTGCTGTTGCCCGGAAGGGCCCGACCGGCGCATTCACTAGATCAGTTCTACTACAGCACCCCAGTCCAGTCTGTTCAAATTGCTCCCCCCAACTGCACTGCTCCCGTGGGGTTCTCGTACAAGGACCGGGCACTCTCCCACAACCAGCTGCCCCCGGTTTTTCTCAGTGAGTGACGTAGGGGTCAATTAGCCTCCAAATCTGCAGTCGGGGCAGTTCTGTCAGCTGCTGTTAAGGTGTTCCGGGACAGCTCTGCGGTTGTTCCCCCTGGTTGTGGTATCCGGGCAATCCAGAAGTCAGGCCTTATATGTGGGATCAGGGTGGGAGGCAGGACAAGGGGGCAGAGAGCCCCCACCGTTTCTCAGCCGCAGTCTCTGCCCCCAAGGCTACAGCGGCACAGCCTCACCGTCTGTTGGCGGGCTGCACAGACACGCACCAACTCCCAGGCGCAAGAGGCCGCCCGTAGCCCGGCGCAGCCTTACTGTTGTTGGTAGTCTCTTTCTGCCGCAGCCAGGGCACCAGTGGGTACACAGTTCAACAGGGCCCCCACATCATATCCAACAATCCGGACTTCGGATCTCTCTCTGGGAGAATGTGGCTGTCAGCACTTCTCCAATGCGATCCGTGCCTCTATACCTAGTTCTCCCCCGGGGCCCACCAGGCACACAGCACACCATACGTCAGCCAGGCACCGATCTTCAGACCGCTTCTCACAGAGGCGCCCACAGGACACCCAGCAGGGCCCGCATTAGTCCCTCTCTTGCTTCTCCGTCACTGCTCCTCTGGGACTTTGCGCGTGCCCGCACCCAGGGCCTCCAGATGAGTTGCAAGCTGGCAGACCTTCCCTTTCTGCTCCAGTCCTCATTTCCGTGTGTGAGAGCGCATATGCAGCCCCGGCCCCCCATGTCAGGTGGCCGATTCAGGGGCAGTCCTCCATGTTGTTTCGACCCCCCCCCTCCAGCGTCACAGCGTGGGCTCCCTCACACCGGGGTCGACAGGCGTCACCCATCGAACCTCAGCTCTGTCACAACCTGTGACTTCTCTCTGGGCAGGCTGGTCCCAGGCAGCCGGATCCGCACCCACGCGGGAGCAGCGTTTAGTATGCCTTGAGCCTTGCAGGGCAGCTGGTGACTCTCAGGGATGGCTCCTGCACCTTTTCAGTTGCGGCCCGTGATCACCAGTGATGCCCCCGCATTGCACAACAATTACGGGGAGAGATGGCCCCAGATGAGGGAAAATTACCCAGGATTTCTTTTTCAGCTGGCAGGAACTCCGTTAGGAGCAACTAGTCTGCCATCTTGCTTGGCCACACCTCCGGATTTTCCTGGTGTTATGTTGTTCCAGGATCATATAATGGTTATGGGCAAAACAAGAACAGAACATGATTGTAGGTTAAGAGAAGTGTTAAAATCCTGCAGGTGAAGGGCTTAACAGCAGAAATGAGTAAATGTAAATTTGCCAAACAAAGTGTTACTTTCCTAGGCCATGAGATAAATGAAAGCATAAAACCAAAAAAAAAAAGCTGCTTCAGGATATTTTACATTTTCCTCCTCTCAAATCTAAGGATGACGTTCGTGCATTTCTTGGGTTGACAGAAGTTTATGCTAAATTGTTCAGGAATTTTGTGAACAAAAAAACGTATGTAGATCACTACAAAAAAAAAAAATAATAACATTTGCACAGAGTAAAATGTGTTACCAGGACATTTGTGATACTCATCCCTTACAAGGTTGTGATTCAAGTTTGGCAACTACTGTTACTCCTGCCATGATTAATAAAGGCATAGGGGCACGTGTGTCGCTGTCGAAGAACTGAATCGATGCTCATGCACTAGAGTCCAAGCGCGACTCCAGCCACTGCAAAGCAGGAGAAGACACCTGGAGCAGTGAAAAGAAGCTACATGTTGATGGTCGAGAGCCTGCTGGTCAAGCCATAAATAAAGGTACTTGCGCTTCCATGCAAAATAGTTGTACATTATACGGAGTGTTAACGCTGAAAGCGGATTCAACCTCGTTTACAAAGCGCAGCCGCTGATAATAATAACTTGTAAGATAATGCTACGAACAGAAGCGCTGGAAGGTGGAGATCAACCAGGTGTTAGAAAATGCAAATTGACATTTAGAAGAAAATAAATGACTTACTGAATAAACTAAAGAGAGTCATCATACTACAGCACTCTGAAGTTGGCTCAAGGAGAGGTGTTCAGCGTGGTGCTTACGGAGCCGTCCATAACTGAAGCGGTTTATTCACAAAATTGCCAAGTGGGGTTCAAAAGAAGTTCACAGGTCTTTTGGAAAATAAGGAGCTAAGAGCGACTCTTGGAATAGTGAAAGTTTTCAGATGGCTGTGAAGTAAGTCACGTTTCCTGCTCTCTTTAAAGAAGAGTCGGAGACCAGCACATCGCAAGTTCTCACTGATGAGTTTCAGACACCAAGTCACAGAGATTCACCCGAGGTGTTGGTAAGTTCCACGCTGTTCTACAACGCTGCTGCGTTCCTGAAACCACCCCCACATTCTTTTGATACCGCCAAAAAGCAAAATACTGGCGATAGATGGATAAAGTGGATACAGCCATTTGATGATTTCATTGATGCACTTTGAGAGACTGATAAAAAGATTGTCAAGTATCTAAAACATTTTGCTGGTGATGGTGGGAAAGAAGTCATAAAGAAAATTCCACGAACTGATGAAATTGTCAGATTAAAGAAACGCTGAATCTCAAATTCTATCCAGTACAAAACGTTGATTATGAAATATACATTTTCAGTCAAGAATGCCAAAAAGTTGATGAAAGCATTGATGAATTTGTGGAGAAACTCAATACGCTCATCAAACACTAAGTTTATTGATTGAATTTAATGATGCGGAAGCTATCTGACTTAGAGTTATTGATGGATTCTTGTCAGATTCATTCACACGACAAATGCTGAGAGAAACTTATAGTCTGAAGTGAGTGCTGATGGCTGCCAGAGCTGAGGAGTGTGCTGAAAGACAAGCTGCTGACATGGAGGCCAGAGGTGCTCCGAGTGAATCAGTCATGAGTATAAAAATTAAGCTAAAGCAAAAGACTTGTGGACACAAAGTGATGTCTACAGGTAAAAGAAGTTATGTTTTAGATGTGGTTTTTCATTTCTACACAAAGGAAAATGTCCCGCCATTGAATTGATATGTAAAGGCTGTTGTAAAGAGAACCATTTTGTGATGGTTGGTAAAGCGAAGGAAAAAGTAAGTGCATCATAGCACAAAGGCAAAATGACTGCCAGAACATGCCATAGGCAATGTTCAACACATCCTCACAAGGCCAAGCGGTGACATCAATTCATGCAAATCGACACTGAGCGAAATCGATCATCATCAAACAGTTTGTCCGCCTATATATCTAGTGAAAGTAAGAAAGATGGTTGCGCCATGTCAATGTTTACCTCAGAGAAACATGCACGTCGGACTGGCTGCATGTGAGGAAAAAAATGTCAGTCAATGAAAAGTCGGCATACCAAAGTCATACAAACAATATCCAAAAATTACACTGAACATAATTGATTGCTCTATACCTTTCGTCATTGACAATAAACATAATGCTTGAAGAGAAATGCAATGAATTATCTCCATTGCCTTATGCCATCGAAAACCAAAGTGTACTCGTGGGCTGCATTGATGCCCATAAGTCAAGAGTCATTTTTAGAGACACTGAAACACAAAAACCCCCCAAAGGTGCAAGCACCCATCCATGTGCTTCAAGGTACAGCGGCAAGGGCCTGTCTGCTCTGTTTCATTACTGCTGCGGAAATTGCACTGATTTCTGTAAATCACAACATGAATGCTCATCCTGAAATAGTAATTCAATTTCCTTTGTTGTCTCATTGTTTGGGAAAGCTTGAGACTATGAAAGTAAAGTTACAAATTAATGACTATGTCCATCCTGTTGCTCGGAGACAAAGACAAATTGCTTTTCATTTACAAGAAGCTGTTGAAAAAGAACTTGAATAGTTAATTAAGCATGACATTATTGAGTGTTCAACTGGTCCGCTGCCATTGGTTTCTCCCATAGTGGTAGTGCCCAAAAAGGACAGTGAAGGAGCTGTACGCATATGCGTTGATATAAGTCAAGCAAACAAGGCAATTGAACGAGAACGACATTCAGGTCCACCCATTGCTGACATGATAACGCAATTGAATGGGGCTAAGGTCTTCTCTCGCCTTGATTTATCTAAAGGTTATTATCAGTTGGAACTTGAAAAATATTGCAGGTATATTACAACCTTTTATACACGTCGGTCTGTTTCTATATAAGAGATTGTTTTCGTGTGTCATCAGCTGCAGAGCTTTTCCAAGACGACATTCGACGTGCCATACAGCTGGCTGTGAATGCATTAGATTACAGCGATGACATATTGATTTTCGGAGCTACGCAAAAGGAGCATGATAAAACTCTCACCCAAGTATGCCATTTACTGACTGACGCAGGCCTTACTTTGAACGCACACAAGTGTGAGTTTCACAACACAAAGTTAAAATTCTTTGGTAATATCTTTTGACATGGGGGTATTGTACTTTGACAGGATCAGGTATAAGCCCTGTCAATTGCTAATCCCCCACAAGATGTTTCTATGATATGTTAATTTCTCTGCATGGCTAGTTACTGTTCACGATACATATGAGTCTTTGCTAGCATAAGTGTCCCTTACAAGAATTAACAAAGAAAAATGTTTCATTCAAGTAATCACAAAAATGTAAGAGAAGTTTCAAGAAGATCAAACAAGTCATTGAAACTGCTACTGAAAGGGCCCATTTCAATTCAAAGCTTCATACAGAGGTTGTTGTGGATGCTAGCCCAGTCGGGTTAGGCGCCATCCTTGCACAGCACAGTGGATACCTCCATGCTCAAAGGCATATTGTGGCATATGCCAGTCGAAGTTTGTCCCAGACAGAACGTGCTTACTCACAACCAGAGAAAGAAAGTTTGGCTGTGGTATGGGCTTGTGGACATTGCCATGTATTCCTGTATGGAAAGCCTTTTATGCTATCAACTGATTGTCAAGCTTTACTGACTATCTCTGGCAATCCAAAAGCCAAGATGCCTCCTCCCATTGAATAATGGGGACTACGATTACAAGAGTATGATTATACCATAGTCCAGGAAGGATCAAAACCCTGCTAACTACTTTTCGAGAGTGCCTGTACAAGGTCAAGCTACTCCAGCCAAGACGGCTGAAGCCCACATTAATATCCTTAGAAAATCAAATATGACAGCTGCCATATCGTTAGCCCAGTTCATCACTGCCATGAGCCATGATGTGACATGCGGAAGTTGAAAGATATAATTGCACATCTGGAACAGACACGCTCGACCCCTCACCAGTAATGGTGAATACCAAAAGTACAATAACATTAAAGATGAACTGTCTATTATTCAGAACGGGGTTAAACTGAGAGAGTTAAGAATCCTAATTCCGGAGAGTTTGAGACAGAAAATAATTGAAGTGGCTCACGAAGGATATCGTGGTATTGTTACCCCCAAAAAAGGTCTCCGAGATAATTTGGTTTTCATATTTAGATAAGAGGGTTGAAAAGGAACTCAAAGCCTGTCATCTATGTAACTGCCTTTCTACAAACATTACTCAACATACTCTTACCATGTTAGAACTCCCTAAGCATGCATGGGGGAGAATAGCCATCGATTTATTTGGTCCGCGTGATAATGGACACCATCTGATGGTAATTGTGGATGAGTACTCACGTTTTCCGTTAATAGAAGATCTCTCATCCACAACTCATGAGCGAATCATTGAGAGACTAGATGCCATCTTTGCAACATGCAGCGTTACAGCCATTTTGAAGTTTGATAATGGCCCGCTGTTTAAAAGTCGAGAATTCAATGATTTCCTGGAGCATCTGAACATAAAGCATCAGAAGAGTACACCTTTGGGACCGCAGGCCACCGGACTCGCGCTTTTTATGAGTACGCTAAAGAAAGCAGTACAGTGTGCAACTCCTGAGAGGCTCAGTTTGAAAACAGTTTTGAATTCCACCCTCGAGCCTATCATTGAACACCTCACTCAACCAGAGGCGAAAGTCCTACGACTGATGTTTGAGAGAGCAATGACAACCAAGAGACCTCAATGGACCAACAAAAGAGAAGGAAGTGAGAATCAAAACTCGGATGAAGGACTTGGTTATGAAGAAAAAGATGAAACCCTATGCCAACAAGAGGCGACATGCAAAGAACATTGAGTTTAATACAGGTGATCTAGTGATCGCCTCACAAATGGGAAGGCGGAAATCTGATGCTCCATATGATGCTGCACCTTTTCATATTGTGTCCATCAAGGGACATATTGTGACTGCCCAGCGTCCTGAAAAGTCTTTTACCAGAGAGACTTCTCACTTTCGCCATTTGATTCATCGGACTTCTGATCAAGATGGTGAAAGAAAGACTGAACTTGAAAAGTCAGTGACTGCTGTTACTTCTTCACCGTCTTCGAAAATCTCTGACAGTGAAGATGAGTGCTCCCAGCAACCAGATCAAGTCAAATAATTAAAGCGCCAAGAAGGTTGTTTGAAGATGTGTAATTATATATATATATATATATATATATATATATATTTATATGCCGATTTGTAAAAAAGTGTAATTTTTATTTAACGGGGGGAGATGTAGGGGGAGAGTTACTAAAAATTCACGCAACGCAGCCCCCGTGAGGCTGCGCTGCGTTGCGCGACAGGGAGGGAGCAGGAGAGCGCCATATCTTCAAAGATATGGCTCTCTCCTTCCCTTTCCCTTGCACCGACGCTGATTTCAGCTGCTGTGCGCCATGCACACACCTTAGCGCTGCAGCGCTAAAGTGTGTGCATGAGTGTAGCATAGGTTTTGTACAGGAAGGGTACCCTTCCTGTACAAAATACTATGCTACACACGAGGGAAAGCTTTTCCCACTTTGCATGCTTGCTGCACAGTGCAGCACGCATTCAAAGTCGGAAAAGGAAGGAGAAATTAAAGCATTTCTCCTTCCTTGCACCTAGTTGAAAAGGGCGCAGTTTTCCCACGCTAAACCCAATCTACTGTTTTTAGTAAATTGGGTTTAGCGTGAGAAAACCCATGCTCCACCCTTGGTACGCCCCCATGGCGCAAAGTAATGCGAAGCAGCCAATGCGCTGCTTCGCATTACTTTTACGTTATTTCCAGCGCTAAACAAGTTTAGTGCTGGAAAGTTAGTTAGAAAAAAAAAGATTTTGCGCCGTTTTGCGTCACTTTTGGGACGCAAACACGGTGCAAAATCTTAGTAAATCTCCCCTCTTGTGTCTTGCGATATTTCACGACGGAACCCTTTTGGCTCCTAACGGGCTCCTTAGAGCTGTGACTTAGGTGTCAGAGCGCAATGCCATGAAAGCTTGTTTTAGAATGTTGAGTTTGCAGTTATACTCAGCAGAATAAAGACGTGTAATACTAAGCTCCATGTGTGACATAATCATTGGTGGGTACCCAGGCTGGGAAGGCGCTACACATACTTTCATACAACTACTTCCTAGAAGCAGCAGCACTGAGAGACGCTGCAGTGGCACAGGCAGTCCTATGATCTCTCTTTCAATATGGTGAGATGATTTTGTTCTCTACTGCCATCCACTGTCTTGCCATTTAAAACTGTGATAAACTGCAGTGGCGGCTGGTGACATTTGAAAGTGGTGAGGTGTAAAAGTTTGGTATGAGTTCCCTATGGCGAGTGAGGACAACTGTTGTCTTCCACCCTGAAACGCACACTTGTTACCCCTGTAACCAAAGTAAAACTCGAAGCAGTACACACAAGTAAATTTTTTCACGAGTGTGAAACCAGGTTTTGTAATTCACAAATGTGGCTTTACATTGCACAGGGCCACAATTCAGGAGGGTGACTTGAGTACTTAGAAGGGGTTGCTAGCCAGGTTGCACTTGGGTCACGAAGCTGGGCAAATCCCTGTTCCTGTGCAATTGTTGGTGAGCTGATCAAAGTGTCCACTTCACTCGCCTTATCAGACGCACCTCCAGGGGTTAAGAGGAAATGTTTCTTTCCTATGACTTTAATGACGCAAGTAATTTTTGTGTGTCACAGATTTTCCCTGGTGAAAACATGTGCGACGGTCTAGCCACAGATTTAGACCTTTTTGCCTCATGGTTATTTTCGCATTCTGAGGCAACAAGGTATTAAATATTGAAGTGAGAAAAGGGTTGTGAAAAATCAGGTGTGAGAGGGGAGAGTAAACCGTAATTTTATACTGATACTTTTTGCATTCATGTAAAATTTTATCACCTCCTGTAATGCGAAGAGAAGACAAGCCAAAGTCCTTGAAAAATAAAGTAGAATTCAGCTAGGTTAGTTTGTACAGGCACTGTGCCCTGCACTCCCGTGTCGTTAGGCATTAGTCCAACATGCACCCATTTGGCTGACAGTGTGAGCTGTAAATTAGGCCGTACAAGGTCTGACTCGCACCAGAGGAAGCCTTGAGATGGCGTCATCTCTACAGATCTCAGATATTAACCCCGTAGGTACACCGCATAGAGCGGAGCAGAGATTACAAATGCTATGCACAGGCGCTGGTGAGTTAGGTCCATGTGTACATATTCTGCACCATGGTGAGTTCAGATTTAGAGGCCTGGCTTCAAGGATTCCGCTCCTGCCAGCCGGCGCTCAGGGGTCTGTGGACACGTTTACCATGATCTAAAGTATTTTATTGTACCACAGGTCGACTTTATTCCTATACTGTCAAGTTATCTGCCGCTCAATAGGTATTCCAGATGCCACTGCCTGCAGCAACCCTCTGCTAAAATCTTCTAATGTACCACTACCTCTACCCCCGCTACTGCAGCACTGAGAGTCGGACGCTGCTGGGAATGCACCCCAACCCTGGCCTCTAGCACCCCGTTGTAATGCAACACTTTACCCAGGCACAGCTCTGCCAGTCCACCTCAGCCTAGACCTGCAGAGCCCTCTGCCAGTCCAACACGGGGCCAGACACAGCTGGGCCGAACCCCACTTTGAGCTGTGCTGTTTTCTATGAATGCACCCCTTGTGGCTGGAACAGCTCTGTCAATGCCCCCCATCTGGACCTGTCGCACTCCTCTGCTGATGCAGCGCCAGGCCAGGCGCCGCCGACGCACCGCTGAGCTGAGGCACACAACGAGAATCTGAACCTGTGGCCCCAATCACTCTGTCAGGGCCCCTCGATCGTTGCCCGCTTTAAACAGCGCCTTTTATAAGAACCCCCCCCGAATAAAAGAGTCTTCCCTCGCCCGCAGAAGGTGGGCGTCTAAGGCGGGGGTCTGATGTCCGCTTCCGGGCACGAGGTGTTTGTGAGGCTAAGTTCAGTACAGGCCATGCGGAACACCCTTGCAAGAGAGACCACAGGGACATACGGGCTCCCCTCAGCACCGACCCTCTGGCATAGTGCCATTATATGCAACATCCCCACCCACAGTCTGAGCATGCATGAATAAATGAATACACAACACAACTTTTGTTTGGGAAAACATTGCTGCAGGTTTATTACATACAACAGTATGCAATATGGTGGGTTATTTTACGGGCGATCCAAGGGCAGGCAGCTGTAACCAACTTATGCTGCCCTGCCCGCCTGATGAGCCAAGCACTGTGGAGAACCCAATCAGTGCTACACCTTATGGGTGATCCTCTTTCCGGATCACGTGACACATTGGTCCCTTATTACTCACGCCCCTTTCAGGGCGGAGCGTAGCAAGGCAAGCCCCCGGTTGTTCAGGCCCACAACCGCCCGAAGGACTAACGGGGCGCCGACTCAGTTTTCCAGGAACCTGCCCTGAGGCTCCTGGGATTTGGCTCTGAAACCCCTATTGTGCTCCTGCAGAGGTACCCTTCTGTACCCATCTGCTTCCGGATCGCCCTGTAACTCTGCCTGCAACACAAAAGAAAAACATTACAACGTTCTACGTACCTTGCCTGCCAACCCCCACGCCGGGTAAGCGGTAGGTTGGGAGACGGCGTGCCCGGCGCAACAGAGGGTGCCAGGAAGGCCGGGGGAGGCATATGTACCCTCCCCGACCTCGGCGCGCCGGAAGTGACGCGCCTCGCGCGCCAAGGCGAGAGGACTCTTCCCGGAGTCCAAACACTAGTAAGGGTGGGAAGTGCCCAAATGGCACTAAAGGGCCGCCCCTTTAGGGTGGCCCCCTGTGGGGGCCGCGGGCAGCCGCATAGTGCCATTATATGCTACATTCCCACCCACAGTCTGAGCATGCATGAATAAATGAATACACAACACAACTTTTGTTTGGGAAAACATTGCTGCAGGTTTATTACATACAACAGTATGCAATATGGTGGGTTATCTTACGGGCGATCCAAGGGCAGGCAGCTGTAACCAACCTATGCTGCCCTACCCGCCTGATGAGCCAAGCACTGTGGAGAACCCAATCAGTGCTACACCTTATGGGTGATCCTCTTTCCGGATCATGTGACACATTGGTCCCTTATTACTCACGCCCCTTTCAGGGCGGAGCGTAGCAAGGCAAGCCCCCGGTTGTTCAGGCCCACAACCGCCCGAAGGACTAACGGGGTGCCGACGCGGTTTTCCAGGAACCTGCCCTGAGGCTCCTGGGATTTGGCTCTGGCACCCCTATTGTGCTCGTGCAGAGGTACCCATCTGCTTCCAGATCGCCCTGTAACTCCGCCACAGCTCTGGAGGCGGCCCCCGTCGCCACCAGAGCCCCACCACCAACACAGCTGTATTCTCACCTGCAACCTGCCATTTCCAAGGCCTCCTGTAAATTCAAGAGGAACAGGACCATTCCCACCGGTGACCAGTGGGCCCCACCTATATCATAATAGCCCTTGACGTTAGCCTGGCTCAGCTCGTGTCTGATGAAACCAAGGCCCCTTATGTTTGTGAACTTGTGCATTGACTATTCACCCCCTGCGGGAATGTTCCTCTGCCTTACATGACTTAGCCCCGTGCCAACTCTGCGTGGGACGATTTCAGACAACCATAGCTCACATTGCCCCATGTATTTGTTGATCTCACCTAGTTGCCGTTTTTCTAGCACTGTATGTGCCTGAACACTTGTGTCCCCATTCTATGGGACAGCAGCCCACCTGTTAGGTGACCGCTCCCACAACCCGCCTGCCTACTAGGCTATCAGGGAGAGAAGTTATATCCTTATCTGAAGCAACCCGTAACCTGCCCATGGAGCAGAGTGCACATATTTTCTGAGGTTGACCCAACATTTGCACCGTCCCTTTGATTGCTAAATCATGGCGCACAGGAATGTTCATGACTAGAAGTATGTGACAATGAGCAGGTGTGTCCTCATGCACTTGCCATGTATCCCTTATTCCTCATGGGAATTTAGCCTGCTCAGTTCCCTCTGTGGTGAAACCCCCTAGGCTTTCCAGCTTAGTGATTCTGTCTGCTTTAATACAGTGAGCACTGTCTGCAATCTAGTGCCTAACATTCAGGATTGACTAAGCCCTTGTTACCCCCGTACTAGAATATTCCCAAATTTGGGGGTTCACACTGCCCACCCTGTGCAGCCGCAGCAGTGGAAAATTACCTGCTCCGTTAAATTTTAATTTTGTTGAATACTTGACTTGCCAAATGTTCTTTTTACATAGTAGCCTTTGGTGCTTGACACCTTGTTTCCACCATTATAGGGACAGCAGCACACTATGTTGGCTGGCAGTGTCCCCACCCAGCCTGGCTAATATAGCTATCAGGGCGGGGCATTTGAGCTTAACTGAAGCAACATGTCACCTACCCTCGGTTCTGGGGTGCACTTACTTCGTCCCTATTGACCAGACAATTGCACAGACCTCTTTGATTGCTAAACCCTGGTGAACACCTTAATGGTGTCAAATCTGGTTCGAAAGAATATATGTATTGTGCCCTCTATTGGCGACACCTCACCCTTTCGTGGAGTGACAACTTACGCAGCTCACCAAGCTTGCTTAACTGCCGTCCGATCACAGATGCACAGTACCTGCTATCCATCTGTGCCCATGGATGCTTAAACCAGCAAAAGTGTTGGAATCCAAGATTCCCAGTTTCATGTTCAGCTGCAGTCCACCTTCAGTGGATTCCCTGGGAGATACCACAAACCGCATTGGTCATAAGAACCTTAAGAAGCACACAATTTTCACAAGGGCGTACCTCTAAATGAGACTGGCTCTACTTGGCCGATAGGCCAGAGACCCATATATATAACCTATTTACTGGTTCTTGCCACTTGGCGCCCTTCTGGTTGGTGATGCGGAGCCTACTACCCAGCATAAGCTGACCGTCTAGCGTTGCCGTCACACCACCCGTGTCCCTTGAATCACCCTCCATCCTCTTTTGTAATATTCATACTGCTAAGTGGGCAATCAATTCAACAAGTCACCTATCCTGCCGGACTGTTGCCTGTTCAGTATGATCCGTGGTGACTGCACCAGACTACCCAGGCAGCTTCATTGCTGCCAATGTGGGCAGTAACCTTGGGGGAGTCTCGCGCTGGCAACTTGCAACTGCAGCGATTATTTAAATTACAATGATACTGTGTTTCTGAAGGAACTGTGCACAGGTAATTGAAACTCTCACATGTGCGGTTGTTGTGAACAAGGTGGATGGCCAGGATGTGTTGGGGGATGATGGAGCAAGGTAAACCAGAAAATTTGAACCCCCTAATATTAACAATAATAATTAATACAATTGTTCGTTTCAGTGAAATAACCAACAACGTATGTTTTCTTTATAAGTGTTATTGGTAACATGCAGTATCCGTGCAAGCTAATAAACTTACAATTGGTAATGTGAATAACGCTAACATAATGTTTTGCGTACTAATTAAAATAATATTGCATGATTTGTGCTATGTAGTAAATTGTATGGTGGCACAAGAAAGTGGTTGGTAAGTAAGAAGTAGCTTTATATGTCGCTTTTGCTAGGTAACACCTAACTGGGGTACGTAGAATGACGGGAGGGAAATGAAAAGGCTTATTTTCTTTATTGTTAACTATTTTTCTGTTTATTTCTATGATAGTTCGCTCAGGCCTGTTAGGCCGTGCTGTAAAAATGGCTGCTGAGGCAAACAAGCTAAAGTGCGCGTGCGCAAGATGGCTTCCAAGCGAAAGAAAAGCTGTGAACAAATGCATCACGTGGTTATTTCCAAAGCCTAGGATGGAAGAGGGATCAAGGTTGTGATGACCTTATTACCCAAGCGTGTGCCAAGGGGGGAACTTAGCGAACGAGTGTGAGAACCAGCAGCGCATCCGTGAATGGACAATGAACTTTTTAAAATAAAGTATCAGAAAGAAGATACATATGAAGACTGTCAAATGTATTGGTAATGTCCTGAACCCGTGAGAGAGAACAAAGTTATGAACATTCTTTGGAACTGGTTTGAGCAAGGAGGGTAATAATGAGATGTATGCCACCCCTCAAATGGACCAATTAGAATGAATCTCGCCCCCAAAATGTAACATTTCTGTTTAGTAAGCTAGTATTAGGGTATAAGAGGACCTACTCTTAAGTAGGAAGGGGCTGCTTTTTACATATTTTTATTGAGCACTGGACGCTGACGCTGGAGAAGCCACTGCTATTTTTCCTATAGGCCTTTATATTTTTAATACGATTAATCTTTTACTCTTAAATTTTATTTTTAAAGAACGAGATTGTGGCGGAAAACCTGTATAGGTGGTCCGTCGAGGAGGCCTGTTTAGCAGGACAGACAGTCAGTTTTGGGAGTTCTATACTGGGATCTGAATTTAACAGCTGTGACGAACTTTATTTTTCCATCTAAAAGGGTATGCATTGCAATTTCAATTTATTCTTATAATGATAATAAATGTATTGATCCGGTTAATAAAACTGAATTTATTCATGCTTATAAAAATTAGATAAACTATATTATAATTAAATTTACGAGTCTGTGGTTCTTTAGCTCAATAATAATTGTAAATGTTTAATAAGAGTTTATAGTGATTGAGCTGGTCTTAATCACCATCAACTGATTCCTACTAGTTGGTCCATCGACCAATGAGCGGAATACCTTAGAAATTTGAGAATTATCATGTTGATTTAAAAAGGTATCCCGTCTCCTTCCAGCAACTCATTAACTTTTTCTCCTAAGTAAAGGCGGACGAGTTCCAGGGAATATATGAGTGAATGAATGTTTATGCGGTGTTATGGGCACCACCGTCATATTGGTATAGTTGTGAGGAAGAATGTTTCCCAAACTGGATGTCAATGCCTAGAGGAGAAGAAATGTTATTGATAGCGCTGGATCAGATTTCTTGGTAGCAGAGTTATGGTTTCTATAGATTAGTTTGGTGATTATTGATTATTGATTATTTCATGTCTAACACTTTATGTTGAGTCGCGTTATGTTATATGTAAGTCGGACATTTTAAAGCTTCCGGGAAGTAGGAAGTGGACACATGTGGCAAGAGAAGTCACATGGAATAGTGCATTGTCTAGGTTTTCAAAAATGGTGATAACACAGGATGTGTTATGGTAGGGACAATTTCCGTATAAAAGGTGTGTGAGTGAAATAGCAACCGGTTTTCTTGTGAAACTCTGGTCTTAATTCTCAGGAGCAGTGTAGTCTCCACATGTGTTTTATCCCCAGAGAAACGGGTTTACCCCTTGCTTGAAAGAAGGGTAAGGTAGAGGGAAGTGCTACACTTATCGAACGTAACTGTATTCTGGCATAATAGAGTTAAACTGTCACTTTGTTTAGCGAAAACAGACAATGGAAATGTGTTTTTAATGTCGTAATTAACCAAGAACAGTTGAAAAGAAATTGCCGATAAATTTTGTAAAGGAGGGGTCAGGAGCAGAACTGACGTCGACAAAGAGCCGCGCTGGGATTGGCCAGTGCAATAGAAACACGGAAAACGCCCTGATTGGTGCGTTGGTGTGAGACGCGCTAGGATAGGTTGGATAAGCAGTGACGTAGAAGCTTCGGATTGGAGCGTTGGTGTGAGACGCGCTGCGATAGGTCCAAATAGCACATAGAGAAAAGAGTTGAGTTACGAGTTTTGCAAAAAGGAGAGAAATCGTGAAATATGGCGTATTTTGAATATGGTAGAGAAAAAACGTTGTGGATGGCGAAAATTAAGAACTTCTTTAAGAAAGACAAAAAGGTAGTGACTAGAGAGGGATAAGTAATTCCTCCGCCGAAAACACCAGCTTCGCATATGATGCTGAAATACGGATATCATACTTGCATATGGTTAGAAAATTGGACTAAATATACTCAAAATGATGGAGGATTAGCCTTTCCCGAGAATGGTTCATTTAGCGTAGCTGTACTTCGGAATTTGAGAGAGAAAATGACGAAGCTTGAGCCAAGACCTAGACCAACACAGTTTGAAGCGTTAAGTGAATGGGAAGATGAGATGTATGAACGAGAGAGATTCAGAGGAGTTAAGAATCATGATTTTGTTCCTGGAAGGTTGTGGGGAGTGAATCATGAGGACAGAATAAAGCGTTGGAGATATGCTAATATGACAGGAGGTTTGTTTCCAGCCTTTACAGTTGAAGAGGAAGCGAGAAGAAAGTGTACAGAGAAAAAGAAACATATAGTTACTGAAAGATGCGGGTATGGTGGTAGCGAGACAGAGGATGAATTGCTGGAAGATATTTTAAATCGAAACCCACCTCCATACCAACAGAATTCTGCGGTGGTGACACCTAATGCACCGCCAATGGAAACTGGGAGGAATAAAAGTCCAGAACGAAGATTATTTGAGATAAATAGGTCACAAGAACAGTTGAAAACCCCACAAAGCGAAAAGGTTGAAAGTGACAATACAACTGAATTAGCAAAAACCACGAGAGAATTGACTGAGAAAATAAGAGAATTAACAATGAATATGGAATCTGTAACTGTATCAGTAACAATAGGTCCAGTAATACCAGTTTTTGAGAATCAGAAAATAGATGAACATTCTTTAGTCATTCCCATGAATTCAAATTTGCAAAGAAGGGATGGAACTAGAAAATGAAGGAGCGAGAAATTTGGTCAGCTCATATAGACCGAGCCCACCAACAAATTTGACGATAAATGAGAGCGAGTTTAGGAGGATTCCTATGGGAACTGAGTCTGCATCAGAAACACCAGAGAGGAGTAGAAATTGGGTAGAAATTAATAGTACACCTGTAGGTCCAACTCCCGATGAATTAAATGAATGGATGAAAGCCCTGCAAAAGAAAGAGACAGAACCATAACCACTAGATGTAATTAGGCTAAAAATAGATATGGAAGAGTTAATTTTAGGGACCATTGGTACAGAAAAATTGAAAACATATCAGGATGATGAGATTATGTTTTTGTGTAAAAGTATTACATGGAGAGCTAGAAATATGCATGACAAATTAGAAGAGACAGCGAATGAGCTAGGAGTAGAATTTGTAAAGGTGAGAAGTTTACAGAAACCATATAGGGTAGATTTTTGCGAGAAAGATATAGAAAATTTGAACACAGGACGGTTAACCCAAATAAAAGAATTGATTGTTTTGTTGAGAAAATGGGGTGATGTGGACAGATGGAGAAGCAGGTGGACTAAAAGGAATGAGAAAACGACCGATAAAGCGTCTTTGGCTTTTGCGGTGACAGACAAAGAACCAGTTATAAGGGAGTATCCGATGAGAGAAACTCCAGGAGGTAGTTATGTGCATGTCCCTTGGTCCAGACAAGCTATACTGTCATTTACTAATGACTTCCCAAAATTGAGAGAAAAGCCTGTGGAATGGTACAGACAAGTGGAAAGGTTTGTTAAAGTTTCGAAGGTGTTGTGGGTAGATTTGGATGGATTATTTGACATAGTAGTACCAGCTGATTTATGGACAGAATGTAAGATTAGCATTGATTGGCCAACTGTAGAATACCCAAGAGATGCAAAAACAGGAGCGCCAGGACCAGAAGTTATGAGGAAATACGACCAAGTTATTACCTTTTTGAAAAATAAAATTCCACCCAAAGAAACCGATTGGGTAAAAATTGATAGAACTACACAGGAGAGTAAGGAATCTGTACATGCCTATTACGAGAGGCTACTTCTGGTTTTCAAACAGTATAGTGGCTATGAGACATTAAATGAGAAAGACATGAGTCATTTTGTATATAGATTTGTTTATGGGTTAAAACCAGAGATAAGTGAAATGATCAAACAGCATATGATCTGTTGGCAAAACAGCACAGTGGACGAAGTTTTGAGGTATGCTAAATATTGCAGTGATGACATTGAATGTAGACAACGTAAATTAAAAGAGAAAGCGATGTGGGCACAAGTGAAAGTTGCAGAGAAACAAGAAGCTCAACTGAATAATCAGGCTAATGAGGCAGGACAAACTAAATCCAAACCGAATATAGGTAAAGGCAAAGGCCAAATGAGTATAGAAGAGGCAAAGAAAAAGTGGCCATGCCACAATTGCGGAAAGTTAGGGCATTGGAGAAACAAGTGTAAATTCCCTCCAAAAGCTAATGCGGAAAATCAATCATTAAATCCACAGGTGCAGAGTGAGGTGAGTTACCAACAGCTGCAGCAACCGCAGGTAGTTACTCAGCAGAGTCAGGTGCCTCAACCACCACTTCCCAAGATTGTAAATCCACAAAGATACAGTGCAGAGACAGGATTCTACGGAGGAGAGCAGGTAACACAATTGCCGCGCGCAGCTGCAATATCGCAGTATTGGTTATGACAGGATCGGAATGAGTCGGATGAAAGTTTATGACGGTGCCTAGGAGAGGAGGAAGAGTGCGTGCTTGGCGCAACTCTAGAGGTAGATCAAGCAGGTCCATTCGTGGATGGAGAAGTGAATGGTGCAAATGTAACATTCCTTGTGGACACTGGAGCTACCCGTTCTACTGTTAGATCAGTGGAAATTCCAAACCTTCCTCTCTCAGGTGAACATATCCAAGTTGTTGGTGTCTCAAATCAGCAAATTAAGGCGCCTCTTACCAAATTAGTAGAGGTAAAGATCGGACCATTCAGAGAAATGCACCGATTTGTGGTGTGTGATTGCAGTCCTGTGAACTTGCTAGGACGCGATCTACTCTGCAAAATGAATTGCACCATCTATTGTACTCCAGATGGGATTGCATTTCAGACCCCCGATGAAGATGTACTGTATAAAATGACAATGGTGAATTTAGAGTCAGAAGTGAATGATTTATTTCCTGTGTTTGATGTAGAGAAAATCCCAATTGAACTAAAAGAAACAGTAAAACAAGAAGTGTGGGATTTTACGGGTGAAGATATAGGGTTAATGAAAGGAGTAGACCCTGTTAAAATTTCTGTTAAAGAAGGAACAAATTACCCAAATACTCCACAGTATAAATTGACGCCAGAAATAATTGAAGGAATAACACCTGTAATAAACAAAATGATTGAACAAGGAGTTCTGAGAGAAATAATGAGCAGTCCATGTAATTCGCCTATAATGGGACTGAAAAAGCCAAACGGAACATATAGAATAGTGCAAGATTTGTGAAAGGTCAATAAAATCGTTGTTCCTTGTTGTCCAATTGTACCAAACCCTGCTGTAATCCTGTATCAGATTCCACGTGAAGCGGAATGGTACACTGTCATTGATTTGTGCCATGCATTTTTCTCTATCCCATTACATTCAGATAGCCAGCCATTATTTGCGTTCAGGTTCGGAGAGCGTATTTTGGCATGGTGCCGAATTTCTCAGGGGTATACAGAAAGCCCTTCGATCTTTAATCAGATCCTAAAGAAGTCATTGGAAGATTTGAAAATGCCCGAAAAATCTGTGATGGTTCAGTACATTGATGACCTATTAGGTGGCATCAAAAACAAAGGAAGCATGTGTTACCGACACAATTGCTTTGCTGAACCATTTAGCAAAAGGAGGACATAAAGTATCCCCATCAAAATTACAGTTTTGTCAACAGGAGGTTCAATACTTAGGTCATAAGATTGAAAAGGGAGTGCGAAAAGTAACGACCGAAAGAATAAAAATAATTCAAGGAATGAGAGCTCCAATGACACAAAGAGAGGTAAGAATGTTCCTGGGAATGGTTGGATATTGTCGACAATGGATAAGTGGATTTTCATTAATTGCAAAACCATTACAGCGTTTGACAAAAAAGGATGTTAAAGATCCTTTTGAATTGAATGATGAAGAAATGAAGGCGTTTAAAGAATTAAAAACGAAACTATGTGAAGCTCCGGCACTGGGAATGCCTGACTATGAAAAAGATTTTGAGCTGTATTGTAGTGAGAGAGATGGGTGCGCGTTTTCAGTCTTAGTGCAAAGACATGGAAACATGAAAAGACCTATTGCGTATTTTTCAGCTGTTTTAGACCCGGTAGCAAAAGCGTTGCCTGGGTGTCTGAAAGCAGTAGCTGCTACTTGCGTGAGTCTGGAACAGAGTGAAGGCATTGTGATGGGTTATCCATTGAGAGTATATGTTCCTCATTCTGTGGAAATTCTTTTGACAAGAACCAAAACTCAATACATGACACATAGTCGGCTGACTAGGTATGAAAAGGTGATTTTAAGTGCAGACAATGTAACCATTGACAGATGCACAAATGTAAATCCTTCGACATCATTGCCGGATGAGGAGAATATGATAGACATGGATGAAGTTGACCATGA
This sequence comes from Calotriton arnoldi, assembly GCA_963921515.1. Lineage (NCBI taxonomy): Eukaryota > Metazoa > Chordata > Amphibia > Caudata > Salamandridae > Calotriton > Calotriton arnoldi. The sequence continues at coordinate 1,357,040 of CAWUFW010003585.1, forward strand.
TTGCCTGAATGTACTTGAGTATTGCACAAAACCGCGACCTGATATTAAAGATGAGCCTTTAAAAGAATCAGATTATGTACTGTTTGTGGATGGCTCATGTTTGAGAACAAGTGAAGGAGTTTTGAGTGCAGCATATGCAGTATGTACAGTAGCTGCTGTAATGGAAGCATCTTGTTTGAGAGGAATACGTTCTGCCCAAGTGGCTGAACTAGTTGCTTTAATTCAGGCATGCAAACTGGGAAGGAATGTCCGAATCACAGTAATCACGGATAGCCAATATGGCTTCGGAGTGGTTCATGATTTTGGGCAGATCTGGTCCCAGAGAGGTTTCTTGACATCTGCAGGAACTCCAATCAGAAATGGTGAGTTTGTGAAAAAGTTGCTTGAGGCGATACAGCTGCCTAAACAGATTGCGGTAGTGAAGTGCAATGCACACAAAAATGGGGAAGACTACATAACTGTGGGCAACAAGTTTGCCGACGAAATAGCTCAGTATTGTGCCAAAAATGTAGTCTCATTGAACCGAGGCAGGGAAAGAGAGCATATTTTGTGTCCTTTGCTTTTTACTAACCCTGTTGAGACATGGGATGAGGTGAGACAATTACAGGAAGCAGCAGATGATGAAGAAAAAGATAGCTGGATAAAAGCAGGATGCAGAAAAAGGGAGGAAAATGATGTTTGGGTTTACAGAGATGAAAGACCAGTTATGCCTGATAGCATGATTTCTGACATGGCACGGATGTACCATGGACAAGCTCATATCGGAAGGGATGCAATGATCAGACTTTTCAGACAGACCTGGTATAACCCAAAATTCAGAGCCATAGCTGAGAGTCTTTGTCAAAGATGTATTGTTTGTCAACAAATAAACCCAGGAAGAAGGACAGTAGTGAGTCTAGGAACAATAGGACGAGAAGGAGGTCCTTTCACGAGAATGCAGATGGACTTCATCGAAATGCCCCCAAGCAATAGACTAAGATATGTTCTTGTAGTCGTCTGTTTGTTTTCTCGTGGGTGGAAGCCTACCCGACCACAAGGAATGATGGAATTACAGTAGCAAAACTCATGCTGAGAGAATTCATTCCAAGGTATGGTTTTCCGGTAACGATTGAAACAGATAGAGGAACACATTTTCAGAACAAATTAATTCAATTGATACGTGAAGTACTTGGTATTAAACAGAAACTGCATTGTGCATACAGACCAGAGGCTTCTGGAGTAGTAGAACAAGTGAATGGGACAATAAAGAACAGGTTAGGGAAAATGTGTCAAGCCACAGGACTCAAATGGCCAGATGCTTTGCCATTGGTTTTAATGACTATCAGAAGCATACCTGAAAGAAAGACAGGTCTGAGTCCCCACGAAATAATCATGGGACGAGCAATGAGCCAAGCACATGTACCTGTCAACAAACTGCTGACTATAACTGATGATCTTGTGTTGGATTATTGCAAAGGATTGGCTGATGTGGTACGTTCTGTGTTTCATCAGGTTGGACCGGATGCGACCACTCTCAAAAGAAAACCAGCTCATGATTTGAATCCAGGAGACTGGGTCCGCATAAAGGTCCACAGAAGAAGAAACTGTTTGGTTCCCCGCTGGGACCAACCACGACAAGTGATCCTGGTGACAACAACTGCAGTCAAATGTGCAGGAGTGAAACACTGTGTACATGCCAGCCATACCATCAGAGTCCCAGATCCTGAAACTCGACATCTGGAAATATCAGACACCAGTTCAGCATCTGATACAGATCACTCAGATTGTGATGAAAATCTGAAAGGGGATTGGAAAATTGATGTCATAAAAGAAGAGATTGAGCAAAAAGACAGCAATAGTGAGCAACCAAGTACAAGTTATGGTAAAGATCCTTCAGAAATTATTCTAATAGATGAAGAAGGGATAGTTTCAAATAGAGAGATAGAAGAATCGGAGGAATCCCGAGGAGCAATAGGGTCAGATCGGCGAAAAAAGGAACAGGGAAATATAAAAACAGATAGAGAGATTGACACAAATTTGGAAAAACCTCGAGGAGAGACAGAAGTAGGTGATCAAAGAAGAAAAACACGAGAAGGATCAGAACTAGATGAAGGGAGTGAAATCATAAAGTTCAAGATAAGAGACAATAAAGAAAGGTCTGAAACAGAATCAGAAGAGAGTGGAGAAGAAAGAAAACAGACATTAGAAACAAGAAAGAGAACTTGGAGAGCAGAAAGAGAAGAGAAAGAAAGTGAACCGAAAAGCGCGAGAAAAGGAGATAATTGGCCCCACGAAGTTAAAAGATTGAGATACAAGATCATAAACCTAAATGGAAAGAATGCAGAACAAGTAAATGAAATAACAAGTCAAAAGGAACAAGGAAAACAAGGTGGAGAACACTTGCAGAAAACAAAAAGAGTAAAGAAAGCAAATCTGAAATATAAATCACCTGAATGGCTATACATTGTGTTGACTGATATCAAAGAAGAAGAAATCACTCACGAGAACCCTGAACAAAGCTACAACTTAATGGGTGAAGGTGAAGTGCAACACGTTTAAAGAGATTTGAAAGAAATTTCTACCGGACTGGACAAAACCCCGAATTCGACAAGAAAGAGTTCTGAAAAGAACTAAAGAAAGTACCAAACGAGACAAAGTGAGAACGTAGGGTGACTAAGACGTCATTTCTGAGGTGTGGTGACACATTTTCTAAACATATTATAAAAATAGATAATAGAACAAGATGGTAGATACTAAAAATAGAACATGTAGATGTGAGTTCTTACGTAGATGGTGTAAGATGTGCTTCTTTTGTACAGGATTATTAATGACCGTATGGTTTATTTTAGCAATCACCATTCCAATTAGATTAGCTGTAGAAGAAACGTCCATATCAGAGAATAACACAGAAAAGGAAAAGGGAGCTAACATGCCAGAAACAGCCATACTAAAAGATAGTGCAGAGTTACATAAAGATAGATCAATAACTGATTTTTCTAAAAATGTTTTCACAAAATTATTATATGAATATGTAGAATCAATGGATGTGAGAGATTGTTATGTTTGTATGCAATTGCCTGCGTCTGTTGCAGAAGGTGTGACCTATCATCACCTTCCTTTGACGTATGGAATAACATGTAGTGTTTTAGCTAGTCTATTTTATAGAACGGGAAGGCTAGAATATTATTATACTGACATGGATAAGATTTTTGCAAAAATTCCTATAGTATCTGAACTAAACAAGGTGTAAGAAGCAAGGACGTTTGGAGAGTTTTTCTTAGAAAATAAGGTTCTTTCGTTAGATGACATAGCAAAACACAACCTTACCTGTGAGTTAAGAAAGGAGGAAAAGGTGTTTTTAGAAATGGTTGAAACTAGAAGGATAACATTTCAGAGAAAAGTGATAGAGGAAGAAGAGACAAAAACACCAGTTTGGGCATTTGAAGAAGAAAATAATGATAAGAAAAAGACAAATGCAGCTATGACTTTGGATTGGCCCCAACAGGGAAGGTTGTGCATTAGTAGAAATAGAACAAGGTATGATAACTATTTCGTGGGTTCCAGTGATTGTCGAGACAACTATAAAATTTTAGGAGGTTGGGGATTCAAAGGGGGAAAAGATCCAATATTTCCAGGGATCTATTATATTTGTGGAAACAGAGCTTATTACAGGTTGCCGGACCATTGGTATGGGACGTGCTACTTAGGCCTGGTCTTTCCAAAGATTTTTCATGTAGATAGAGAAGAAAAAGGAACACACGAAATGGGTGAGATATTCACACGTAGAAAAAGGGAAAGTTTCTCAGAAATAGTGGGTGATATTTTTGGAGCATTGATACCAGCAGTGGGAATATCTTTGAATGCATTTAAAATTCGGAAGTTATCCACAGTAGTAGATCGTTTATCTACGGATACTGCTGGAGGGTTCTTGATGGTAAATACCGAGATGGTGCCATGAGAGCTATGGTGATGCAAAATCGACTTGCCCTTGACATTCTTTTGGCAAAAGAGGGTGGAGTCTGTGGAATGTTGAAAGTTCAACATTGTTGCACTTACATTCCAGATAAAAGTGAAAATATACAAAAGTATATAAAGAATATTACAAATTTGCACAAAGAACTGGTTCCACTGGAGGTTGAAAATGCCTGGGAGAAACTTGGTAAGAGTTTTTCCTCTGTATCAAATTGGTTTACTAAAATAAGTAGCTTGATTATAGGGAAGGTTATGATAGCAGCGACAATAATAATATTAGTAGTACTATTCGTGAGATTTGTCATTATATGTATCAAAAGAAGAAAAAGACAAAACGAAAGAGAAAATAAGATAAATAAAGAAGGAGAGCGAGAAATAGGTGAAATAGAACTGGAAGAACTGAAAGAAAGCATGTATAAGAAAACAAAAAGACAAAATGAAAGGGATACAGTTGTGTACACTAACAAAAAGCAAATGGACAAGAAATATGTTATCTGACAAATTGGTGTGACATGGGTTTTTGTGGTGATGTTAAAAATCACCAAACAGGGGAGTTGATGGAGCAAGGTAAACGAGAAAATTTGAACCCCCTAATATTAACAATAATAATTAATACAATTGTTCGTTTCAGTGAAATAACCAACAACGTATGTTTTCTTTATAAGTGTTATAGGTAACATGCAGTATCCGTGCAAGCTAATAAACTTACAATTGGTAATGTGAATAACGCTAACATAATGATTTGCGTACTAATTAAAATAATATTGCATGATTTGTGCTATGTAGTAAATTGTATGGTGGCACAAGAAAGTGGTTGGTAAGTAAGAAGTAGCTTTATATGTCGCTTTGCTAGGTAACACCTAACTGGGGTACGTAGAATGACGGGAGGGAAACGAAAAGGCTTATTTTCTTTATTCTTAACTATTTTTCTGTTTATTTCTATGATAGTTCGCTCAGGCGTGTTAGGCCGTGCTGTAAAAATGGCTGTTGAGGCAAACAAGCTAAAGTGCGCGTGCGCAAGATGGCTTCCAAGCGAAAGAAAAGCTGTGAACAAATGCATCACTTGGTTATTTCCAAAGCCTAGGATGGAAGAGGGATCAAGGTTGTGATGACCTTATTACCCAAGCGTGTGCCAAGGGGGGAACTTAGCGAACGAGTGTGAGAACCAGCAGTGCATCCGTGAATGGACAATGAACTTTTTAAAATAAAGTATCGGAAAGAAGATACATATGAAGACTGTCAAATGTATTGGTAATGTCCTGAACCCGTGAGAAAGGACAAAGTTATGAACATTCTTTGGAACTGGTTTGAGCAAGGAGGGAAATAATGAGATGTATGCCACCCCTCAAATGGACCAATTAGAATGAATCTCGCCCCCAAAATGTAACATTTCTGTTTAGTAAGCTAGTATTAGGGTATAAGAGGACCTACTCTTAAGTAGGAGGGGGCTGCTTTTTACATATTTTTATTGAGCACTGGACGCTGATGCTGGAGAAGCCACTGCTATTTTTTCTATAGGCCTTTATATTTTAATACGATTAATCTTTTACTCTTAAATTTTATTTTTAAAGAACGAGATTGTGGCGGAAACCCTGTATAGGTGGTCCGTCGAGGAGGCCTGTTTAGCAGGACAGACAGTCAGTTTTGGGAGTTCTATGCTGGGATCTGAATTTAACAGCTGTGGCGAACTTTATTTTTCCATCTAAAAGGGTAAGCATTGCAATTTCAATTTATTCTTATAATGATAATAAATGTATTGATCCGGTTAATAAAACTGAATTTATTCATGCTTATAAAAATTAGATAAACTATATTATAATTAAATTTACGAGTCTGTGGTTCTTTAGCTCAATAATAATTGTAAATGTTTAATAAGAGTTTATAGTGATTGAGCTGGTCTTAATCACCATCAACTGATTCCTACTAGTTGGTCCATCGACCAATGAGCGGAATACCTTAGAAATTTGAGAATTATCATGTTGATTTAAAAAGGTATCCCGTCTCCTTCCAGCAACTCATTAACTTTTTCTCCTAAGTAAAGGCGGACGAGTTCCAGGGAATATATGAGTGAATGAATGTTTATGCGGTGTTATGGGCCCCACCGTCATATTGGTATAGTTGTGAGAAAGAATGTTTCCCAACCTGGATGTCAATGCCTAGAGGAGAAGAAATGTTATTGATAGCGCTGGATCAGGGACCTCCCCCCTACCAGTAGCTGCTGTAGTTTGTGGTGTAGGCTGTGGTGTGGCGCTTTGCGGGGAGCCAGAAGATCCGGCAAATGCAGGACCCCTTGTGCCTAAACTATGCCCCTACGAGCTTTTGCATTGTAGGCCAACGTGACACACCTTGTTCTGGAGCCCCCCCATGGAACAGCCCGCTGTAGCTCAACGGACAGGTGAAATTGTATCCCAAGCCTTCTAATGTGTTGTTCACATGGTGAAAATTGGGGCTATTTTTAATACCACTGGTGGGGGAGACTGGTGGAGTGCTGTGGACCTACTGCCAGCATCTCCCATGCTCCGTCAGGGTTTTCTAAGCATCAGTCCCGTACCCTCCTAGTCCCCCCTAGGATATAACAGAGTTGACCCCCCAACCTGGGGTGCGATGTCCCGCTAGCCAGTGGACCGGTGTGTCAGTACTATCAGGGACATAAAGCTTTCCTCTATCTCAAACAAGGAATGGCCACCTGCAGCGCTCAATCGCTCCCGAATAAAATTATCTTCACTGGTAGGTTAGCATAGCTAACTTATTACTTGAAGTCCAGTACGGGTCTAACCCAACATTTAAAGAAATGCTTGCTTCCTTGGTGTAGGTGATGCAGCCTGCATATACTCCGCTAAGAGCAGAGTGCACCTGCTGTGTGATCCCCTGGCTGCCTGTCTGGCCTTCCTTTATGCCCAGGGATACCTAAGGCTACGCTTCAATTCCGAAATGATGTGGCTGTGCAAGAGCTGTAATGAGTCTTCGCCTGCACAAGTCACCCAACAGACAAATTGGCCCTGACTAACCTTGTGTTCTGGTGCCAGAATTGGGAAGGCATTTCCCATGTTCTGTCAACTACTGTGCTGTTGGAATGCTGATTGCAAGGTGGGGATGCTAACCTGCCCCAAGCTCTGCAGACACAACAGCCTGCGCAAGCTTGCGACAAACATCTGAGAAGCTTGACAACCCACAAAACCGTCCCCCGCACCTGGGGGCCATGCCGCCATTCCTTGGCCTGTAACTATGCACAGATAATAGAAAATTTTCACACGTTCAGTAAATTTGACACATTGGATTTGCCCCTCAAACTTAAGCCATGCACCCCTGAGTGAGGTCTGGCTCTCCCAAACTTCTGCTAATTTGTACCAGGGAGCAGACCAGTCAGTGGGAACAGGGCGGGGAACAGTATGTCCAGCTACCTGCCCTTTCCTGGATCTGGGAATGCCTAGTGTTCCTTACTACGTGGTTGCCCCTTGTGCTCTAAACCAGTGTTTCTCCAACTTTCTAAAACACAGCACACTTGTGGGGTGACAACTTCCCACACCCGCCAGGCTGCCATGGCTAAAGGGCGGGTGATTATAGCTTAACTTAAGCAACATGCCCATCATTAGTGGCATCGACCAGACATCAGCGCAGGCAATTTTGGCGGTAAACTACGGCGCCAATTGAATGGTGTCACTCTGGTTTGCGAATGTATGTCTATTGTGCATCAGACACAGAGTACCCTGCTTTGTTTCGGCTGGGTTAAACTTGTTGCCTGCGCCACCCAACCGGCCTATGGAAATTGTGCAAAACTGTCGCTTACTACACTGCTGAGTGGGCCCACAGCATTTCGCAAAGTTCCTTTAAAATTTCCATTTTTGACTGATTGTGAATACGTTCACCCCATGTTATCTTGGCGCTGAATAACATGGTTATTGTTACCCAACTCAATGGTACTTGTGTTATCGACCTCTGAAGGATGAAATGCTGAGTGGGCCTACCAGGCTCTGAACCTGCAACCAGGAGGACGAACACAAGACCCCTTCTGTTCTGCCGCTCCACAAACCTGTGAAATTGTATCCCAGTGCCAACTTCTGGCACTTGAACCCTAGCTTGGACAGGCCCGAGATCGAAACCTACATCTGGAAGGCCTGCCAGCCGGCTGACCGCCTCCAACACCCGAGTGTCACTCAGCCACCCCTTAGCCTGGATACTAAACCAGGTATAGATGATATTATAATTGGCAACGGCACATTACAAAACTTTACTTACTATGGGCATGGTCGAGCACCATGCCCCACAGGTTTCGGGGACATACCTACAGAGCTGAGACTAACATCGCATTAAATCTGTGCTCAATCGTGCGGAATAATAATTCTCTGCACTGGCATGTTAGCATAGTTAACTTGTTCCTTCCTGTCTAGTGTGGTCCTTCTTAACCTTAAAGACCTGTCTGCTTATTTGACGTGGTACAGGACGTGTCCGCTGGAGGCTACTGGTGCTACTTAGCCTGCCTATCCTACGCTCAGGATTGAGTGAACCGGTAATACACATGACACAGCCAGCAGCCCAAGCCCCCAGGGCAAAACATGGGGGCCTTCTCTCACACACCCATCCCGCATGCATTCTGCCCGGCAGGACACCCTAGCAATGTCCGCCCAACACACCAGACAAGCAAACAACGCAATGCCATGCCAAGGGGGCAAGCCCCCCCCGCCCGCCTGGGTGGTGGGCATATCCCACAACAAATGGCTTAAACCACCGAAAACATTCATATGGGCATACAAATTTGATATAGTGTGACACGGTCATACTCATCACGACTACCTCACAATTGACTATTTAAGTGTGGTAAAACTTCAAGCCGGCGGGACAGAAGTAAGGTGTAGATGATCGCAGTGCTCCTTGATGCAGCTTGCCTAGTGCGAGGAACAGTAGCGCAGTGTCACCTTGTGGCCTACACACTTTATGAGCCCTAGGATCAACCTGAACGTAGAATTACTCAGAGCCCCCTGCCCGTACCGAAGAAGGCTGGGACATACCGACAGTTGGGAGCCGCAAACAATACCGGGGAACCCCGGCAAAATCAGGCCGGACTTTAACCTATATTTTAAGGGAGCAATCATTGATTTTATATTCCTATCAAGGCAAGTGGTCAAATCAGGCAATGTCATACCTACCAAGCCTGCGTCAGTGGCGTAATGCTATCTAACAGTGCCCGCACAACTACTAACCTCACCACTCCTATGAGTGCGACAACTCAGACTGCTCGAGGGAACTTAAGTGATTTGCCCCGCTTCACAGGATGCTTGAGCCAACCGCCAGACGCGAAGAAGGATTTTGGAGCGGGCACTAGTTGTCTCCAATGCACATTGAACAACAAACAATTCTTGTGCTCATCTTTAACCACACAAACAAACAAGCGCAGGTGTCTGATGCCAAGCTCCAGAAACCACCCGCTCAAACCAAGCTCTGCGAAAATACCGGCGAGGCAAACGCAGACCCCCATCTATCCGATGCCCACAGCGAGCAGCACCGTGCTTCCGCGCGTAGGCGCTTGACACTGGACTACATCCAAAGGTCAATGGTCAACACGTTGACGCAAGACCACACAGTCCCCCTGTATTCCACAGCGTGCCCCCAAGGTCAATCCTACTGCAGGTTTGCTCCCCGTCACTAAAAGACAATCCACTCCATGCTCCTGGTTCAGCACACACTCCAGTCACAGCGGGAGCCTCACACCTGGTGACCACCAGTAAAGTCCCTTCCAGGGTGGAAGCGAACCGTGCCATTGTACTGCAAGTACCTCTGCACACGTCGCGGTGCCCTGTCCAACGTGCGCAAAACCCTGTAATACAACAAGAACAGTCATTGACAGGATACAAGACATTGAGAACATGCGCAGTGGCACCGCCGAAAGCCTTCACGTACCAAGGTCGGCGGCGCCAGTGAACCGCGACCACCGCAGGACGCTCCCTGGCTCCTCCACCCCCGGCAACCACCTGCGCGCACCAGGCACCGTAGCTCGGCCCCCCCCCCCCCCAATTACGCGCCATGCTTCCCTCGAGTGGCCCAAAAATGGGTAACACAGCCGAAGAGCAGGGGATACACGATCCCAGGGGGATATTACACATATCCCCAGGGGGATATTACACAGCACCGGCACCACTCCCAGAACTGAAGGCAGATCGGAAAGATAATATAAGATAATGAGTACTACTTTCCTGAGCGGCATTAGCTCTTTGTTCAAAACCAATGCAAGGTCAATCGTAAATAACATGAGATCAGAAAACAATTTTTTACCAGCCCACTGCACGTTTAGTGGTAATGTATGCCTAACTTTACATTATATGGCTTCAAAGAGATGGCATTCCTAACTTTTGTCACTGTGGAGGATGAAAGAATTAGGTATATGGGAGGCACCAATGTTAAAATTAGTTTCTTTTTAAAGTTTATAACAAATTAAACTAATTTGGGATTTTAATTGCAAAATGTGGTAATATTCGAAGTGGGGTGAGAAAACAACCAACACCCGGATTTGAACACAGACCCTCCTGCACACATTGGTCCGTAAGAGTCCCGAGACCTTAACCACTAGGCAATGGTGACCCACGAGATGCGGCCTCAGCCCGGACCGCCAGCGCGCCGCTCCTAGGTCGCTGCGACCGGACCTGCACACGACCACGCAAAACCCGGAAAACACACTCGCCCCACGTGTGCCAGCACAACCCACTCCGGCACTGGCACACCCAGGCACACCCGCGCAGCACACGACGCACCGCCCGGCTGAGGACCCCCGCTGCTGCCCGCTCTGCCGCGCCCCCCCACACTCACACCCGCTCAACTGAGCACGGCGCCAGGTGGGCCGAGCCGGAATTCGCACCACTCGCTAGCAGCACCCGCCTGGCACCCTGGTTTATCAACGGGGCGCGGGGGCGCACCGCCCCCAGCCAACCTCTGACACAACACGGCCCCCCACGCCCAACAGGCCCAACCGGAACCGGAGACTCGATGGTAGCACCCGCTACGATAGAGAAGTGAAGCGGGCTTGAAGCAGCCGGCCGGGAGGCAGCAACCCTGATTTAGCGCCGTGAAGTCAAGAAAGGGGCCCCAATCACCGCACTCACCTCAGCCCACCAGACAATCGGCCTCACGACGATGACCAGGCCAACCAGCCCCAGCATGGTGCTCCACCGAGCACCCCACCCGAACTGGGCAAGCTCATCCACAGGGGAAACCTCTGCGGCGGGCTCCCACTTACGCTGGCCCGTGGTTGGGGCCGGGGGATGCTTACCCCCTCAACGACTCACCTCACAAAAAACGCAACCACACGACGGCGACGATCGCACAACACTTCAAGACGGCGTGCCCGGCGCAACAGAGGGCGCCAGGAAGGCCAGGGGAGGCATATGTACCCTCCCCGACCTCGGCGCGCCGGAAGTGACGAGCCTTGCAAGCCAAGGCGAGAGGACTCTTCCCGGAGTCCAAACACTAGTAAGGGTGGGAAGTGCCCAAATGGCACTAAAGGGCCTCCCTTTCAGGGTGGCCACCTGCGGGGGCCGCGGGCAGCCGCAAATACATGCCCCGGGTCTAGAGCCCCCAAACCCATTGCAAGCAGTGGGGCCACAGGACTGGCAAATGTGGCCTGGTCACACGGGCCTGGAACAGCCGTTATTAATCTATGTCTATAGAGGTGGTAAAGAACACTTACACAATCACTCTAGTCTCACAGAGTTGCACTGCAAAAAGGTGCTTCTTCAAATGTCCTTGCCCAGATCCAGCGCTGGCAGGCAGAAGTACGCAGAGCTGGCAAAGTCTCTAGAGATCGCTCCATGCATTCTACGGGTTACGCGCTTGACGTACATTTGAAAATTAAGTAAAATGAAAGCAATAAACATAAATCCTGTGGTGTCGTCATTCGTCATGCTGCCATCTCAAAATGAGCCCTGGGCCCCCGTCCCAAAGGAAATCTAAGAACACAACGGCACACAATTTTAGACTATGCACAGTATCTGAGAGCGCATGCAAAGCTCAATATGAAGCAAGCTCATTCACAAACTATAGAGAAATGCCGAAATACCGTCCAAAACAGTTTTTCTAAATATTTATTGTGAGAAGAGCCTAGGGTCATGCAGTCGCGGCTGGCATGATGGGGGGGAGGGGGAGCGCGGGTTCGGGAGGGGCAGGGGGGGAGAGCGGGACGGTAATAATTACAATGAAAAAAACTTACCTTCCCCTGGGTCACGCGCCGCCGCCTCAGCTCCTGCTGCTCCTGGCCGGGTCTGCGTTCGTTTGCACAGGCAGCCTCCCTCCCCATAGCCAATCACAATGCTGCAATGGCAGCGTTGTGATTGGTGCGGACGGCGCCCAGTTGGGCGCCTGTAGGGAGGCCATTTTCTCTATGTAGGCTGCAGCCTACATAGAGAAAAAGGAAGAGTGCTCATGACTGGTTTGGTCGGCCCCAGAGGGCCTACCAAAGAGTCAGGGCCCACAACAGTGGGTAAGCCACTCCCCCCCTGCCCTCGAGCAGGACCGCCCGCCCCCAACCAGGCACTTCTGCTTTCTTGCAGTGCGAGAAGCAGAAACATAAAATGGTTGTTTTACCATTTTATGTTTCTGCTTCTCGCACTCTGAACTGATAGTGCGACAGCTCCCAATGGAGGAGCCGCCACTGATAAACTGCTTGCAATTCTAGTTCAAGCATGTGACTCTATTAAACGCCCATGGCTGGGGAAGAAACATGTTACATAATCTGTAAGTGCAGTTTTCCAGAACTGATATTGCAGAGATTCATATGGTGTTCACCTTCTTCCTCAGTGGAGTCTCACCTGCCCAATATTGCTGTACATTTGAGGGCTTATTCTGATAAAGTGATTGTTCTACTAAAAGGACAGTGTACACAGCCTTTCAGATGAAGCTTTTCACTATTACGGGCCTACCAGCTGAACATCAGTGAATATTGAAAGCATGTACATTTATAAAATATGCCAATGCTGGAGATCTGTAGTTACAAATAAATGTTTATAAACAAATGCCATAAACAAATACATTAATAAATAAGAACTAATTTGCAAACAATAGAAACACAAAATCAGCCCAATTTTTATCAAGATGATTACATTCTTGATGATACAATTTCACTACTGTTTCATCGATGCTGTTTGCAGCTAGGAACACATTCCAGGAAAACCATCCTGTTCTATTTCTGCCACAGATGTATAAGTCAAGCCTCCTGTACAAGGCTAGCAATGACATCGAGCAGAATGCTATAAAAAAACAATCATAGTCTTTCACTGGAACTTTTGTTTTTATAGCGGGACTCATTCCACAACTCAGCCTTTTCTGATTGCTGTAAATAGTAGGTGTTCGACCCAGAAGTTTGGAACCCTTGAATTAGCCTTGCTGAACATTAAACTTGTGACCTGAACATCACAGCAGATTAACTGATAACACATAGACATATTTGCAGACTGAGGCTCAGTTAAGTAAATCTGTATTTTCGATTCAAGAAAAGCTACTCTCGAAAGCAATTGAGCGAGAAGGCTCAATCCCCAGCCCTAATAGTCAGAAAAAGTGACAGCCCATCAGTTAATCCGCCTTCCCATTTGCTCTGGAGTTCTATGAATGCCATCCATCCATTCTCACTCTGTATGCTGCACTACCCCTTAAATGAGCAAGTTGCAGATTCCTCACCTTTATAATATTTTCCCACGCGCTAGGATAGATTTGGAAGCTTTTCACAGCAATACTCTTGCACGCCACTAGGTGAAGTTGTGCAGCTCCACACCACTCCAGAAGTGACAGAGTGGAGCCGCAAATAAGTGCCACTCTGTGCGCCAACGAGCATTTCTTGCTTGCGTCTTTCTGAGCCTTCAGATGCAGAGTATAAAACAATTGTTAGTACCAGTGTGCAGCTTTCTATCTTCAAACCTTTTTAGATGGTAACAAGGGGCTGGTCCAGAGAAGCTGGATGTGGGAGGGCAGTGTGGAATCTGCGGTTAAAGTATCCACCAGAAAGACCGTTACTGATGGTAAGTAACTTTATCTTCTGTTGGATACTTTTAACCACAGATTCCTCATCTGTAGACTAGATACCAAAGCAGCACCTCCGAAAGATGAGGGTCTGTGGATTGTACTTCGACCAAGAAGACTTGCATGACCGAGCGGGTGTTATGTCCATCTCTCTGGACCTGGTAGTCAAGGCAGTAGTGCCTTGTGAAGCTCTGAGTACCACACCTCAGTGACCCAATCCGGAACCACTAAAATGACTTTGGTCCAGTCATTCTCGATCCTTTTCAGAACTCTGCACAGGAGAGGCAGGGGTGGGACAGCATACAGGAGTCCAGTGTTCTAATCCAGCCAGAATGGGTCACTTTGCAAGTCTGTTCACAGAAACTCCAGCATGCTAATCCGTGGACAATGCATGTTCTCAACAGTGGCAAAAAGATCTCCCCAGGATTCTCCCCACTACTGGAAGATGGCCTGCGCAACCTCTGAATGCAGACGGCTTAGCTCGTCCACCTTGGCATTCGTGGAACCCAGCAGGTGTTTCATGACCAAAGAAGTGCACTTATGCTCAAACAAACTCCAGAGGTGCAGAGCCCAGGACCTCACCCCGCTTGTTTTAGCAACACATGGTGGTGGTGTTGTCTGTGAGAACCTCCACCAAACTCTCTTTGATAGATGGCTGGAAGGCCTTCAATGCCAGACGAATGACCCACAACTCCCAACAGTTTGACATGGATCCAGGTTTCTGCCAAAGTTCAGAGTCCTCCAATCTCCACCTTCCAGAATGGCTTCCCTAACCCAGCAGTGATGCATCTGTCACCACTGTTACCCCTGCATGGGGAAGAGATGAGTGCCTGCCACTGGTCCAATTACGGTCGATCAGATACCACTGCAGTCCCCTCCGAAATCTGAATGGCATCTGCCGGTTTCCCTTGATGATGGATTCAGTTGGAACTCAAGATTCCATTGCACAGCCTGCATGCCAGACTCACCCTCAACCTTCCACTCACACCCCCCCACACCTCAAAGAGCTCCACTGCCTCCCAATTCAGCACTCTTCAAGCTTCTCATTGACACATACAATGCCTTACACAATATTGGCCCCACGTACCTAACCAGCATAAACTTCTTCAAATGTAACAGACGTCTCCGCTCAGTCGGACTCCTACTTGAACACAGCCACTGCAAAGGCAAAATCAGACCTAGCAGTCGTGGTGTCTCCTACCTCGCCCTTAAATCCTGGAATGACCTGCCCCTGCACATCAGAGCTCCTCCTCAGGTCTTGAATTTCGCAAGAAACTGAAGACTTGAATCTTGTTCAGATGCATGACGACACACTCATCACACAAATTTGAGTAAGTCTCTGGGCCCACCTTGTGGGGTCCATGACTGACATCCATTTCCGGCTGTCCAAACATGGTTTTGAAATCTGTAGTTTAAGGGAAAATCTTCCCTTGCACACGAGAATTTAGTTTTTTGGAGTCACAAGAAGGTCATAGAAAGTGGAAGCGGAACACTGGATCTGTGATTAAAGCCGTGGAAAGAAAGGAGTTGATGTCCGGCTCTGCCCCATTGCTTCCAGGGTGGTACTGTGCCACATGGGAGCATGCAGGAGTATTGCAGTGAAAAGATTTCGGATCCTGTCTGGTGCAAGTGAGGAAGTAAGCAATAATTGCAGTTATGAATATACACCAGAATATTACAGTTTATCTAGGGGTCAAAGGCAGACATGTCCTACCAATACCAGGAAACTGTATTTGCTGCTCTGTTAAATGACATAGTAATGACCTACAAGGACACTAGGGTAGTACACTCAAAACAACTTACTAAGTTGTAGACTCATGTTTTAATGCAGACAGAAGTTGATCTGCTGCATTGTGCTAGGAGGACAGAGCATTGCAGTGCTGCTCACTTCCCAAGTGCTGGTGCTCAAACAGACTCCCTTGCACAAACCTTTGCACCATGTCTAGCATAGGTTTTGACCTGGAAGGCTCTCCTTCCAGTACAAAATACCATGCTTAGAGTAACGTTCACATTTTTCACACACTGGATGTGTGCTGTACAATGCAGCATACATGTAATATATGAAAAATTAGGAGAAATTAAAACATTTTCCTTTGCTAGCGCCTGCCTCAAGGAGGCAGTATTTTTTTGGCCCAAAGCCCCATCTACCAATTTTGGTAGTTAGGGCTTTGAGTCAAATACCATTGGTGGAAGTAGAGGAATGCCCATGTGCCACCCATAAGAAGCAGCCTTAAAGCAAGTAGAGCCATTTGCATTACTTCTGGCGCTACTCTCCATTGCAAAAGTAAGTACTTTATCAACACTTGGGGGAAAATTCACCATTTAATCACGCAGCGCAGTGAGGCAGCCGCAAATACTGCACTGCGTAAAAAGGAGAGCGCCATATTTTTCCTAGCGCTGAAATCAGCTGCCATGCGCCACGGAGACACCTTTACGCCATGGTGCAAGGGTGTCTCTGTGTGTCTAGGATAGATTTTGTACTGGAAGGGTATCCTTCAAATACAAAATACTATGCGTACACTGACTTTAACCATTTTCCCTTTTTGTATGTGTGCTGTAAAGTGCAGCACACATACAAAGTCGGAAAAGGAAAGAGAAATGGAAGCATTTCTCCTTCCGTGCGCCTACTTCAAAAGGGCGCAGTTTTCTGACGCTAAACCCTGTCTACTTTATTAAGTAAATAGAGTTTAGCGCCAGAAACCTTGGGTGGTTGCATGGGAATGCCCATGCTCCACCCATGGGGCTCCCCCATGGCGCTAAGTAATGCAAAGCAGCACTATTTACAGCGCTAAACGCTGGAAAGTAGATTTGAAATAAAAGATTTTGCGCCGATTTGAGTCGCTTTAGTGACGCAAACACAGCTTAAAGTCTTAGTAAATCTCCGCATAGTGTATAATTTAGTAATACTGTCGGCCCAATTCAGCCACCTACTTTCAACTGTGTAGCATAAGATTCTGTATGTATCATGTTAAGAAATAGAAAAGAAAATGGGCACAGGTTAACAATAAACAGATCCATCAAAAACAAGCACATTTTTTAAATCCGAAAACAATATGTTCAAGACAGTGTTTCAGACAATAATACCATCAAAAGAACGGGTAGTTCTCTCCCCTGCTTTTCCAAAAACACAGCTCTGTTTACCAGCATTAGGTATGACACTGGCATCTGCATTGCACAACTTTGTATGAACAACAGGGTTCTTTATGTGCACAAACAACTTGCACTGTAAGTTACTCAGAGAAGCCCTCTGGTCGATGGCTAGTACTGTTCGTCTTGGGATCAGATTTGAAATACTCCGACCTAGGAAACATGTACGTACACCAGTAAACTCTTCCAACATGTTGCCCGCAGTCCTTGATCCAGCACATGCGCAGAGCCTTCAACTCTGGAAATAAAAGTCAACAGCGCAAATATCCCCTGGTGGCTTTGTGGCAAGCGCTGGCTACCTCTATTTTGCTGCCAGTTCTTTCATCAGTCTGTTGGGCTGTAATTGAACGCACTGCCATTTTTGACTGAGCCATTGGCCGCATTTTTAGGGGGCTCCCTCTCAATTTTTCCGCGGCTGAAAATAGTATCTTGGTCACTTTCAAATTCAGATTCTGAAACCATCAGACTCGAGTTGTGTTCTGTGCTTCTGTGCTTTATACCTGTAAAAAGGATAACAAAAAATAAAGGTTTTCGTCGATTCAGTGTGGGGGTGGGGGGATTTTAAGATGGACTTGCCAATCTAATCACTAATTGGACACATGTTTTGTCACCTTTTTGAAGCTGTGCTAGCAAGTGTGCTTTGAGTGGATTCACCTAGAGTTCGGTGACGATAAGCCAAGCTGTTTGACGAGGGTGACAGAAGCTAAAATTGACATTAAAGGAAAAATAAGTAAGTGGCGGAATAAAGGCTTTCACTTTTTGTCTGAGTCGGAACTAAATAAAATTTTAACACCCTGAATTATTTTACAAAGACTGAGATTTGTAAATTATATAGTAGTTGGCAAATAATTTAGGGATGTCGACCTTTTAGTAATGCACTGTTCGTAATCCATGGCTCTGTCGATCAGCCACCTCTTCACTAAAACCTTCTTTAGTTTGCTTGAATTAACAATCTCTCTGATCACTTTGTTGATTGCAAAAGATCAGGTTCATCGCTTTGCAATGAAAACCAACAGGGACAACCAATCATTAATAAGAGCTCACTCTCTGACTAAGAAGACATTCTACCAGTCTCTGCATGTTTAGAAATTTGCTTAAAATACCCCTTACTAAAGTAACAATGAAAGACTACCCCAAAGAGACCCTAAGGATATTGGGCACAATGTAAGTGTCCTGATAGATTGATGTATCTGCTAATTTCATTGTTCTGGGTAGTTTTGCCCCAGTATGAGAATCACAATAGTAAACTACGGTATCCCTATTTTAGACCCAGCATTTGATCCACTAATGCATTTCTTAAATGGGTTTATTCTGTATCAACACTTCCAAAATAACATGTTTCATGTGTATTAGAATGAGGATTTATAAAATATAATTTGGAATATACTTTCCTATAGACATTGTTTTGATGTGTAAGCCTCTTTTTGCAGCTCTAAAACAGGAATGTCTGTGACGGAGTAACCTGTCTGCCAAACTCTAAATCCGGCCCAAAGTAGGAACACTAAAACATAAAATAAAATATTACAGATTAAAATAAAAAGGCTAAAGGATGGGGTTTCTGGTTGGCTACCACTCTAGTCAGGGTAAGTTACACACCTAAGATAACCCCTGCTCACCCCTTTGGTAGCTTGGCACCGAGCAGTCAGACTTATCCTAGAGGCAATGTGTAAAGTATTTGTGCACACACACATGCAGTAACACAGTGAAAACACTACAAAAGGTCTCCACACCAGTTTAGAAAAATAGCCAATATTTATCTGAATCAAACAAGACTAAAACAACAAAAATCCAACATACACAAATCACAACATCACATTTAAAAGATTAAATCAAGTATAGCTCTTATAAATCAAAAATTGCGCCAACCGGGGCAATTTGCTCGCAGTCGATGACTCCACAAAGTCAGTGCGACATCGATGGAGTGAGGGCCAGTTACGAAGTCGGGCAGACCCCAGTACCGTACCTTGGAGGCGTTGTCAACAACAAATACGATGCAAAACATAGAGGAGGTGAGGCATTGGGGAGGCCGGTGCAGTGTAATTTCCTTACTGTTGCAAGGGATGTGAAGTGTCGGTTCCTTACTGCCAGGCAGAGGAGGTGATGCGTTGATGCCTTACTGCTGCAGGGGAGGATATGCTGCGTTGCCAGTGTGGAACCTCAGTTCCTTACTGTGGAGCGGTGTCGATGAGGTGGCGAGAGTCAAGCCGCGAGGCTTCAGCTTCCGCGGCATCGATGTCGGACCAGACCACAGGAGTCTGAGTCAGAGTAGTGCGCCACTGACTTTGGTGGTGTAGTGCTTGAGACTTGTGTAGTGGCAGAGCTTCGGAGGCACTGAGGCATCGTCTGAGCCTGCGGTGCAAGTCGCGGTCGGTGAGTTGAGTGGGACCATGACTCGGGTGCAGTCAGTGGCACAGTGTCAGAGTTGCAGACAGGAGCTGGTTCTGAAGTCCATCAGGGTCGATGCCTTGGGTTCTTCTTATTAGCACCCCAAACTCACTTCCAAGGGCCCAGGAACTGGAATTGGCACAACTTGGCAAGTAGGGCTTCTCAGCAGAGGGGCCCAGGGGTTGCAGGTGAAGTCTTTGATGGCCCTGTGACTTCTTAACAGGAGACAAGCTCAACTCAAGCCCTTGGAGAACCTTGGAAGCAGGATGCAGAAAGCAAAGTCCAGTCCTTTCACTTCCAGGAAAGAAGCAGCGAGCAGCAGGCCAACCCAGCAAAGCAAACAGCAAAGTGGCAGTCCCTCCTGACAGCTATCCAGGTCTTTTTCCTGACCGAATGTCCTCAACTCAGAAGTGTTATGAGTATATGGTGTCATAGAAATAGTACTTATACCCATTTCAGGCTTTGAAGTAGGCAAACTTCAAAAGAAAGTCTTTGTAGTGCACAAGACCCTGCTTTTCCCTGCCTTGGCTCCAGACACACTACATGGGGTGGAGCCTTCTTTGTGTGAGGACAAGCACAGCCCTATTCAGGTGTAAGTGTCCACTCCTCCCACCACTCTAGCTCAGGAAGACCCATCAGCCTGGTGATGGGCCATCAGGATATGCAGGACACACCTCAGCTCCCTTTATGTGACTGTCTAGAGTGAATGCACAAACAGCGCAACAGTCATCCTGACCCAGACATGTATTCAGAGACAGGCAGAGGCACAGAATGGTGAAAGTAAGAAAATGCCAACTTTCTAAAAGTGGCATTTTCAGACCTGCAATTTAAAAGCCAACTTCACTAAAAGATATGTTTTTAAGTTGTGAGCCCAGAGACACCAAACGCCAATTTTCTATCAGCTCCCAATTGGCAGATACACTCCTAAGATGTTACAAAGCAGCTCCAATGCTACCCTATGGGACAGATCAGCCTTGCATCTTGCTGTAGTTGAAAACGAAATTAGCAGTATTTCACTACCAGAACATGTACAACACAACAGTACATGTCCTATCTTTTATATGAACTGCACCCTGTCCATGGAGCTACCTTGGGCCTACCTTACGGGAGCCTTACATGTAATAAAAGGGAAGGTTTGGGCCTGGTAAGTGGGTGAACTTGCCAGGTCGAAATAGCAGTTTAATACTGCACACACAGACACTGCTGTAGCAGGTCTGAGGCATGTTTGCAGGGCTACTCAATTGGGTGGCACAATCAGTGCTGCAGGCTCACCAGTAACATTTGATTTACAGGCCCTGGGCACACACAGTGCACTGTACTAGGGTCTCACTAGTAAATTAAATAGGCCAATCATGGGGGAACCAAATATTACATTTTAGACAGGAAGCACTTGCACTTTAGCATTGGTCAGCAGTGGTAAAGTGCCCTGTTAGACTTGGCATCTTTTGGCGTGTTTCCCCTGAGTTTTTGCTTTCTGACCTCCTGGTTTTGACTCTGTTTGTGCTGGCTTAGTGTTTCTGCGCACTTTTCTCACTGCTGATAAGTGGTAAAGTGCAAGTGCTCCTGTGGTAAAATGTGTTATGGATTGGTGTTTCCATGATTGGCCTATTTGATTTATGTGTCAGTCCCTAGTAAAGTGCACTGCGTGTGCCAGGGCCTCTAAATCAAATGCTGTTGGTGGGCTGCAGCACTGGATTGTGCCACCCACACAAACAGCCCGTAAATGTGACTCTGGCCTGCCATTGCAGATCCTGTGCGCAGTCTGGTACTGCCATGTCGACTTGGCAAGTACATATATGATAGCTTATACGTGCACAGCCAATTTGTTTGATGAAGCTGTAGAATTTGTGCCGTGCCTCCTGGGAATCACTCACTGAACCCGAGTGATGTAGATAAACTCTGGCTGCATCCCCATATCCATTGGGGTATGTCCCCAGGGCACTGGTGTTGAATCCTCAAATGAGGTTGATAATGGTAGAGCTAACGATTTAAATGAATACAATACTCAGGAGGTGATGTTGCTAGTATTCATATATTGTTGCTTCACGACATAAATTCCTTTGGTAGTCGAAAACTACATTTCCCAACATGCACGATGATTCACAATTCCATCATCCCAATGCATTTCGGCCGGCAAGGGCCTTCATCAAGGGAATATCTGTAAATAATCACAGAATGCACCACTCAATATACAGGAACGAGACCATCAGAATCATTGTTACGATGAAAAAATAAACAGTGTCATATTTAAAAAGAACCAAAGAGTCGTGATAGGGTGGTGCCCGTGGATCGATAGTAAAACAATAGGAGGTGTCAATAAAAAAGAAGTGAACCACATTAAAAGCTATTGAACTAGTGCGTAGGTAATGAAAATATAGAGGGTGCCAAGTTTAACATGCGGGGTCAGGACTGGCAGCCAAATTTCAGTGAAACTATACACACGTCGGAGTTGAAAAAGTAGCGTATCAACACAGTGATCTTAGCGTACGCATGCAAAGGATTTCAATCAAAGTGCGCTCATAAGAGACAAAATAAAAGCTTACTGGTGCATGAAGGATAGTTTCCCGCAGCGTGGATGTTGTTCGGGCAAGTGATCTCGCGATAATAATCTGCGATTATAAATTATTTTTAAAGCCGACGTAACATGCAATCGATGTAGGACTAAAAACGGCAATGGACATAAACAAAAGACTCGCCCAAGTGTAAATAGTAGTCCGCTGTCAGAAAATACGGCTGTGTATCAAGTAAGATAACGTGGTGAATGAAATAATGCCCATAGCTTATCAGTGAAAAATAAGCAATATATTAGTGAGTATAATAAGCTATGGTGAGTTAAAAAAATTTAAAAGAAAATATAAGAGTAAATAGAACAAGAAAATAAGGAGAAAAGAAAAAACAGGGAATATTTCACAGAATATTCGGAAGCAGCTAGGGAAGCTGTTACATCACAGCTCAGAGGATGTGTATAGTCCCGGTCATAGATAGCATTGAAATTCCATCAGCTGGTTCATCCCATGTGGCTTTAAAGAGTTCAGCAGGCGTATCCAATAGTTTTCTCGTTGTCGAATATAATTGTAGTTAATTCTCCCCTCACATCTTTCAATGATTTCAAGAACACAAAATTTCAGCTGACTGATATTATGACCAGCTTTGGTGAAATGAGTTGCCACAGTAGACTTCACTTGTCTAGTTCTGATGTTACTTTTGTGTTCATTTAGTCTGACCTTTAGTTTCCTTTTTGTTTGGCCGACGTACACTTTGCCACACGGACATTTCAATAGATATACAACATTAGCGGTATTGCATGTAGCAGTCACTTTTAATTTGATATTGTACCCTTTCATAGGATGTGAGATGTTTGATCCAGTCAATACGTTATTGCAATTGTTGCAATTCCAGCAAGGAATAGTACCTTTATGAACCATGGAGGTATTTTGACTCATGGGTTGTTTGATAATTTCCCCCAAATTTCTTCCACGAGTATATGCAAAGATGGGTTCATGATCAAATATGTGGTTAAAATCCTGTTCTAACTTTAGTATTGACCAGTGACGTTTGATAATTTTTTTGTAAGCTCCGCTCATTGTGGAGAATTTAGAAACCACAGTTATACGATTCTGTGTAGGTTTAACTTTAGGTGTTAATAATTCTTGTCTAGTTGTCAATTGGCAACGTTGTTGAGCTTGTATGAGTACTTCTTCTGGATAGTTGCGAGCCTTGAAACGCTGCCTCATGTATTCCATCTGTTCATCTCTGCTCCTAGAATCTGATACAATCCGCTTTACTCTCAATAGTTGTGTATAAGGCAAATGGCGTTTCAGTGAGGGTTGATGAAAGCTACCAAAATGTAGGGTGTTGTTTCTGTCAGTAGGTTTTCTGAACAAATCTGTTTTGAAACCTGAAGAACATTTAGTGATTCTCACGTCCAGAAATGTTATGGTGTGCTCCGGGATCTCATGGGTAAATTGTATTCTCCCATCTATCTGGTTCAATTTGATAAGCTCATCGCTTAGCTCTGTAGCCGTTCCATTCCATAATAGGAAGATATCATCAATGAATCTTAAAAATAGTTTTGTGTGTGCTCTCCAAGATGGTAATGATAGTATGTGGGTTTCTTCAAAGCGACTCATGAAAATATTAGCATAAGATGGAGCGGCACAATTGCCCATAAATGTTCCGGTCTTCTGAAGGAACCATTCATCATTGCATCTAAAATAGCTATGCATCAAAGTGTATTGCAGTAACTCCATCAGGAAAATTTTCATTTCCTCATCATAATTAGTGTGTAACAACGCCTGCTCAATTGCATCAATCCCAAGTTGGTGTGGGATGGAGGTGTATAACGATTGCACGTCAATAGTGCATAGTAGTATGTTCTCATTGTCAGTTACGGTAATCTGACTTATTTTGTTCAGGAAGTCAGATGTGTCTTTAATAAAGGTGCTCATTTTCATCACTGATGGTTGCAAGTAGCGATCCAAAAATTTACCTACCCCTTCATGGAGGCTGCCTCTGGTGGAAACTATTGGGCGAAATGGTGGCTTAACCGGATCTTTTTGTATCTTAGGTGTCATGTATAGGGTAGGACTTTTTGGGTTAATGGGAATCAGGAACTTCTTTACTTTTTCGTTTATTATTCCGTGGTCAAACGCCTTCTGGACTATGGTCTTGAGAACATCTAAAAACTCAATCAATCAATCAATCACAGAATTTGTAGAGCGCACTACTTACCCGCGAGGGTCTCAAGGCGCTGGAGAGAGAAAAAGGGGGGGGGTGCTGCTACTGGTCGAACAACCAGGTCTTGAGTAGCCTCCTGAAGGTCAGCAGGTCTTGGGTCTGTCGTAGGCTTAGTGGAAGGGTGTTCCATGTCTTGGCGGCGAGGTGGGAGAAGGATCTGCCGCCGGTGGTTGTTCTTCGAATGCGAGGGACGGTGGCGAGGGAGAGGTCGGCGGAGCGGAGCTGGCGGTTGGGGACGTAGAAGAAGAGTCGTCTGTTGAGGTAGGCTGGGCCAGTCTTGTGGAGTGCCTTGTGTGCGTGGATGAGGAGTTTGAAGGAGATTCTCCTGTCGACGGGGAGCCAGTGCAGGTTCCTCAGGTGGGGGTGATGTGGCTGTGGCGTGGTACGTCGAGGATCAGGCGTGCGGAGGCGTTTTGTATGCGTTGCAGTCGCTTGATGAGCTTGGCCGGGGCTCCCGCGTAGAGGGCGTTCCCATAGTCAAGTCTGCTACTGACGAGGGCCTGGGTGACTGTTCTTCTTGTATCTGTCGGGATCCACCTGTAGATCTTGCGAAGCATGCGGAGGGTGTTGAAGCAGGAGGAGGAGACTGCGTTGACTTGCTTGGCCATGGAGAGCGTTGAGTCGAGGATGACTCCCAGGTTGCGTGCGTGGTCGGTGGGTGTCGGGGCTGCTCCCAGTGTCGTTGGCCACCAGGAGTCGTCCCAGGCTGAGGGGTTGGAGCCGAGGATGAGGACCTCTGTCTTGTCCGTGTTCAGCTTTAGTCGGCTGATCTTCATCCAATCGGCGACAGCCTTCATTCCTTCATGGAGGTTGGATTTGGCGGCGAGGGGGTCCTTGGTGAGGGAGAGGATCAGTTGAGTGTCGTCGGCGTAGGAGATTATGTTGAGGTCGTGCTGTCTGGCGATGCGTGCGAGCGGGGCCATGTAGATGTTGAACAGTGTTGGGCTGAGGGATGATCCATGGGGTACGCCGCAGATGATCTCGGAGGCTTCGGATCGGAATGGTGGGAGGCGGACTCTCTGGGTTCTGCCGGCGAGGAAGGAGGTGGCCCATTCCAGGGCCTTGTCTCGGATCCCTGCGTCGTGGAGGCGTGCGCGTAGAGTGTGGTGGCAGACAGTGTCGAAGGCGGCGGAGAGGTCCAGCAGGATGAGGGCTGCGGTCTCACCGTTGTCCAGCAGGGTCCTGATGTCGTCGGTGGCGGCGATGAGGGCAGTCTCAGTGCTGTGGTTGCTGCGAAACCCTGATTGGGATGGGTCCAGGATGCTGTTTTCTTCGAGGTATCGGGTTAGCTGTTTGTTGACGATCTTCTCGATGACCTTGGCTGGGAACGGAAGCAGGGAGATGGGCCGGAAGTTCTTGAGGTCTCTCGGGTCCGCCTTGGGTTTTTGAGTAGGGCGTTGATCTCTGCGTGTTTCCAGCTCTCTGGGAAGGTCGCGGTCTCGAAGGAGAGATTGATAACGTTGCACAGGTGGGGTGCGATGGAGCTGCTGGCTTTGTTGAAGATGTGGTGCGGGAAAGGGTCTGACAGGGAGCCGGAGTGTATTGTGCTCATGGTCTTGATGGTGTCATCGATGTTCACGCTGGCCCAGGCTGGCAGGGGGTCGTGGTCGATGGTGTGCGGCGGGTCTGGTGCATCGATCTTAGTTGGGGCTGTCTGGGTGTTGAAGCTGTCGTGGATGTCGGCGATCTTGCGGTGGAAGAAGGTGGCGAGGGAATCGCACAGGGCTTGCGACGGCGGGATGTCGTTGGTGTTGGAGCTTGGGTTGGAGAGTTCCTTCACGATGTTGAAGAGCTCCTTGCTGTTGTGTGCGTTGTTGTCGAGGCGGTCTTTGAAGGAGATTCTCTTGGCGGACCTGATGAGGTGGTGGTGGTTACGGATGGCGTCTTTGTGGGCTGCGTGGCTGTCCGGTGTCTTATCACTGTGCCATTTCTTCTCTAGTTTCCGGCAGGTACGCTTGGAAGCTAGGAGTTCCGGGGTGAACCAGCTGGCTCTTTTGGTGGTGTCACTGTAGGTGAGTTTTTTCAGCGGGGCGAGGGTGTTGGCACAGTCGTCTATCCATCGTCTGAGGTTGCAGGCAGCGTCGTCGGTGTTGGATGGGTCGGAGGGAGGGCTGAGAGCGAGGTTTGCCCGTAGTTGGTCTTCGGTGACTTTGCTCCAGCAGCGGCGTGGGATCTGTTGGGTGCGGTGGTGTGTGGTGGGTTTCTGGAAGGTGAAGTGGATGCAGCGGTGGTCGGTCCAGAGGAGTTCCGTGGTGTGGCTGAAGGAGACGTGGGAGCTTGAGGAGAAGATGGGGTCGAGCGTGTGGCTGGCGGAATGGGTCGGTGTTGTGACGAGCTGTCTCAGTCCGAGGTTGGTGAGGTTGTCGATCAGGGTGGTGGAGTTGCTGTCGTTGTTGTTCTCCAGGTGAAAGTTCAGGTCTCCGAG
This sequence comes from Calotriton arnoldi, assembly GCA_963921515.1. Taxonomy (NCBI): domain Eukaryota; kingdom Metazoa; phylum Chordata; class Amphibia; order Caudata; family Salamandridae; genus Calotriton; species Calotriton arnoldi. Next base: position 1,383,681 of record CAWUFW010003585.1, read on the forward strand.
GAGGATGTAGTCGGTAGAGGTCAGGGCGTGCGTGCTGATGAAGTCGGCGATGGAGTCGCTGAACTGGGGTCGGGGCCCAGGGGGTCTGTAGACAAGGGTTCCTCTAAGGGTGGTGTTGGGGTCCGTGTGGATCTGGAAGTGCATGTGTTCGGCGGTGCTGAGAGTGTCGTCGGTGCTGGTCGAGACCCTGATGGTGTTCTTGTGGATGATGGCGATTCCTCCTCCTACTGCGTTGATGCGGTCTCTGCGGGTGATCTTATAGCCGTCTAGGATGGCTATGGCGATGTCGGGTGCGGAGGAGTCGTTCATCCAGGTCTCTGTCAGGAAGGCGACGTCTGGTGATGATGTGTCGAGCAGGTCCCAGAGCTCGACGGCGTGTTTGCGTGCGGAGCGGGTGTTCAGTAGGATGCATCGGAGGTGGTTGAGGTCCTTCTTGGCGGGCGCTTCGGTGGCTCTGAGGCTGGTGTAGCTGCAGTTCCGGCAGGTGAAGGGACCATGGGTGCGTTTCGGGGCGGCCTTGAAGCAGTTGTGTGTCCGTCCGGGGTTGAGAGCGTGGAGTGTGGTGGCATCGTATCGGCGTCGGTCCTCGAGGCTGGAGCGGGGGGCGCACGGCCCAGGGGTTCTGGCACTGGGCGCGGTCCAGGCGCGGACGGGCGCAGACGGGCTTGCCTTAGGCGCGCCTTTGGCGCACCAGCGGCGCGCTTGCTGCGTGCGGCCGCGCAGCGGCCGCCATATATGGGGAGGGAGGAGCAGCTGGGAGGCGGGAGGCAGGGGCAGCGAATGGGCAGTCAGGGGGGCGGGCCCGCAGGGGACGCAGCGGCGGGAGTGGAGAGAGGCAACGAGGGGAAACAGAAAGCAAAATTGGGCACAGAAAATGGGGGCAACGAGGGGAAACAGAAAGCAAAATTGGGCACAGAAAATGGGGGCAACGAGGGGAAACAGAAAGCAAAAGTGGGCACAGATAATGGGGGCAACGAGGGGAAACAGAAAGCAAAATTGGGCACAGATAATGGGGGCAACGAGGGGGAACAGAAGGCAAAGTTGGGCACAGAAAATGGGGGCTACAAGGGGGAACAGAAGGCAAAGTTGGGCACAGAAAATGGGGGCAACGAGGGGGAACAGAAGGCAAAGTTGGGCACAGAAAATGGGGGCTACGAGGGGGAACAGAAGGCAAAGTTGGGCACAGAAAATGGGGGCAACGAGGGGAAGCAGAAGGCAAACGGGCACCGAGGCAACAAAGAAGGGGCGAGCTTACCAGCAGCAGCAGCGGGCAGGACAACACAGGCGGAGCTGTGTGGCGGGGGAGCGACCTACCTGGCAAGGTCAAGGGTCGCTCTCCTCACCGCGCAGCGGCCGCCATATATGGGGAGGTGGGAGGGAGGAGCAGCTGGGAGGCGGGAGGCAGGGGCAGCGAATGGGCAGTCAGGGGGGCGGGGCCGCAGGGGACGCAGCGGCGGGAGTGGAGAGAGGCAACGAGGGGAAACAGAAAGCAAAATTGGGCACAGAAAATGGGGGCAACGAGGGGAAACAGAAAGCAAAATTGGGCACAGAAAATGGGGGCAACGAGGGGAAACAGAAAGCAAAATTGGGCACAGAAAATGGGGGCAACGAGGGGAAACAGAAAGCAAAATTGGGCACAGATAATGGGGGCAACGAGGGGGAACAGAAGGCAAAGTTGGGCACAGAAAATGGGGGCTACGAGGGGGAACAGAAGGCAAAGTTGGGCACAGAAAATGGGGGCAACGAGGGGGAACAGAAGGCAAAGTTGGGCACAGAAAATGGGGGCTATGAGGGGGAACAGAAGGCAAAGTTGGGCACAGAAAATGGGGGCAACGAGGGGAAGCAGAAGGCAAACGGGCACTGAGGCAACAAGCAGAGGGGCGAGCTTACCAGCAGCAGCAGCGGGCAGAACAACACAGGCGGAGCTGTGTGGCGGGCGAGCGACCTACCTGGCAAAAACTGATTCGTGGGGTTCATATCTAGCTTCATATATGTTTGTTGATCAGACAGATGGATCTCCACTTGTTCATTGTAGTAGCTAGTGTTGAGTACCACTAAGGCACCGCCTTTGTCAGCTTTTTGACACACTATCGAAGGGTTTTGAGCTATGGATTTTAAGATGCCATATTCTTTTTCAGTGAGATTGCCTTTTTTGTGTGTTCTTTTGAAGATGGTCTGTCCAGGTTCTTCCGCCTTAGTGAAGAGAACTCCCAGGAGGTTGGGTAGTTCTCCCTACTTTCAGCTGGAGGGGACATGTGTTAGACTTGGCATCTTTTGGCGTGTTTCCCCTGAGTTTTTGCTTTCTGACCTCCTGGTTTTGACTCTGTTTGTGCTGGCTTAGTGTTTCTGCTGACTTTTCTCACTGCTGATCAGTGGTAAAGTGCAAGTGCTCCTGTGGTAAAATGTGTTATGGATTGGTGTTTCCATGATTGGCCTATTTGATTTATGTGTCAGTCCCTAGTAAAGTGCACTGCGTGTGCCAGGGCCTGTAAATCAAATGCTGTTGGTGGGCTGCAGCACTGGATTGTGCCACCCACACAAACAGCCCGTAAATGTGACTCTGGCCTGCCATTGCAGAGCCTGTGCGCAGTCTGGTACTGCCATGTCGACTTGGCAAGTACACCCACTTGCCAGGCCCTAACCTTCCCTTTTCTTACATGTCAGCCACCCCTAAGGTAGGCCCAAGGTACCCCTGTGGGCAGGGTGCAGTGTATGTGAAAGGTAGGACATGCCCTGGTGTGTGTGGCATGTCCTGATTGTGAATTACTGCCAATTTCGTTTTCACTATTGCAAGGCTACCTGTTCCCCATAGGACAGAATGGGAAGTTTGTTTATAACATCTTATAAACATAACTGGCCCCGGGAACTAGGTAGAAAAATAAAGTTTACTATGCCTGAACTCAGAATCTAAAGATGCATCTTTTAGTGAAGGTGATTTTTACATTCTGTGTTTGAAACTACCACTTTTAGAAAGTAGGTATTTTCTTGCTCAGTCATCCCGTGTGCCTCTGCTGGAATGTGGATTGCCTGTCTGGGTTTTGGATGACAGAAGGCTGGGGAGCAGGAGTGGCTCCAGATAGTCTAGGTGGGTCAGGAAAGGGCTGAATAGACCTGGGTTGCAACTGGGGAAGGGGGAGGAGATTTCCTTGCACCTCAAAGGGCCTGGTCTGCCTCTGACAATGCCGCCTCCACCTCCTGCCAGGAAGTCACACCAGAGAAGGCAGAACTGGTTCTGGCTGGGCACAGACACTCTCTGCCTAAAGGATTAAAGGATTTTGGGATATAAATATTGGGGCCCAGACCCCTGAACTTTAGAACTCTTTTGGATCAAGAAGACTGCCAAGAAGAAGAGCCGGAGAAGCTGTGAGGAGGAACAACCACTTTGCTGTGTGCTTTGCTGTGTTGGCCTGCAGTGGCTGCTTCTGTCTTGGGCAGTGAAAGGACTGGACTGAACTTTCTGCAATCTACTTTGTGAGTCTCTCCAAGGGCTGGAGGTAGAGCCTGCCCCCTTTTCAAGAAGTCTCAGGAACAGCAAAGACTTCAAGCTCTTCTGCCCTCAGCACTGGGGACTGTGTGTTTTGTGCTGCAACAGAAGAAAAGCAACTCGACGACGTCGATGACAACGCTGCCGACTCCGTGTCCTGAAGGCACCGCAGAGGGCACTGCCGCAACGCCGCACCGCAACCCTGGTCTCACCGACGACGCCTGCTGACGCCACCACCGAGCCACTGCTCACACCGCGACCTGTGGGCACCGCACTCCGCACCGCTTCGTGATGACGCCTGGGCACCGCAGAGGGCACCGCCGCAATGCCGCACCGTGACCCTGGTCTCACCGATGACGCCTGCTGACGCCGCCACCGAGCCGCTGCTCGCACCGCGACCTGTGGGCACCGCACTCCGCACCGCCTCGCGACAACGCCTTGGTATCCCTGATGATGCCGCTCCACGCCGAAATCTACGCCGCTGCTTGCACCGTGGTTCGAGGGCACCGCTCGTAAAGCTACACGACGCACCGCCCTCATCCCGCACCGCAGCCTTGGCCTACCGACGCCGGCGACTCCAGTTCGTCAGTCGACGACAGCGCTTCAGCAACGACGACGCCGCTGCTCGCACCGTGACCTGCCAGCACCGTGACGAGCACCGCCTTCATCTCGCACCGCGACCCTGGTCTCACCGATGACGCCATCCGACGCCGCCGCTGCTCACACCGTGACCTGAGGGCACCGCATGCCGCACCGCTGCACTTCGCACCGCAGCACCCGGCGCCTGCCGAGGCCAGCGCTCCTGACTTCAACAGAGAGGAGATCGATCTGCAATGGGTGTGACTTCGAGGGCCCCGACGACTCCTGCACCGACCTCCGAAACCAACGCCTGCGGACGCCGTGCTTTCGGAAGCTCAACGAGAGGTCGCCGACGCCCTGCATTTCTAAAAGGTACTGTTTGCGGGTCTTCCCCGACACCGTAGCTGGTCCGCGACGCCGCGGTCAGCCAGAACTGTTTGGATTTGTTTGCTCACGACGCCGTGATAGCCCCGGACGGAGCTATCGACATCAAGGAACTGTTTTTAAAGCACATTTTGATAACTGAAGATTTTTAAGTACTGTATTGTGGATTTTTTTATCGTTTTTGGTCTTGTCTTAAGTATATAAAAATATTGGATATTTTTCTAAACTGGTGTGGTGTCCTTTTGTAGTGCTTACACTGTATTACTGTTGGTTATGTGCAAATGCTTTACACACTGCCTCAAAGATAAGCCTGACTGCTCGTGCCAAGCTACCAAGGGGGTGAGCAGGGGTTATTTTAGGAGTGTAACTCCCTTACCCTGACTAGGAAGAAGGGTCCCTATTTGGACAAAGGTGCAAGCCCTTGCCAACTAGAGACCCCCATTTCTAACATTGGTTGTCAGCGGTGAGGATAGGACTTGCGTTTGCACTTGACTTACAGTGATTGGTGTGCACTACTACCATATCGCAGACCATTACGTTCTACATACTGGTTCTTTTTGGCCTATTTTTGATCTTATAATCATAAACAAAGACCTGCTCTACAATGGGACATTCTGTGTGAGCATGCCCAAAGCCATCTTTTGGCTCTAATATTCAAGTACCAGACATCTAATGTTGTACCCTCTAGGTGCTCCTATCCCTAGTTTAAAAATGTTGTGTGTCAGACCCCAGTACACAGATGGACCTATATGTTTCACACCCGAAATTCGATGTGCAAATCACAACCAAGAAAAATGTGTGAAGGTAATGAAGGCACCTCACGGAAACACCACCATGGGAGCTGCTGGTATGTTCTCACCAGTGTGCTCCGATTTTCATCATTGGCAGCCTCCAAAACCACAAAGAAATAATGTGAAAAAGTGCACAAATAAGTAAAGTGTGAAAAGGTAAACCACGCGCCTGGAAAAGTCTTCCGCGTGCCACCCAATTCTGACCCCTAATGTCGAAGCAAAAAAATTCCAATCTTTTCTGCTTCTACAAACTAAAAATGAGCTAAACGGCCACTGGCACACCCATCAACTTTTAATCATTGCCGTGCGTCTGCTCAATTTAAAAACTGGACATACTGTCGCATCCCATCAATTTCTATGGAAAGCCAACAAGTTTCATTGCCATTTGAGAGTTTTCCGGCAATTTCTTCAGGGCTAGGGGTCAGTCCTCGCCACACTGTTAGTTCAATAATGTACCTAGGGACAATAGACACAGACAACACGTAACACAGAGTTAGGCACACAGCACGATTTAAAATCACTACACGCACTGACTGTTTGTGTATAGCTCTCTGCTCACATGTACGGAATATTTACCTAGTGGTTGCCTACACTTTGCATACCGGCAGCCACCTTTCCTGAGGATGTGTACGCGTCCACACACCCCATAATTCGTTTTGGTTGCTTTCTGTCAACGTGTGGGGAGATAGACATCAGTTACTGGTGGAATAATACTGATGTTGTTGCGATACGGGATTCACTCCCCTACCCGTCTTCAACTATGTCCTGCCCCGACCTCTAAGACATACTGTGACAGTAGTCTGCATGTGTATGCCTGTCTCAACGCAAATAGTATTTCTCTCACACCCTTCATAAGGATCAGAGCTGTGGCAACAGTACCCGCTCCCAAGAGCCGAGCCCAGCCCCTGCTTACACTCACCACCATAAATCAAATCACCTCCCCGCTTACCAATACTTCGCTAGCGTCTTGCTTCAAACTCCGCGCTCACTAATTCCATTTCCTCTGTGTCTATTTAAACACATTGTATCGGACGCGAGTACACGCCCACCCTCTTCCGGTGTTTGCGTGATCACGTAACCCTTTTCCTGGGCGCCATCTTAGAATGGGGAGAATGTTGAAGTTTTACTCATTAAAAACATCGGGTGGGTGTGTAAATGTATCTTCTCAATCGAAAGGCAAAGGGCCTCCATAGTTGAACGACCCCTAAAGGGGACAGTGACCCCCCATCTTTGATACATGGTTTTATCTTGTATATCAACTCCTTAATTCAAGGGTATCAGCACTACAAGGTTGACTCTACCATTGTGCCCTATATAGAGTGTCCGGTATGTGCACAAGATATACTTGTTTTACTGTGTGGTGCAATTTACTCCCTGCACGAGATTTTACTGTGCCTAGGTGTATGTCCCCACTTTGTTCCATTCAATAATATCATTTAGGCCCCGTTGGTCCACCCGCACCTGATAAATCCAACGTGCCTCTTTGGTAGTGAGTCTGTTCTCAATATTGTGCATGTCCCCCACCACTCTCTCCAATACAACCCACTTGATGTCTTTGTGGTTGTGTTTCTGCTCTTGGAAGCGTCCGATACAATGTGTTTAAATAGACACAGAGGAAATGGAATTAGTGACCGTGGAGTTTGAAGCCAGACGCTAGCGAAGTATCGGTAAGCGGGGAGGTGATTTGATTTATGGTGGTGAGTGTAAGCAGGGGCTGGGCTCGGATCTTGGGAGCGGGTACTGTTGCCACAGCTTTGATTCTTATGAAGGGTGTGAGAGAAATACTATTTGCGTTGAGACAGGCATACACATGCAGACTACCTTCACAGTATGTCTTAGAGGTCGGGGCAGGACATAGTTGAAGACGGGTAGGGGAGTGAATCCCGTATCGCAACAACATCAGTATTATTCCACCAGTAACTGATGTCTATCTCCCCACAGGTTGACAGAAAGCAACCAAAACGAATTATGGGGGGTGTGGACACGTACACATCCTCAGGAAAGGTGGCTGCCGGTATGCAAAGTGTAGGCAACCACTAGGTAAATATTCCGTACATGTGAGCAGAGAGCTATACACAAACACGCAGTGCGTGTAGTGATTTTAAATCGTGCTGTGTGCCTAACTCTGTGTTACGTGTTGTCTGTGTCTATTGTCCCTAGGTACATTATTGAACTAACAGTGTGGCGAGGACTGACCCCTAGCCCTGAAGAAATTGCCGGAAAACTCTCAAATGGCAATGAAACATGTTGGCTTTCCATAGGAATTGATGGGATGCGACAGTATGTCCAGTTTTTAAATTGAGCAGACGCACGGCAATGATTAAAAGTTGTTGGGTGTGCCAGTGGCCGTTTAGCTGATTTTTAGTTTGTAGAAGCAGAAAAGATTGGAATTTTTTTGCTACGACATTAGGGGTCAGAATTGGGTGGCACGCGGAAGACTTTTCCAGGCGCGTGGTTTACCTTTTCACACTTTACTTATTTGTGCACTTTTTCACATTATTTCTTTGTGGTTTTGGAGGCTGCCAATGATGAAAATCGGAGCACACTGGTGAGAACATACCAGCAGCTCCCATGGTGGTGTTTCCGTGAGGTGCCTTCATTACCTTCACACATTTTTCTTGGTTGTGATTTGCACATCGAATTTCGGGTGTGAAACATATAGGTCCATCTGTGTACTGGGGTCTGACACACAACATTTTTAAACTAGGGATAGGAGCACCTAGAGGGTACAACATTAGATGTCTGGTACTTGAATATTAGAGCCAAAAGATGGCTTTGGGTATGCTCACACAGAATGTCCCATTGTAGAGCAGGTCTTTGTTTATGATTATATATTCTGAGTGGAGGGCGACCTGCGCTAGATCCCTCTGTAGCTCCTTTTGTGCATGCTATTTTTGATCTTGCAAGTTTGAACTTGCTACTTCATCATGCCGGAATCAAGAGCATCATCCGTTGCATCCCTGGAAATTGCCATTGAGGAGGATAGGTTGGAAGCCTACAATGTTAGGGAATTGAAATCAATTTGCAAAAACCTAAAAGTCCAAGTCAGAGGCCTCACTAGGAAGGACGAGCTACAAAACGCGCTGAGGGCCTGGGTAGCAGCCAGACATGCCAGCGAGCAGTCTGGTGATCTCAGTGGAGAGGCGGAGGAGCCTATTCCTAGGGTGGATGTGCTTTTGGGAGGGGGGGAACCCTCCAGGCCAGGCAGCAGTGGCCTGTCCCCAGAAGAGCTGGAGGACAGGCGGGAAGCAAGCAGAGTGGCAGTAGAACTGGAGAAGCTTAAGTTAGCCATGGAAGAGAAAAGGATGATGTTAGATCACGAGATCAGGATAAAGGAGCTGGATCAGAGAACTAGAGCCAGCTCAGATGGTGGCAGCAACTCATCAAGACAGGCAGACAGAATTGTGCACATCCCTAAAAATGTAGGCAAAGAATTCAAGAAGGGGGATGACATACAAAGGTGGTTTCAGGGGTACGAGGCAGCAATTCACATGAATGGGGTCCCCGAGGAGAATTGGGGAGCAGGATTGTGGCCTCTCTTCCCAGAAGAAGCAAGGGATACTTTAATAGCTTTGGGTAAGGGGTATCACCTCACCTATCCAGACATGAAGGATGCCCTTCTCACTAAGTATGGTCTTACTCCAGAAAAGTACAGGGATCAGTTCAGGTCCAGTAAGAAGTCTGATGCCAACACTTGGTTGGAATGTGTGGATGTGTTTTGCCGGTCACTGGATGGCTGGGTGAAGGGCAGTAATGTGACAGATTTTAAGGGGCTCTACAATTTGATTGCATGGGAGCACTTGTCTAGTCTATGTTTTGCAGATCTGCGCCAGCACCTAGTTGATAGTAAGCTGACTGACCCCAGGAAGCTTGCTATGGAGGCAGACCGCTGGGTGAGTACCAGGGTCCACAAGAAAGCGTTTGGGGGAGACTCAGCCAAAGGTGGGCAGGGTCCCCAGCAGAAAAGTGGGGGGGACAAGGGTAAAGCACAGGAGTTCTCTAAAGGGCCCCAAATTAACACCCAGGGTAAAGGTTCCCATCCCCCCGGACATAAGAAGCCAGGGGTCTCATCAGGAAAGCCTGCTGAGACCGGCCCCCGCAGGTGTTTTGCATGTGACCAGGTGGGCCACATGAAGGGAGACCCCAAGTGTTCAAAGGGGGCTCATCCACCCACTGGTGGGCAGTCCAAGGTGTTGGCTAGTGTAGCGCTTGGGGAGGAGGAGTACCCACAGGAGGATGGGGATCCCGCAGAAATGACCCTCGTCTCACTAGGGAACAGTGAGATGGTCCCAGGAAACCAGGTGCACCCTAACACAAAGAAATACAGCACCTGGGTGACCATCAATGGGAAAAGGGTAGAGGCTCTCAGAGATACTGGAGCCAGTGTGACCTCAGTCCGGTGTCACCTGGTCTCTGAGAAGCAGGTAGTCCCAGGGGCATTCGACCAAGTAATTGCTGTAGACAATTCAGAGCGCCAGTGTCTGGTGGCGCAGGTTCCCTTCAAGTGGGGGGGTCTCAGGTCCCTTGAGGGTGGTTGTGAGCCCTTCCATGCCTGTAGATTGTCTGCTAGGTAACGACCTGAAGCAGTCCTTATGGAAGGATGTTGAGCTCAGGTCTCACTTGGAGATGCTTGGGTTGCCAGAGTGGGCATGCGCGTCCACTCGGTCAATGGCGGCCAGAGAGGCTGATCAAGAGGACTTGGAGCCTGAAACAGTGGCCCAAGTCCCTGCCAAGAGAAAGGGCAAGGGGCGCGGGAAACCGGCCCCTGAAGTTCCCACGGACCGGGAGGAGGAGGACCTTGAGGGGGACGCCCCGGTGCCTACAGGGGAGCAGGTAGCTGAACTGGGGGACATCTCTGAGCTGACCCATTGGCAGCAAGAAGGGGGTCCCACCAGGGAGGAATTCTGCAAGGAGCAGAAAGAATGCCCTTCTCTGGAGGGTCTGCGGCGGCAGGCTGCAGCCCAGGCAGCAGGTAATCAGTCCGGATCACATTGGATCTACTGGGAGAATGGTCTCCTGTACAGTGAGCCTAAGCTCGCTGAGCATGGGTCAGCCCGTGTGCTGGTGGTACCCCAGCGCTTCAGGACCTTCCTACTGGGTCTGGCTCATGACGTGCCTTTGGCAGGACATTTGGGGCAGGACAAGACCTTTGAGAGGCTTGTCACCCACTTTTTCTGGCCCCAAATGCGAAGGCAGTCAGATGGACATTGCAGGTCTTGCCAAACTTGCCAGGCAAGTGGTAAGAGTGGGAGGAAGGTCAAAGCTCCTCTCCAACCTTTTCCAGTTGTTGGAACACCCTTTGAAAGGGTAGGTATGGACATTGTGGGGCCACTGGATCCCAAGACAGCCATGGGCAACAGGTACATCCTGGTCTTGGTGGACCATGCCACCCGGTACCCAGAGGCAATGCCTCTCAGGACAACGACGGCGCCAGTGGTGGGCCGGGTGTTAATGGGGATCTTTTCCCGCGTGGGGTTCCCCAGAGAGGTGGTTTCTGACAGAGGGACCAATTTCATATCCAAGTATATGACATCCCTGTGGAAGGAGTGTGGTGTAACCTACAAGTTCACCACCCCTTACCATCCACAAGGTAACGGTCTGGTGGAGAGATTCAACCAGACCTTGAAGGGCATGATTAAGGGTCTAACAGAACCCATGAGGCGTAAGTGGGACGTCCTCTTGCCATGCCTTCTCTTTGCGTACAGGGAGGTGCCACAGAAGTCTCTTGGGTTCAGTCCCTTTGAGCTTCTGTATGGTCACCCTGTGAGAGGACCTCTGAGTTTGGTCAAGGAAGGCTGGGAGGCAGCTCCCAGGAAAGCTCCCCAGGATGTGTTTAGTTACATGCTGGCCTTCAGAAACCAAACTGCCCGCTTCAGGAAACTCGCTCAGGCGAACCTGGAAGCAAGCCAGGAAGAAATGAAGAAGTGGTAAGACCAGAATGCCACTCTGGTCGAATCTCAACCTGGGCAGAAATTGTGGGTCATGGCCCCAGTGGAACCTTGTGTCTTGCAGGACAAGTGGACTGGGCCATTTGAGGTGGTGGAGCACAAAAGTGATGTCACCTACCTGGTGGATTTGCGGGCTCCAAGGAACCCTTTGAGGGTCCTCCACGTGAACCGCCTCAAACCGCACTTTGAAAGGTCCGAAGTGAGCATGCTCTTGGCGACAGATGATGGGGTGAAAGAGGAAAGTGAACCTCTCGCTGACCTCCTATCTACCAAAGAGCACGATGGGTCAGTGGAAGGTGTGATCCTCTCCCCTACACTGAGCCCAGAACAGCAGAGCGATTGTCACCAGTTGTTGGGACAGTTTGCCCCCCTGTTCTCTCTGACCCCAGGTGTTACTCACTGGTGTACCCATGACGTGGACACCGGTGACAGCCCTCCTGTGAAGCAAAAGATTTACAGGTTGACTGACCGGGTCAAGGCCAGCATTAAAGAGGAGATCTCTAAGATGTTGGCGTTAGGGGTGATCGAGCCTTCCAACAGTCCTTGGGCCAGCCCAGTGGTCTTGGTCCCAAAGGCTGCTGCACCCGGTGCCACTCCAGAACTGCGGTTTTGTGTGGACTACCGTGGGCTCAATGCCATCACCAGGACTGACGCACACCCCATCCCCAGAGCTGATGAGCTCATTGATCGGTTGGGAGCTGCCAAGTTCCTCAGCACGTTTGATTTAACGCCTGGGTATTGGCAGATTGCCTTAACCGATGGGGCCAAGGAGAGGTCAGCATTTTCAACCCCAGAAGGACATTACCAGTTCCGGGTGATGCCCTTTGGGTTGAAGAATGCCCCTGCCACCTTTCAGAGGTTGGTCAACCAGGTGTTGGCTGGGCTGGAGGATTTCAGTGCCTCCTACCTGGATGACATCGCAGTGTTCAGTTCCAGCTGGGATGAACACTTGCAGCACCTCGGTGAAGAGTTGAAGGCGCTGCAGAGGGCAGGCCTCACAATCAAGGCCAGTAAGTGCCAGATCGGGCAGGGTTCGGTGGTGTACTTGGGACACCAGGTAGGAAGCGGCCAGGTGGCGCCCCTACAACCCAAGATTGACACCATTCTGGCTTGGGAGCCCCCCAAGACCCAGACAGAGGTGAGGGCCTTCTTAGGACTCACCGGGTACTACAGGAGGTTTGTTAAGGGGTATGGCACCATTGTTGCCCCCTTAACAGAGCTGACTTCCAGGAAGCAGCCCAAGAAGGTGATCTGGACTGAGTCCTGCCAGAAGGCGTTTGATGCCCTGAAGGCCGCCATGTGCACGGCATCCGTGCTCAAGGCACCCGACTTCTCCAAGGAATTCGTCGTGCAGACTGACGCTTCAGAGCATGGAGTGGGAGCGGTGCTCTCACAACTGAACGAAGAGGGCCTAGACCAGCCTGTAGTTTTCCTTAGCCGGAGACTACTCCCCAGGGAACAGAGGTGGAGTGCCATAGAAAGGGAAGGTTTCGCTGTGGTCTGGGCACTGAAGAAGCTGAGGCCCTACCTGTTTGGGACTCACTTCCGGGTTCAGACAGACCACAGGCCCCTCAGATGGTTGATGCAAATGAGGGGTGAGAATCCAAAACTGCTGAGGTGGTCCATCTCCCTACAGGGAATGGACTTTACGGTGGAACACCGCCCTGGCACAGAACACGCCAATGCAGATGGTCTGTCCAGGTTCTTCCGCCTTAGTGAAGAGAACTCCCAGGAGGTTGGGTAGTTCTCCCTACTTTCAGCTGGAGGGGACATGTGTTAGACTTGGCATCTTCTGGCGTGTTTCCCCTGAGTTTTTGCTTTCTGACCTCCTGGTTTTGACTCTGTTTGTGCTGGCTTAGTGTTTCTGCTGACTTTTCTCACTGCTGATCAGTGGTAAAGTGCAAGTGCTCCTGTGGTAAAATGTGTTATGGATTGGTGTTTCCATGATTGGCCTATTTGATTTATGTGTCAGTCCCTAGTAAAGTGCACTGTGTGTGCCAGGGCCTGTAAATCAAATGCTGTTGGTGGGCTGCAGCACTGGATTGTGCCACCCACACAAACAGCCCGTAAATGTGACTCTGGCCTGCCATTGCAGAGCCTGAGAGCAGTCTGGTACTGCCATGTCGACTTGGCAAGTACACCCACTTGCCAGGCCCTAACCTTCCCTTTTCTTACATGTCAGCCACCCCTAAGGTAGGCCCAAGGTACCCCTGTGGGCAGGGTGCAGTGTATGTGAAAGGTAGGACATGCCCTGGTGTGTGTGGCATGTCCTGATTGTGAATTACTGCCAATTTCGTTTTCACTATTGCAAGGCTACCTGTTCCCCATAGGACAGAATGGGAAGTTTGTTTATAACATCTTATAAACATAACTGGCCCCGGGAACTAGGTAGAAAAATAAAGTTTACTATGCCTGAACTCAGAATCTAAAGATGCATCTTTTAGTGAAGGTGATTTTTACATTCTGTGTTTGAAACTACCACTTTTAGAAAGTAGGTATTTTCTTGCTCAGTCATCCCGTGTGCCTCTGCTGGAATGTGGATTGCCTGTCTGGGTTTTGGATGACAGAAGGCTGGGGAGCAGGAGTGGCTCCAGATAGTCTAGGTGGGTCAGGAAAGGGCTGAATAGACCTGGGTTGCAACTGGGGAAGGGGGAGGAGATTTCCTTGCACCTCAAAGGGCCTGGTCTGCCTCTGACAATGCCGTCTCCACCTCCTGCCAGGAAGTCACACCAGAGAAGGCAGAACTGGTTCTGGCTGGGCACAGACACTCTCTGCCTAAAGGATTAAAGGATTTTGGGATATAAATATTGGGGCCCAGACCCCTGAACTTTAGAACTCTTTTGGATCAAGAAGACTGCCAAGAAGAAGAGCCGGAGAAGCTGTGAGGAGGAACTACCACTTTGCTGTGTGCTTTGCTGTGTTGGCCTGCAGTGGCTGCTTCTGTCTTGGGCAGTGAAAGGACTGGACTGAACTTTCTGCAATCTACTTTGTGAGTCTCTCCAAGGGCTGGAGGTAGAGCCTGCCCCCTGTTCAAGAAGTCTCAGGAACAGCAAATACTTCAAGCTCTTCTGCCCTCAGCACTAGGGACTGTGTGTTTTGTGCTGCAACAGAAGAAAAGCAACTCGATGACGTCGACGACGCCCCTGCCGACTCCGTGTCCTGAAGGCACCGCAGAGGGCACCGCCGCAATGCGACCCTGGTCTCACCGACGACGCCTGCTGACGCCGCCACCGAGCCGCTGCTCGCACTGCGACCTGTGGGCACTGCATTCCGCACCGCTTCGCTTCATGAGGACGCCTGGGCACCGCAGAGGGCACCGCTGCAACGCCGCACCGCGGCCATGGTCTCATGGTCTCACGGACGATGCCTGCTGACGCAGCCACCGAGTCGCTTCTTGCACCGCGACCTGTGGGCACCGCACTCTGCACCGCCTCGCTTCACGACGACGCCTTGGTATCCCCGACGACGCCGCTCCACGCCGAAATCTACGCCGCTGCTTGCACCGTGGTTCGAGGGCACCGCTCGTAAAGTTACACGACGCACCGCCCTCATCCCGCACCGCAGCCTTGGCCTACCGATGCCGGCGCTATCCACTCCAGTTCGTCAGCCGACGACAGTGCTTCAGCAACTGCGACGACGCTGCTCGCACCGTGACCTGCCAGCACCGTGACGAGCACCGCCTTCATCTCGCACCGCGACCCTGGTCTCACCGACGACGCCATCCAATGCCGCCACCGAGCCGCTGCTCGCACCGCGACCTGAGGGCACCGCACTCCGCACCACTGCACTTCGCACCGCAGCACCCGGCGCCTGCTGACGCCAGCGCTCCTGACATTTTGATAACTGAAGGTTTTTAAGTACTGTATTGTGGATTTTTTATCGTTTTTGGTCTTGTCTTAAGTATATAAAAATATTGGATATTTTTCTAAACTGGTGTGGTGTCCTTTTGTAGTGCTTACACTGTATTACTGTAGGTTATGTGCAAATGCTTTACACACTGCCTCTAGGATAAGCCTGACTGCTCGTGCCAAACTACCTAGGGGGTGAGCAGGGGTTATTTTAGGAGTGTAACTCCCTTGCCCTGACTAGGAAGAAGGGTCCCTATTTGGACAAAGGTGCAAGCCCTTGCCAACTAGAGACCCCCATTTCTAACATGCCCAGAGTCCTAACACCGTGGTGTGGTGCAGCGGCCAGGGCAGCTGACTTCGGAGCACAGGGTTCACGGTTCGATCCCCGGCTCCGGCGGCAGCTCAGCTCAGCACCATGTGACTCTGGGCAATAGCTCACTTAATTTCCACTACGGCCCCCAGCGCCTTGAGTCCAATAAGGGTGAGTAGCTGCGCTATATAAAAACGGACTTACATTTTTTTTTTTACACCAGCAAAAACAAAATGCTGCAACAGTCAAAAACAGGAGGTCCAAGGCAAAAAGACAGGGGGCACCATGCCAAACGATGGCAGGTCTAACACCATACATCAGTGTTTCTATTCCAATTTTTAACATGGAGTCTGCAATAATTCCTTGTCATCAGTACTTTGCGCTCTTCCGTTTTTCCACTGATCCTCTTTTGATGGTCAGATGGTTGTGCAATGTTCTGTGCTGCTCCAAGATCCCATAGCTGCAAGAGGGACCAAACATTTTAATGCCCAAAACTACTGGCAACAAAACTTATGATGGGGTGTTTGAATGATTAAAAAAAATGTAGGACCCCATTTACGAGGTTTTGGAGCAGGGCAGTGCCGCAAGGAATCTTGCTGTGCTGGCCTGCGTCAAGAGAAAAGGGCAGGAATGCGCCATATCTATAAGCTACAGCGCATTCCTGTCCTTTTCTCCTGCGCTGGCGCTAAATGGGCTGCCATGCGCCAACGCAGGCACCCTTCCACCATGGTGAAAGGGTGCCTGCGTTGCAGGGCTGATTTATTTTGTGCAGTAAGAGACACCTTTCTGCACAAAATTGATCAATTGAGGCGACTTCCTCTTTCTGCAGCACACATAGAAAGAGGAAATAACAAGGAGAAATGAAAACATTTCTCCTCATTGCGCCTCCAACGCCACCTCTTGTGGTGGTGTTAGAATCTGATGCAGTCCCATGTTTATGATTCCTCGTAAATCTGGGAATGCTTCAGATTCTATTGGTGTTGCGTGGGAACACCCACAGCAACACCCATGGAACGTCCCTTCCACGAAGTGTTCTGTGTGAAAGGGGCAAATATTTATAAGGCCATGAAATGCCACGTAAAGTGGCGCTGCGTGGCCTTGTATATATGCTGCGGCACATTGCGCCACCGGATCATCAAAAAAGTGACACCCCGGTGGCGCAAAAGTACAACACGGGGCCTCGTAAATGAGGCCTGTAGTTTGTACTAAGGGTGATGTTTATTATTGATTCTGCTACTTAAAACAACCCTCATTGGAGAATTTTAAACCTGAAATACTTGCACATTGTGTTTCATCCACTCTCTCAAGTAATATTTTACAGAAAAATATCACCCAACAGCATGAACGTCATACACCACCAAGCTACCTGATTACTGCAGCTGGATTATTTGTCCATCTCATCGCCAGAGATGCTCTCAATGAACTAATATCAGTCTTTGACTCAAGCAGATCAGCCTTCTGGAATATTCCTGACTATGGGTAGGCGAAATATTTAGTCAGATTTCAGAACATTAGAAAATCATCATTTTTTTAGTTTTAAACACCCATGTAGGAGATTCAGGGTTGCTCTAAGGGTGGAAACAATTGCCCAACAAAGTTGCCTTTAGGAGCACTGTGAGAGACCAGAGGTATATATGTACCTTAATGGTAATTGAATTAAGGTAAATACATTGCCTGGACCCTTGACAATGCTCTTGAAAGCAACTTCCCCATCAGGGAAGCCAGAGTGTTACACCTGCAAGCATGGTGCTCCTGGCACTCTAGCATCTAGCATAGGTTTTGTAAAAGAAGCATAGTTTTTTTTAGTTAAGGGAAGGGTACCCTTCTAGGACAAAATACTATGCTAAGACGTACTTTAAAATCTTTCAAATATTGTAAGTGTGCTGCACAGAAATACTATCATTTCTCCAAGTTAATGCCTAGCACAGAGCCTTGTTAGTAGATATACCTTTGCATCAAAACCTACATGTGATAATGTGGGAACAGCCATGTACCACCTGTGGGATGTCCCCTCGACACAAAGAAGCAAAAAGTGCTATTTTGCATTGCTTTTAAGCAACTGTCTAGCACCAGTGCAAAGTGTGATAAATCTGGCTCTTAATGCATGGAACATCCAGACCCCCAAAGCTATACAGGGGAATATTCATCAGACAACCTTCATCTAAAGTAAAACTTAAAAGCTTAATATTCAATTTAGGAATGGAAGAGATCAAAGCTACCCCTCCCCTCAGTTATTCTTAAACATCATTTTGGATCAGGTAATTTGGAAAGTTTCAAACCAATTAGCATATCATATTTCCTTAGCAAGTAATAACTATTGCATCCCATTTGCTCGAACTTAGTAACGTTAGATGCCACCCAGATGTAGTTATAAAATGTCTAGCCAGGAAATCCAAATATATCAATAACTGAAAGCAGACTGAATACATTAAACATGCATAAAAAAGAGGTTTTTGCTTTCAACACTTAGGGGGAGATTTTTTAAAAAGTCACGCAGCGCAGCCCCCGCGAGGCTGCGTTGCGCGACCGGGAGGGAGCAGGAGAGCGCCATACCTTCAGAGATATGGCTCTCTCCTCCCCTTTCCCTTGCTCCGGTGCTGATTTCAGCTGCCGTGCGCCATGCACACACCTTAGCGCCTCAGCCCTAGGGTATGTGCATGAGTGTAGCGTAGGTTTTGTACAGGAAGGGTACCCTTCCTGTACAAAATACTATGCTAGGCACGATGCAAAGCTTTTCCCACTTTGCATACGAGCTGCACAGTGCAGCACGCATGGAAAGTCGAAAAAGCACGGAGAAATTTAAGCATTTCTCCTGTTAGCGCCTCCTTTGAAGGGGCGTTAACTTTTGGCGCAAAACCATGTTTGCAAATCTTTGTAAATATGGTTTTGCGTCAAAAGGCATGGGTGGATGCATGGGAACGCCCATGTACCACCCATGTAACGCCCCCTCGGCGCAAAGTAATGCAAAGCAGTGCTTCGCGCTGCTTTGCGCTACTTACAGTGTACTTTCCAGCGCAAAACTTGAATTTGCGCTAGTTTGCGTCACTTTTGTGGCGCTAAACCAGCGCAAAAGGTATGAAAATCTCCCGCTTTGGCTCACATTCACGAAGTCTTTGCGCTGGCGCTAGCACAACGCAATGTAACACAACACAAAATGGCAGTGGCAGCAGGGATTTAAAGGGCAGTTTGTGATGGAAGGTTGCGTAAAAGGTGCGTTAGTGGGGCAGATCCGCGTAAACACCCATATGTTGATGGATAGCCTGATCAAATAAGATAGCTGGACCGGACTTTGTGTCGAAAACAAACGCTTACTGGACGCATGTGCAAATAAATGGGAATGTGTTCATTCCCACCAAAAAACAAAGCATGGCATGTGTGCTACAGTGTACATCACATCCAGTGTGTAAGACCCTTCTGTGGTTGTCTACACATAGGAATTTGTACTGCAAGGGTATTCGTACTTCAAGGATAAATTTATATCACAACGTGTACTGATATATTACTCAATTGAATTTGAATATCATTTAGATTTTAACTGGAAGTGTTCATCAACCTTAAAAAGCATGCTATGTTTCATGAGTCCCGTGGGCCTAAAAATCATTTTATTTGAGGAAGTAGATCTGCATATTTACTGCATTTCGTAATAAAGTGTAGTTTCACTTTCAATACTGGCAAGCACAAGTGTGATTTTAGGAAAACAATGAATTCAGCAGTATGTTTATGTATCTTTATATTCTATTCAAGGTCTTGTCACATTCTCTGCATGAGAAGATCCTGCCTTCTGCTCTTTAGATAGGGGGTGTTGGAAAGAAGGAGCTGCAGTTAAGGTTGCCACCTTTACAGGAGAAAAATAGTGGCCATTTGGTGTTGTTAAAGAGTCTGCAAAGGCCCAGACGTGATACTAATAAGACTTTAAACAAAATCGAATGTACTCATTTCTAACATGACTTTTCTGCCTTTTTTTACCTTAATTACTTGTAAGGGGTTGTTAACTCTGCCGCAGAACACATTTAAAAGTGTCTGCTATTTATATGTGCTTTTTGAAGTTGTACAGATATGGGTTAAAAATTCCAGCTTTAAGTGATTTTGCTTTTTTTTATAGCAGCCGGGACTTTAAAATACCAGTGGCGCCGGTAGAAACCTAGCCAGTTGGCAGCAGATCATCACACATCCAGCACAAAGAAAGTACATCACCTGGAAATTATATGGTACAGTATTTATGAATGCTACCCAAACCCTGACGACGAACTGACACACTTAGATGCTGCTGAGAAATATAAAGAGCTTCACTGAATGGGAAGGATTGAGCAAAGTGTTTAATGTAGCCCCTGGCCAGGGCCACTGGAATTATTGGCCAGGAGAGGGTCGAATTATGCTGCAGGTTGACTAAATTATGCGTCATGAAAAGGCAAATTATGAAGCATAATGCTGCACATTTTGTGATAGTATTATCTCATTATTTGCCATGTTTAGGTTTTGCCTGCACAGCGCTTCCTCTGTGCTTGTGAAATCTATTGTATTTGAAATAAATCTTAAAAGGGGCTTACATCCTGTCCTTACTTTTCATTTGTTTGTGTGCTTGCCACTTACTTTTGCTTTGTTTCTGTTGGTTGTAGCATACTATTTCCTGCTGTTACAAATGTGTTTCTCTTATCAGTGTCCTATGGTCCAAGTACTCATGTTCATCCGCTTTGGTGGAACTTCTTTCTTATGAGCAAGCGTGTCAGCACCTCTGCTTGTCCCCTCCTCCCCCGACCTCTTCCCCAGGCGCAGCAGCTTTTTATCTGTAGGTCTACACTAACTTCTACTTAGCAAGCAGTTTCCATCCTGGTATCCCTTCTATTTCCCTTGTCTACCGTCTGACTCCCTTTCACGACGCTGCCACCTCACTTTCCCAATAGTTGCTGCTTCTTGCCTCCATCTTTGTTTTCCAGCATCACCGAAGCCAGGTCCGGGGATAGAGAATGGTGCAGCGAATAGAGGGTCTTCGACCAGTAACTCCAGCAGGGCACTTACCATGGGCATAAACAGAGGACCACTCTGACAGAGGTCCAATACAACGGCATGGCGGTGATCAAAAATTTTTACTTTATATTGCGTAAACTAGCAGGTCCATTAGTCAATTTCGTAAGAAAACCAACAAATATTTAAATGTAACTATATAGAAAGTTTACTGCTTGGAAACACTGATACATAACATTAACTACAGGAGGGAAAAGGCCACTCTATGAGAAATTGCAGTTAAATTAGAAGATGGCCGCTGAAGAACAGACATAGAAAACAGCTTTGTTAATCCCATAAATGAGATGTTCTCATGATGTTGCTTAAGGTAATCAGTTTTCAAATTGCTGCAATCTTATCGGCTGTGCTTGATAATGTAGGGGTGAGGAAGAAAATAACAGCTCTATACAAAATACTTTTTTATTTGCCAGTTTTCTTCAAGGAAAAAGAATAGTGCCATACAGAGCCTGTTCTATGATTTTTCGGGCCCAAGACTGGCTGAAACGGAATATGTGGGCATACATGCCAGCAGACCGAATTCAGGCAGGAGAGTCCCGATTTTTAAAGCCAAAAATGGCCATAGCTGCCAAGTTTTCAGACTGGTTATGTGTGAAATTTCCATGGTTTCAGTGTACTTCTGAGTACCTTTCACTTTGGATATAAGGTTTTCCTTATATCCCGGTCACTGCACTTCTAACCTATAAGTCACCCCCTAAGGTAGGCCCTTTAGGCCAAGGGCAGGGTGCATGGTTCTAAGTGTGTGGGTACCCCTGCACGAGCAGGGGTACCCCTACAAATCCCGGACTTCATTTTCTGGGCTTTGTAAGTGCGGGGCAGCGACACTGGCAAGTCAAGATGTCCAACTACATAATAGCTGCCCCGAACCAGGTCATATTTGGTATCAAACACGCTGGAATCTGTTTGGAAGTGAGGTATTGACTTTTGTATGGGTTTGGAAGTCACAGTATTCCAGGCAAGGGGATGCCCCCAAGAACATCCTAAGATCTTGCATAGATGTGCAGATTACTGTGGCTTGATTCTGGAGCCAATATGCACTACTGAACAACAACTAGATGCTGTATTAAGCCAATATGGCAGGGACGTGTGAGCAGACTCTTGGGTCTTATGAATTATTCATGTATCAGGCTTTGGGCACTGTATTGGTTGGGGTTGTAGGGCACTGGAGGTACATTTGCGCCTGTTAATGTTTTTCTTATGCTGTTTTTCTTTTCTTTGTTTTATTTTGTTTATGGAGCTTTAGCAGGGGATTAAGCCATACTGTCTATTATGCGACATGATGTATCCTTCTGGCCCAGTGGGGTCATGCTGTGGCAAAAAACTAATAAAATCTGTTGTGAAAAAAAACCAAGTTGGAATCATGCAACTACATCAATTTCAGTGTTAGTTGCATGATACCATGTACTGGGGGGCTCCATAGAGGACCCCTCAATACCTACCTGTGTAGCCTTACAGGGTCTGCCTGCCAGCCCATGCTGCTGCCGACCCTAGACAGAGTTCTGCCCCCCGCTGATGAGCTTAACTCGTGCAGGGGAAGCTGAACAAAGGATTTCCTGCAAAGGAGATGAGTGACCACCTCTCTTTTAGAATTAGGTAGGGTGGGGCCGCTTCAGAGCGCCACTAGACTGAATTGAAGGGCACATTTGGTGCCCTCCTTGCATAAATCAGTTTTGCCCACTTCAGGAGCCCTTGGCTCCCGCTCTGGTGCAAAGCTACACAAAGGATAGGTGAGTGTCAACCCATCTCTCCAGCTCCTCCCTAGGGAAGTGCCCAGAGCTCCTCCAGGTGGCCACTTGATTCTGCCATGTTTAATCTTGGCCCTTGGGAGCATCTGACTGGCTAGGCCAGCTGAGTAGGGTCCCTTACCCCCTCTGATAGGCGCGTCACCACAGAGGAGGTCGTTCCCCTCTTTAGGGTTACTTAAGGGCTCCCCTGAGGGTGGGTCCTTCGATTCGTCCCAACAACAACTTCAAGATCTGGCTGCCTATCGTCTGAAGACTGTCTATAGACTCTTCTGCTAGTGGACACTGGAACTCTGCTGTTCTTTGAGCCAGGACCAAAGACAAGACTGCTTTCAGTGGGAAGATTCCTACTGCATCTTCGTCCCTGTGCTTCTTCAATTTCCGCAACTCTGTGGCTGTGCATCCTCTGAGTCACCAAGGACTCAGCCTGCATCTAAGCCAGAAGGAATCTTCCCTGGGAGTGAAGGAGTCACTTCCCTGCATCCGCAGGCACCTCTACGACGATGACCGGTTTGCTGATCCCATTGTCCCATGGGCATCGCCCGGCTATGCAACACAGGTGGTGGTTTGTAGGCTCTCCAGAGGCCTGACCAGTCTCCCCTGCAATTTGGGTGACTGTAATCCCTCACCAGCCAACGGGAACCGCCTACCTGTGCACTGCATCTGTTTGCCATTACCAAGGCTTGTTGGCTCTCTTCACCAAAGAGCTTCACACTCCAAGGAGCCCTAGCCTCCAACATTGCTCAGCTCCTAGAACGGCGTCCTGCCTCCATCCTCTGCATAGTGGGCCTTCATCTCCTGTGTGCTGCTGAAGCTTCCCTGCAAGTTGCTGTGCCTGCTGCCAGAGGGTCCTCTAGGGGGCTCCATTGATTCCTTCTGGCTCTCCTGCGTGCTGAAGGCCGGTCCTGACTTACCCTTGCTGGGTAAGTCCCACAGACCTTACTGGTCTGCAAAACAGCATCTTCACCCTCAATCTGTTGTTTGCGTTTGCCAAGGCTTGTTGGTGGTCCTGCAGGCTACTGACCTTCCTGCACTCGTCGACCGGTGTGAAACAGCTCCTGCATCGTCGCCTGGGCTCACAGCTGCTGCTTCAACCTCACTGTGCTACAGCAAGAACCTCCGACCAGGGCTGGTATTGTGCTCCTGTGCCTCCGGGTGGTTTGGACTCCTCTGCTTTTAGGTTCTTCTCCTCTGGATTCCATGACCTAGTCCATGTGACTCTGTAGCTGCTGATCTTCCACAAACCTTCATTGGCGTCTACGGGCAGTTCCGAGACCACTTCATCCCTGGTGTGGGTATCCTGGTTCCAGTGGCGGCTCCTCCCCATATGCGGAGAAGCGTTGCCCCACTGCTTTCAGCAGTGGAAATAAAAGAAAAGTAAATGAAAATAACTCGTTATTATTATCATTTTATTTGTTCCTGCTGCGGCATCTTTGCGGGGCGGGGGGCTGCTCAGCTCTCAGAGCATGGGGGAGGAGTGGTAGGCACACTGTAAGTGGGCAATGACTGATTGGTCGACCCAAACAGTCATGCGTACTTTGCATGTTCTCCATCAAGGCTGCATTACAGCCTGGGTGGAGGACATACCCAGGCTCCCATTCCCTTGCTGAGGGCCGAACCACGGCACTCAGACCAATCACAATGCTGGGTGGCAGCATTGTGATTGGTCAGGGGAGCCTGGATGTGCTTCCTGTTCCAAGCTGGGAGAGACCCAGAAAGACGACGGAGGACAGACGCAGCGAAGAGGTACGTTTTATTTAAATTCTTTTTTACAACTCCTGCCACAGCCGATCCGTGCCGGCCGCCACTGCCTGGATCCCGGGGTATCCACGGGCGGGGTAGCTCTCCAACCTTCCTTGATCCAAGTGGTTCCTCTGGGGACCTTTGGGAGATTCCAACCACCACTTACCCTGTGTTATTCTATGGATGTTTGACCCGGTGTAACCACTCTGCACCCGGGCGCCTTGGTGTCCCTGGCCACTCACCTTGGGTAGTTTCGTGATTCCCTTGGGGTCCTCCATCCTTGGGTACTAGTCTTGTGTTGGTAGTCACTTCGCATCCCACTATTTCAGTATATGGTTTGGCCTCCCGGTTGGGCCTTATGTGTTTTCTTATGCTACTTTCTGAAGTATTTCTTGTGTGTAATTGATATCTCCTGCTAGTAGTTATACCGAGTTAGTGTCTAGTGTGTCCTAATAAATATAAAGTATTTTTATACTCACCTGGTGTGGTTCTTGTGTGAAAGCTTACGGACTCAGTCGTAAATGCACCCACTTTACACCCTCTTGAGTTAGCCTTAGCTGCTCTCCATTCCCCTTGAGAGCTTTGGGTATCAGGGACCTAAACACTGTCACTAAGGGTAGCCTGGACTCAGTGCACAGTGCCTGGTGGACACTATATACTGGACCAGCCTCCTACAAATAGATCCTCCTTTTAAGAGCAATAAAGCAAAAGAACATGTCACAGTTCCACAAAGGAAGCAGAGCTCTGCTCAGGACTAATTGCTTGTATGGAGAAAGGGGAGAACAATCTTCCCTGCCCTGACCTGGATCTTTATGATCTGAATCACGCCCCACCTGATTCAGATATGTATGTCGTTCCTCCCTTTATAAGTTCAAGTTGACCCAGGCCCTGGCAGGTGTCCAAAAAAAGACTAGCTATGCCTTGTGGTGCTGCAGGATGCTTACTTCCAAGTTCCCATGTTGAAGGACTACCAGTATTTAAGGATATCAACTTGGCCTCTGAGTCCTCTGGGTCCTTACCAAGATGTTGCCCTCAGAGGCTATCTTTTCACAGCTGAAGATCTACTGCTACCTCTACCTGCATGTGTGTCTCATAGCAGAATCAAGGGAAGAAGCAGAGAATGGTTTTGACTAGAATGTCAGGACTTTATTTAATCCAAGGTTCTCTGTAAACTATCCCAGCCCCTCCTTGGTGCCTGCCAAGGGAACTTCCACTTCTCAAAGGCTTTCCAACTTCCAGAGAAGATAATGGCTATCAGCAAGACAATTAACCATTCTAGAACAAAACTTCTGATGAATACTTCTAACTGCAGATTCTTCACGTGTAGACTATTCCCCAGGTGCCAGACTGGATCTGTAAGTTTTCACAACAGTGTTCCACGCATCGCTAGGTAGTGTTGTGGGGCTCTACGTCTGCCTAGTTCTGCTCCAGAAGTGACGGAGTGGGTCCACATATAGACGCAACCCTCCTCGTCCACATCAGTTACTTTCTTTCAACGCCTTTAAAGCGGAACCGGACATCCGCTCCCTTTTTCGATGGTTGGCGGTTTTCTTCTAATTTGATTCCAGTGTGCAAGTGAACAATGTCCCAACCAAAGACTACAAGGTGCAAACATGCCATCAGTGTCAGAAAAAGATGTCAGTAGGACACGCACAAGGTGTCCCTTTGGTGTTTGGGTTTGGGGCACGACTCTAAGTCACACGAACAATGTGCCCTCATGCACCTGAAGGCGATCGGGATCATGTGGTGAAGCTGTACGTAGCCGAACATCTAAAGAAGCCACGGACATCTCGTAACTCATTTTCCCATTCCAAGTTGAGGGTGTGAACCTGTTCCCGCAGTTGAGGCTCTTGATCTAAGATGTGTCAATCCCTGGCAGGATGCTCAAACACCAATGAAAGTGTTGAATATGCTCATAAAGCCTTGTTATTGTCAGTTATATTCAAGTTATATTGAAGACAACATAACACTAGGTGGAACTGGGCAAGAAAGTCTGTTAGTCCCTGACAAATTATTGAATCTGTTATTTGGCTATGTGGTTTGAGAGAGCAGCACTGGACCTCCCAAACTCTCTGGCCTGACACACCATTACTTTCAGAACTCCCAAGTGCAACTGACTTATCTTGCAGGAAAGAGGCAAGCACAATGCAGCAGGTATATGTTCGTATTTGATGGGTTTAGGAAGGGAAAAAGCCTTTACAACGAAGGCTAAACAACTGGATGCCTTTACACCAAAGGCTTTACAATGAAAAAGCCTTTACCACGAAAGTCTTTTCCAACAATTTTTTTTACAAAGGATATGCCTTTACCACAGATGCCTTTTACCATGAAAATCATGGTAAATGTAAGTATTTTACAGGTAAATAGAAAGCATTTAAATATAAATATATATATATATATGAGGTTTTATTAAGAGGACAGGGTTTTAATGTATGTAACAAGCCCATTACTCCGTTCAAACCCCGTTCAGTGTTTCTGCCCATGGTCCCTAAAGATGCAATAGATGTTTTTAATGAGTTGGTCATCCACGACCTAAAAAAGTTACACACAAATCAGCAGGCTAAAAGAACCACACTAGCAAAAGATATTGGCTATGATAAATTGGTTAAGAAGTTGCAGGCACAGCAGGATATAGTTGTAAGACAGGCGGACAAGGGCGGTAATATTGTCCTTTGGCCGCTTGCCATGTACCAAGAAGAGGCCCAACTGCAACTCAGAGACAAACAATGTTACACAAAGGTGGATGAAAAAGTACTATTAACCACTATTACCAACTTTCATTGCCAGTTAGACCGTTGGAGATTGGCTGATCTCATATCACAGGCAGAATACAAGTTTCTGAAAAAGGATTCACCTGTAACACCGGTATTATATTTAATACCAAAGGTGCACAAGAATATTCTAAAACCGCCAGGCAGACCAATAATTTCTGCGATTGGAAGTGTATTTGAGAACACTTCAAGGTTCTTAGATCACTTCCTGCAGGAATATATGAGAAATTTGTCATCCTATACGAAGGATACAGGAGACTTCATAAAGAAAGTGTACGATATCATTTGGGAGGAGAACTACATTATGTTAACATTAGATGTCTTCTCCCTGTACACGAGTATTGCGCATGATCAGGGAGTCAAGGCAGTGCGTCATTATTTAAAAACACGCCCCCTCACGTTACTCCAACACACAGAAATGTTGATTGACATGCTACAATGGTGCCTTAAGAGCAACATCTTCTTATTTGGTAAGGACCTATTTCAACAGCTTCAAGGGACAGCAATGGGCACCTGCTTCGCCCCCAGCTACGCTAATTTGCATATGGGCTGGTGGGAGGAGCAGGTGCTAGCTGTTGAATATGCCAAAGAGCTGTCAGATAACGTGGTCCTATGGACCCGTTATATTGACAACCTTTTTATCATCTGGCGGGGTGATGTAGCTTCTGTTGAGTCATTTATTGATCGTATTAACATCAATGATTTAAATCTTAAGTTTACATCGCATATAAGCAGAGAAGAGGTCCAATTCTTGGACTTGACAGTGTACATAGAGGGTGGAGAGATCAACACTAAAACATTTAGGAAAAAGACAGCAGGGAATACCATTCTCCACGCCCAAAGTTTCCACCCTGGGAGACTGGTGAATAGCATACCTTATGCTGAAAATCTAAGGATGAAACGCAACTGTAGCTGCCCCAAGCAATTACATCAGGCGCAGGAAGAGCTAGATAAGAGATTTAAACAGCGGGGAAATAGCCCATCGGTCCTGAAAGCAGCTAGAACCAAAGCAGATGCAAGGCCCAGGGATGAGTTGATTTTTGGGAAACCTGCTGTGAACTGTGAGACAGTAGAAGTGAAACCACAATTCCGTTTCATCACAGGGTACAATAGACAGCACAAGGATATAAGGTGTATCATGCAAAAGCAATGGCATGTACTACGTGGAGATGCATTTTTAGGCCAAAAGTTGGGCAATGGGCCACTTATTACCTTTTGCAAAGCAAGATCATTGCGGCAGGCTTTGGTCACTAATACCCCAGGTATCCCACAACATGGCTTGGGGAGAGCAGAGGCTTCAGGAAATGCCACAAATGCAAGGCGTGCAAGTATGAAGAGAATACTACGGAGGTACCCTTGCCATTTTCCAATAAAACGTGGCAAATCATGAAGCCTCTGACGTGCAAAAGTTAATTTGTGGTATATTTTTTAAAATGCAATTGTTTTAAAATGTACATAGGGAGTACCATTTTACCAGTGCACCAACGGGTCTTACAGCACATTCGAGCCATATATAACAACGATCAGTCATACCCCATGGCTAGACACTTCCACGAGTTTCATGGCGGTAAGCTGGAAGGTCTAAAATACTTTGTGATTGATCACGTCCAACAAAGATTACGAGGGGGGAATAGAGAGAGATGCCTGAGGCAGCTTGAATCGCGATACATTCTCAGATTCAATAGTAGGATTCCGTATGGACATAATACTGAAGAAGATTTACATGTACACCTGTGATTCATGATGTATAATTGTAACAGAATCAGTACCCGTTAGATGAGATGTTGAGTACAATTCTTCTTCTTTCTTCTTATGTTTTCTTAACTTTGCAGGGTTCAGAGGTTTTTAATCATGCAGTTGTCTCTCCCTCAGGAGAGAATAGCTGATTAAGTTTATAAATTGCTGATTAGCAGCCACTCCATGTAAATATTTTAATTATATGGTCGCACTTGGGTTTGTAGCACATAGCACTTTAGTTAGGTTGTGAATAGCCTTGCAAATCATTGAAAGTTTAAGGGCACTTGCCCACAATGGTTAAGAGAGGAATAAGTTACAGTGGGTGCTTCTCAGAATACCTGTAGATATATCCTGTATGAGTTAGTTTCGCATATTTATTTTACAATGTGAAACAATGAGACGCTATTTGCACAAGGCACTTTTCACTTTATAAATTAAGTGACATTTGCACACAAGGACTATTGATGGCTGACAATTGGCCCCGATAGGATGGGGCACATGTATGTTGGCCATTAATAAGGCACTTGTCTAAAGATTGAACATTGTTTTATTGTCTAATTGTTTTAAGTATATTTATTGCTTAATAGGTATAAAACCTGTGATTTTATTGTGGGTTTTTGTTGCTTGAATCATTGAGCACTATACAACAAAAACAATGACAATGTTTGATAAATTTGATTGCAAGTGTCACTTTAGGAGACATTTTGTTGCACTGTCACTTTATATTTTAAAGCTTGTTATTTTGCTGCTAATGTTGCACTGTCACTTTAAGCATTTCACAAATATTAAAGAGAAAAAATAGCGGCGACTTTAGGTTTGAAGAAGACCGCTTGGGCGGTTGAAACGCGTCACCCACCTGTATGTAGCCTGAATAAACACGCATTTAAGCAACCCCGAGCGTGCTGGAGTCTGTGGTGAATTTTGAAGCAGACGTTGGAACGAATATGCAGATCTTATTGCCCAGATTCAAATAATTCTGGATGAAATCACGAAGGAACAGGATCAAACTGAGGCTAAAAAAGTCCTGGCAACAGTTGATGCAAGAATCCAAAGGTTTGAAAAGGAAGTAATTGAGAGGAAACAACGTAAGTTTCAACGCGATGAAAGAGACTATAAAAATAGGAGGATCTTAACTTTTGCACGCAAATTCGATAAAGCACGAGCGGAATTGATTAAAGACAAAACCCTGGGATTAGCAGACAAAGGGAGATGGGAGTCGGGCACCAGTCTTAGCTCTGACCTTGAATCCCTGGACAGCAACACCTCAAACCCCGTGGAAACGATTTCTTTTTCCAAAGAACTACGTCTCATTCAGAGAGGCAAGGAACACTCAGAGAGGGGCAAAACCAGGGGAAGAGGAAGAGGCGCAAGAACAAAAGCCAAAGGCGACGACAGCGCCGCAGAGAAAAGCAGCAATACTGGAATGGGAACAAGAGGCCAGAATCTGAAGAGAACATAATGGATGAACAACGACTCATGGTAATTAATTTATCTGAAAGAACTATTACCAAAGCTGAGAATGAAGTATTAATGTTAGGCTTGACATTCTGTCCTGATGTTGGAATGGATTATGCACAAACACGTATTGATGTATACAAGTTTGTGAGAAAGTTGAAACTTTTTAAGTTACATTCCATGCAAAACAAGACACCCATAGCAAGAATTACACAAGAAGTAGCACCAACTTCCTCATTACTAATAGAAGACATTAACACACTGAGACTACTACATGACTTACACGGTGATCCTCAGACAGACACACCCCTAACTACGATAGACCCCTTTGACCCTGCGCTGATTAATACAGTGGCAGAAACCTTTGGCATTGATCCGAGTACTCCCAGTGAAACTAAGTTCAGAAATAAATCCAAATATACACCGCAGATAGCAAAGGATAACATAGATGTCTTTCACGAGGCAGTGAATCAGGACATCTTGAAACTCACCAAAGAAACACCCAAAAGGAAGAATATATCCATGAGTCAGTGGCATGCGATTACAACATTACAAAAAGACGATAAGATCATTTTCAAACCCTCTGACAAGGGCGGTAATATCGTCATCATGTCGAGAGAAAAATATACACGAGAGGCGTTGAGACAGCTTAACGACACAGTGTGTTATGAGAAAGTGGGCAAATCATATATCACACATTTAACAAGACAGATTCTCTAAATTGCTGAAAGGCTGGTTCAAGACCAATCTACTTAATTGGGATGAATATCAATTCCTAAAAAATGAGAATCCGACCACACCGACATTTTACCTTCTACCGAAGGTACATAAGAATCTAGACAACCCACCGGGGCGTCCCATAGTTTCATCTCAAGGGAGCCTTTTTGAACATACCTCAAGTTATGTAGATTATTTTCTATGCACGTACGTAAAAGATTTGAATTCACATGTGAGAGACACAAAGGATTTCCTGCAGAAAATACACAACATACACTGGGGACAAAATCATTGGCTAGTATGTCTGGATGTGGCAAGCCTATACACTAGTATCAAGCACCGGGACGGTCTGACAGCTTGCAATTTTTTTTTGAAAACTAGAAGCATCCATCTTTTAGAGCACACACATATGATTTTACAAATGGTTGAGTTGTGTCTTACGGAGAATGTTTTCACCTTCAATAATGTATTGTATAAACAGATACAGGGCACGTCGATGGGCACCTGCTTTGCTCCCAGCTACGCCAGTCTCCTGGTGTGCTGGTGGGAGGAGCGGGTGCTCAGAGGTGATGCCCTCACTAAATGGACAAACAAAGTCAATATCTGGCTACGGTACATAGACAATATATTCTTTGTGTGGGAAGGAAATGAAATTGATTTGTTTGAATTTGTTGGCAAACTGAATGAGAATAATGTGAACTTAAAATTCTCAATGCAACACAGTCAACAAACAGTGGACTTCCTTGATCTTAAATTGAGTATAGAGAGAGGCACACTATCCACTAAACTATTTAGGAAACCCACAGCAGGAAATTCCGTCCTGCACGCAGCGAGTTGCCACCCCACAAGTTTTAGATGGAGCATCCCGTACAGTGAGTTTTTAAGAGCGAAAAGGAACTGCAGCTCGAGTGAGGATTATGAGAACAGCAAACAGGAGATGAGACAGAGATTCCGAGCTAGAGGGTACACCCAACAAACACTACACAAAGGATCTATCAAAGCGGATGCTACTGATAGAAATAAAACCCTCTTTGAAAAACCTAAACCTAAGAGAGACAACAAGGACCATGAGGGCCCGATTAGGTTGATAACTGAGTTTGGTACCCAATCTAAGGACCTAAGAAAAATCATACAAAAACGGTGGGATATTTTAACCCAAGATCCCACCTTGAAAGCTAAGTTAGGTCACACTCCCTCAATGACATTCAGGAAACCAGCGTCCCTGAAAGACAAACAGGTCAAAAGCCATCTATCACCACTGAAAACCAACTGGCTGGGAAGAGGGGGAGGTTTTCACAAATGTGGCAAATGTAAAGCTTGTAGCCACAGTGAAAATGTGAAGGAAACCAAACTCTTGAGAGTTAATAGACAATGGAAAATCTCCAAGAACATCAACTGTCTCACTGAATTTGTGGTCAATGTTATCATCTGCCCGTGTGGCAGATGGTACATAGGATCCACAATTTTCCCTGTGAAAAAACGTATTCTGGAACACTGGAGAGCAATTACTAACAAAGACTTCACATACAGCACTGCGAAACACTTCCATGAAGCTCATGAAAGTGATTGGACTAAGGCCAAATACTTTGGCATCGACTGTGTCCCTAAAAACCCTAGAGGCGGCAACAGAGTGCAAGCTTTGCGCCGCCTAGAGTCTAGGTTCATCCTACAAGCAGGTTGCATATCTCCTTTTGGTATGAATAACTATGAGGAACTGCATGTGCACCTATAGACTAGCTGAGGTTTAGTTCCCCTTTTTTCCCCACCTTTTTTTAATTACACTCCTACACAGGAATTTTCGTATTCACATTGCACTTATGTCCGATTTTAATCTTTGAAGTTCTGTGTGTATCTTGGTTTTGTTCACAAAGTATCATTTTGTTAGTTATTTTGATACAACAGGGTCCAGATTTTCACCGTAAATGTTTTCTATAGTATGTCAGGGAATGCCTAGAAATTGAGATGAATACTAACCTATTTTACCTTTTTTTCTGTACAGAAAGATTACCAGAGAGCGACAGTCTAGAATCACTAAGCAGGAAGCTAAAAACACAGAGATCCGGCCTAGTTTATTCGACAGCCGCCTCTTCTTTGCAGTATGTACATGACTATCATAGTGAATATCATCAGCCTGCAATAATGTAATACTTGAATTTGCCTTCACAGTTTGAGATATTTGTTGTTTGCAGAAAGGGTACTAAACCCCAAGAAATAACCCAATGATTAGTTTGTATTTTTGTATTATATCTACGAATGCCACTATACATATAACATTATTATTTTGTGATAATAATAATAAGAAGTACATAATATTGAGGAACTTATTGTAATCAACATAGGGTTGGTTCCAATATACGTTAGAAAATGCATATAAGCCTACTATAGGCATGAAAACAAATTTTAAATGGTGTCACTAAATTGAACCTTGTTGTAATTCACCCTTTTTTGGATATGACGAAATATCAAGTCAATAATCTGTTGACAATTTTATTTTATTGTTAATATCAATGACCACAATGAATTGTATTACATTAATTATAATTGTTTTATGTTTGAACAAGAGCCTTAAAGCCCGCTATCACAGGTAGTATGTTTACTATGTCCATAGTAATCTGCAAACGTCATGTTACACGTTACGTTGTCCTTAAATATACGAGATTTCCCTTGAAAGTCATGTGACCAAGACTCCGGAAGGAGGTGAAACGCGTTATGTTTGTGTGCCCGGAATAAATCTACGTTCAACTACTGCATACCGGTGTGGCTCGCTTTCTTCACCCAAGCCGTAGGTGAGAGGAATCCTGTGTATATATATATATATATATATATATATATCAAGCTGGATCTATAAAGCGCGGCTAATCAGGCGCAGTGCCATCCAAGCTGAGCTGTAAAATGACAAAAGCCTTTTCCTACTTCATGCACAGTATTGCAGTTCTGGATTGGTGAAAAGAAAAAAAAAAAAAAAAAAATATATATATATATATATATATATATATATATATATATATATATATATATATATATATATAAAAAAAGAAGCAGAGAACTCTGGGTAGTTCCCAAGTTTAGGTGGCAGGCAGCTCCTGTATAGAGTACCCTCAACACCAGCGACACTCTAGGTTTGCTCACCTCAAATGTCTTCTTTTCTATCAGAGTTTTTAAGCATAGGATTAGCACAGTGCTATCCACGCCGAGATAGAAAAGGACAAAGTCTTTTGCCATTTCTACAGCAAAGTCTTTAAGCATAGGTTTAGCACAGTGCTATCCATGCCGAGCTGTAAAATGACAAAAGCCATTTACCACTCCAGGCAAAGTATTACAGCTTTGGTTTGGTAAAATACCATCCAAGTCAACCTGAAATGAATAAAAGCAACCCCTGACACGTGTTTCGCTGTCATTACAGCTCTTCAGAGAGGTTTAGCTTTGTCCAGACACAAGGGAGCACCCAGTATAAGTCAAAACAATACCCTTGCAGGCATAGAGTAATGCATAAATTATGTAAAAAGAAGCAGAGAACTCTGGGCTCAATTTTCACTTCTTTATTTTCTTGGCACAAATGAAAAAGATGCGTTTCGACCTACATCGGTCTTGGTCACATGACCACAGTATCCCGGCAACAAACAAATACCACGTCACACAGGACGCGCCGGATTGAGATAAACAAAATACTTCTACCAACAGTGTGCATTTCTTTTCTTTCTTCCCACATTAGGTTAATTATTTGCATTTTATCTAATACAAATTAATCATTTAAAGAAATTCATGATTTGAAACAATATTTTTCATTCATTTTAGAAATCCATTATTTCTACCATTATTCATTTCACAAAACGATGTCTGCCATCATCATAGCCATAAAAATAGTCCCGACATTTTTTATACTTCCTCCACAGAGATATTAAATGAGGACTCTTTTTAATATATAATTGCCTAGTGTGTCACATGATATTTCCAAAGCAATTCATATTAACGTGTCACATTGATAGTGTTGTATTCCCAGGTTCACAACAGAATATATATATTCACTGAAAAAAACACAGGTTTCAGGGACGTCATAGTTAGACATCAGCATTTAAAAAACCTTAGAAATTCACCGAAAAAAACAAAGGTTACAGGGACGTTATAGTTAGGATGACATTTCACTCATACAAAACCATAGAAATTCAGTAGTTATAAATCGTGCCCCCACAATGCACTGCTTATGACCCACATATTACATCACTCATGACATGGTCAGTGACATCACTGATGACATCACTAATGACATCAGTGATGACATCATGCAGTGACGGAGTGTTTTTTAAAAGTTTATGAGTGTTAAATATATATACCAAGGTGTATTGGTGAATTGGCAGGTGTATGAGTGACTGTATGGATGACTCAATAGGGGCGTGACTGGCTGTATAAGTGAGTGATTAGGTGTCTCAGTGAATGTATGGGTGAGTGACTGGTTGTGTGAATGTGTGTATCTGTTTGTCAGTTGATGTCTAAGTGGGTGTATGAGTGTGTTAGTGGGTACGTGAATGGCTATATGGGTGATCGATTGGTTGTCTGACTACGACTATGGTTGTCTGGGTGTCTGTGTGTGGGTGAGGAGGTGTGTGACTGCCTGTATGGATCAGTGAGTGGGTGAGTCAGTGGCTGTGTCAGTGGCTGTATGGGGTACTGTGGTGTGTGTGAGAAGTTGTATGGGTGAGCGAGTGTCTGTATGGCTATGTCAGTGATTGAGTGCATGTGTTAGTATAGGTGAGTAACTGAGTATGTGAAAGGCAGTATATGTGAGTGACGGGGTATATGAGTGACTGTATGCGTGAGTGAGTGAATGTGAGAGTGGCTATATAGATGGGTGCATGCTTCTGTCAGTGACTGTATATCTGAGTATGTGTTACTATTTGTATGAGTAAGTAAGTGGGTGGGTGTGTAACTGTTTGGATGAGTAAGTGGCTGTATGATTGACTGTATGGGTGAGTGTCTAGGTGTGTGAGTAGTTCTATGGGTGACTCACTCAGTGTATGAGCAGCTGTATGAGTGGATATGTCAATGGCTGTATTAGTGAGTGAGTGGGTCTATGAGTGGCAGTATGGGTGAGCGAGTGGATGTGTGTATATTTCAATGAATCAGTGAGTGGGTGTGTAAGTACTGGTATGGCTCTGTGAATGGGTTTGTGAATGGTTGTGTGGGAGTGGCAGTGAGTGTATAAAAGATTCTATAGGGGTGTGAGTGTTGTGGATGATGTTATCACTGATGTCATCAGTGATGTTATTTGAGATGTCATGAGTGATGTCACTGACCATGTCATGAGTGATGTAATATGTGAGGTATAAGCAGTGCTTTGCGGGGGCGCAAGTTATAGTTAGCTCAGCTAACTATAATGGCTGAATTTCTCTGGTTTTGTACGAGTGAAATGTCAACCTAACTATAACATCCCTGTAACCTTTGGTTTTTTTCGGTGAATTTCTAAGGTTTTTTTAAATGCTAATTTCCAACCATAACATCCCTGAAACATGTGGTTTTTTCAGTGAATTTCTAAGGCTTTTTAAAAGCTAATTTCTAACTATAATGTCCCTGAAACCTGTGGTTTCTTCAGTGAATTTCTATGTTTTTTTAACTAGCAGTCACGTTTTCAGAGTGGTGGAGAAAGGGGGCTGGGCCTCCAACCAGCGCTCAGGAATTCTGCTGCGTAGGACTTACAGGAGATACCAGGAGGGCTTCTTGGCCCCAAGGTCCCTCAGGAGTAAAGTGGCCAGGAGGGGCGTTCGCTGAGTGGTGGAGAAAGGGGGGCGTGGCCTCCGAAGACCTCTTAGCAAATCCCACTGTGTGAGACTTACTGGAAGTAACAGGAGGGGTAGTTGGCCCCCAAGGACGTCCTTGGGGGCCAACTACCACTCCTATTACCTCCAGTAAGTCCCACACAGCAGGATTGCTGAGTTCTGATAGCAGGCCACACCCCCTTTGTCCATCACTCTGCTTTTGGTTGGGGGATGAAGTCCCCTTTGCTGCTGGGGGTCCTTAGGGGCCAACTAGCCTACCTGTTACCTCCAGTAAGCCCCACACAGTGGGATTGCTGAGAGGTGGTCGCAGGCCACGCCCCCTTTCTCCACCACTCTGCAAACGCACCTCCTGATGCGCTCTTGGTTGGGGGATGAAGTCCCCTTGCTTCTTGAGGGTCCCTGGGGGCCAACAAGCCCTCCTGTTACCTCCAGTAAACCCCACACAGCTGGACTGCTGAGAGGTGGTCAGAGGCCATGCCCCCTTTCTCCACCTCTCTGCAAACGCGCCTCCTGCTGCTTCGGGGATGAAATCCACTTTAGTCCTAAAGTCCTCAGAACACAAGGGGACCTCATCGCCCCACCAGCAGTGTGCTGAGAGGCGAGTTTGCAGAGTTGTGGAAAAAGGGGTGTGGCCTCCGACCACCTCTCAGCAATTCCACTGTGTGGGGCTTACTGGAGGTAACAGGTGGGCTAGTTGCCCCCTAAGGACCCTCAGCAGCGTAGGGGACTTCATCCCCAACCATGAGCGAGCCAGGATGCGTGTTTTGCAGAGAGAGGGCGGAGCCTCCGGCAAGTTGCCAGCTTCGTTTTTTATTTTTATTTTATGAAGGGGGGCTGTTTGGCCCTCCTTCCCTTGATCCTTGGGCCTGACCCATATTTTTTTTAAATAAAAAAGGAGAGGAGCCACGTGGCCCTCCTCCTGAGGCCGATTTCGGCCCCGCGGCTGGGCCTTTCCTTTTTTTGTTCCATGTAAAAAAGGGGAAGGGGGCCGGGCGGCCCCCCTCCCATGGCCGATTTCGGCTCGAGATCGGGAGGTTTCACGGATCCTCTGTGGCCATATTTGTACATCTGAGAAATGTTTAAATTTCTTAGGAACTACAGAACGGATTTACACCATTTGACAAAAATAGTGCACTGTGGACCAAGAGCTACCTTTCTGCCAAATTTGGTGTAATTCCGTTCAGCAGTTCGGGCTGTAGCTGCGTAAACAGTTTCCTACGGAAATTAACATGGAGAAAAAGGATTTTGGGACCCCCTCTGTTTCTCGGCCCCCGCTTGACGAAACACCCCGAAAGTTTCAACACAGCAGCTGAAGTGAGTGGGCCATTAGTTTTGAAAATTTTGTGAAGATTCGTCAAACAGCGCCAAAGATATTGGTAAAAGAAAAAACGCTTTTTGAATAGAAACAAGGTCCTAACGATAACTACCTACTGGTGACCGCCAGTTGGTAATATATATATATATATATATATATTTTCCAGGATTTCTTTACCAGCAGCAGCCCCCCACTCCAAGGGCATGGAAGAAAAACAGCACAGCCAGGTTCTTGCAGGTTCAAAGTGAGTCCTTTTATTTCATATCAAGCCACCGACAGTGCAGATAGAGACCTACGCGTTTCGGCCTGAGCCTTCGACAGGGATATATATATATATCCCTCCAAAAAGCCCCAGAGCTTCAAGGACGCCACTCCTGCAGAGGATAGTTCAAACGAGCTTTTATTAATGGAACCAGCATCAGCATTTCCAATCAATAACAGTCCCTGACGCGTTTCGGTGCACTGCACCTTAATCATAGGGCGGGGAAAGAGGCGGGACCTGAACGCGCTACAACCTATTTTCCCTTAGTAGCATGCACACTCCAGTGCGTTGCATGCTGGGCGCTGTAGTGCTAATTTTTCCCCATTGGTGGGGTCAGTGTCTTCGCTAAATATTTATTACCCCCAATGGTTCAAACAATGTTTTAGAGCCCTCCTGTGGGCCTCAGAAATGTTGTCCGGTTCCTAATCTTGGTTCCTCTGTGCCGCAAATAGGCTGCCATTTCCTTTACAGCCCCACAGACCTGTCACACAATCCCCCAGGCGGTGCAATCCTTCACGGCCGGAGCCGCCATGTCCATATTCCTCCAAAAAGCCCCAGAGCTTCAAGGATGCCACTCCTGCAGAGGAAAGTTCAAACGTGCTTTTATTAATGGAACCGGCATCAGCATTTCCAATCAATAACAGTCCCTGACATGTTTCGGTGCACTGCACCTTAATCATAGGGCGGGTAAAGAGGCGGGACCTGAACGCGCTACAACCAATTTTCCTTTAGTAGCATGCACACTCCAGTGCGTTGCATGCTGGGCGCTGTAGTGCTAATTTTTCCCCATTGGTGGGGTCAGTGTCTTCGCCAAATATTTATTACCCCCAATGTTTCAAACAATGTTTTAGAGCCCTCCAGTGGGCCTCAGAAATGTTGGTTCCTCTGTGCCGCAAATAGGCTGCCATTTCCTTTACAGCCCGAAGACCTGTCACACAATCTCCCAGGCGGTGCAATCCTTCACGGCCGTAGCCGCTGTGTCCATATTCCTCCAAAAAGCCCCAGAGCTTCAAGGACGCCAAAAGAAATTGTTGTAAAATACTTTCGTGGTAAAGGATTTTTGTTGTAAAATCACTGTTGTAAAGCCATTCGTCGTAATGGCAGTGATTGTTCCGACATACAACCGTCTAGAAAGAGTGCAGGGTGGTGGTAAAATGCTCCTCTGTACTCCCTCTTATAGGCGACTTACCCACTCTCTCTCTCCTATACCTCCCAGATACACTGTATTCATTTATTCATTCACCTAATCAATCACCCACAGAAGCAACATATTTGGTTACCAGAATTGGCAAACATACAATTTAAAACAGAGCTTTATGCACAGCACTATCAGTTAATCTGCACCAAATTAACTACAGAAACAAAGAACTAAACATGAGTGATTCGAATATTTATCATCTATTGAAACTAACAAAAAAATCATCTTTCGGTCGATGACGTTTAGCTTTCTGTGCTCCTCCACTGCATGATCTACCCATTTAGCTAGAAATGGAGAAAATTATTTTTTAACTATATTAGAAACAGCTAAACATTATATTGGTAATATATGGGTGCCTGATAGGTTTAGAGAACTATAGAACTGCAGAAGTCAATCAATTATTGTGATGCAGGGCTTAGGTTTCCGTATGATAGGGCTTTGCCTTGCCAACAACTGAAAAACCTTCTTGTAGCTTTGAGTAACTATTATCCTGGTTTGGTCCATGAGCACCAACCCGGCATCTTTATGAGCACCCGCTAATGTCTTAAAAAGCCACTTTAACGATGGGACAACAGTCATTATTTTTACCATCCATTGAAGGTCTTGCCATTGAACCTTCCTTCCCTAAAAGGAAGGGCACACACAATTGAGGCAAATTTCCTGCAGATGGAGGCCAATGTATCTTCATATCAGGAGAAATACTGCCAGTGGTAAATGACAGTTCTGCAGAGAATACATTTTTATGAGGTGGTAAGCCCAGCAGTAATAAATGTATGCGTCTGTATGTCACGTTGGGTCTATCTGTTATGCTTGTACCAAGGACGTTATCAGATTTTAAGATGTCCCAATTTTTTGTAAGGATGCGTTTCACTTTATGTGCCTCAGAATTGAAGGTGAGAATGACACGTGTATTGTCCCAGTCCTCCTCCCTGGTCTCACAGGGTTTTTCCTGTAGGGTGTGTTTTCTGTCTACCGCCTCTGCCCGTTCCTTGGCTTTTTAAGGACCCAGTTGGGATATCCTCGGCTGTGAAATCTGTCAATGATGTGATCTCTCTCCTCCGTATAGGCCTCAGTGTTGTTGCAGTAACTTTTAGCCCTCAGCAGTTCGCCAAATGGTATGCTCCATTTCAGTGCCTCTGGGTGGCTGCTGAGGGCATGTAGGACACTGTTACCTGCAGTAGCCTTCCGAAAGAGAGAGGTACACACTTTGCCCTGTTTGATTTCTAAGCAAACATCTAGGTTCTCAGTTTTGTCTGCCGTGATGTTACCAGTGAGCAAGATGTTGTACCCGTTAGTGTTGAGTTTCTTGACAAAGTCATCCGCGTCACTTCTAGAGCCCCTCCAGATGATGAACAAATCATCTATGTAGCGTAGCCACATGACGATTTTCTGGAGGTCGCCCTTGAGAGTGTCGCTGCTGAAAATCTCTTGCTCCCAGTAGCCCATAAAGAGATTAGCAAAACTGGGAGCAAAGCAAGATCCCATGGCAGTACCGTTGATCTGCCTATAGAGGGCGCCATTGAAAGCAAAGATGTTGTTTTTGAGACAAAATTCGATCATACCTATGATCATCTGGCTATGGTCACGATAATGTAAGGGCCTGTCTTTGAGAAAGTGTTCACACGCTTCTAATCCCTGTTGATGATCGATTATGGTGTAAAGCGAGTGCACGTCCAGTACAATAAAAAGATACTCAGGACTCCAAACCAGATTTTCAATTCTACATAGGAAATCTTTCGTGTCCCTCAAGTAACTGGGCAATGCTGTCACAGAGTCCCTTAAGAAATGATCAACATATTTGGAAATGTGTTCACTCACACTGCCAATCGAAGACACGATAGGGCGCCCCGGTGGTTTCATGCTGTCCTTATGTAATTTTGGTATCAAATACAGTATGGGGAGTTTGGGATGATCTTTCTTCAAATAACAGTATTCTTCCCATGTCAGAACACCCTTATCCCTCCATATGACCAATTTATCCCAAATGTCAGTGATGCTCTGATTGTACATCTCTTGTGTGATCTGTGTATAGAATTTGGTGTCATTAAGTTGGCGTAAGGCCTCATTGATGTAGTCATCGCGATCCAGGATAACTACATTCCCCCCCTTGTCAGCTGGACAGATCACGATATTTGTGTCCTCATGAAGGGATTTGAGTGCCTGTCTTTGATTAAACGATAGATTGTCATGGATGTCTCTGGGTTGCTTGTTTCTCCTATGTCTAAGTTCCAGGAGTGCCTTGTTCGTGCACTCATGGAACGTGTCAATGCTGTCATGTGGAAGTACGGGGACAAAAGTAGATTTGACCTTGAAATCTGTTTTGGCTGCTGCCCCTAATTCTAACTCCATTTGTTCCAGTGTTTGTGTGGTGTCAATGAGACCTTCCCTGGACTCGCTCTCCTGTGCTAGTTCTGCCATGGTGATGAGTGTGTCTATGTCGCTGATCACCAGATTACTGTCATTCGTACTATTACTGGTCATAGTATTATAATTCTGACCCAATCTCTTAAGCTTGTGCCACTTTTTCAATTTCAATTTTCGTACATATCTGAACAGATCAATTCTGGTATTGGTATAATTGAACACAGAGGATGGGCAGAAAGAGAGACCTAAGCACAAAGTTTTTTTCTCCACATCACTAATAGGTCTTTTGGACAGATTCACTACAGTTCTTTTTTTACCATGTTCATATCCATTAGTAATTCCTGTTGGAGCGTGTTTTGCGACTTCCCATAGCGCCCCTTCCTTTGCCTGTATTGCCAGCGTTGCTTGAGTCTTTTCTTTCTGTTGCGGCGTTTGCCTGTCCTCTGCCTCTTCCCCGTCCCCGTGGTTTCGGTGGTGGGTTGTCTCTCTCCTTCTGTCGATCCTGCCTCATCACCCGAAATTCGTCTAAAAAATTGATTTGTCTCGGGTTGCGTTCTTCACCAGATACGTTGCCTCCCGATACATCTGATTCTGTGTCACTGATTGTGGAATTGTCAGTCACTGGATTCGTGGTATGGATGTGGTATTTTGAGCTTTGTATAGATGGTCATACGTTAGTATTCTGCCACATTCATAATCGGCATAGTCTCGATTCATCTTTCTCTGTTTTCTGGCCTTGATGTCTTCCTCATATTTACTGAGGCGTTCTTTCATGGGATCCAGTGATTTTTTCAAAGTCTCAGAATCCAGTGTTTGAGAAAGTTCTGTCATGATTTCTTTGATCTGTTTCAGTATGTCCTCTCTGTCCTGCCAAGCATATTTTATTAGTATTTCCATCATTATCCTGGAACTTAATGCGGAATGCTCAGACCATTCCCCCAACAAAAATCCTTTACCACGAAAGTATTTTACAATAATTTCTTTTACAATGGATGTGCCCTTACCATGGATGCCTTTATCATGAAAATGTAAGTATGTTAGAGGTAAGTATAACCATATATATATATAATATATATACATATATATTTATATATATATATGTATTTATATATATATATATATATATATATGCATATATACATAAATCCCAACAATGACCTTCCTCCACGGTCACGAACGAGGCGCACACTGGGGAAATTGACAATCTCAATTATTTATTTTACCACACGACCACAACACCAGACAGACGCGTTTCGGCTTACGCCTTTCTCAAAAAAAAAAAAATATATATATATATATATACATACATAAATACATATATATCAGTGCTTGTGCCAAATGCGATGTTCCAATGATGGCATAAATTGAGGACTTCCAGATTGTTATTTCGTAGGAATTAACAAAGCACTATGGGAATTGTATTTTTTAACATGCAGTCACGTGATGAATCATTTAAAAGGCACGCATGTGCGCAATTTGCAAACTTGATTTCCCACCTGTGAGCAAGGCTGTTATATGCTGAAACGTTAGAAGGGGAAAGCATGCTGTGTCGCTTGGATTTTGAATAAAGCTTCACCACCAGCAATGAGCCTCAAGGAGTGTTTTGGTGTTAAATGGATGGGCTGCTCCGTGCCCATTGTTTTTTGAGGCTGCCCTGAAGGGTCGGGGGCTCCAGAACAGGAGACTTGTTGTGTGGAATTTATGGAGGAGCATGACCCACTCACGCGCCCAGCCCATTTGGGAAGGCTAATGCAGCGAAAATATGAGCGCGTGTGGAAGGGATTCGAGGGGAGAACATCCCACTTTGATCATGCTGGTGTTT
Source organism: Calotriton arnoldi (assembly GCA_963921515.1). Taxonomy (NCBI): domain Eukaryota; kingdom Metazoa; phylum Chordata; class Amphibia; order Caudata; family Salamandridae; genus Calotriton; species Calotriton arnoldi. Next base: position 1,426,941 of record CAWUFW010003585.1, read on the forward strand.
GAAGGTTTGTCAAGACATTCGTAGAATTACAGCACTACGTAATTTGAACTCACCTGACTGTTTTTTCAAGTTTCCACACCAACATCAGTGCTTGTGCCAAATGCGATGTTCCAATGATGGCATAAATTGAGGACTTCCAGATTGTTATTTCGTAGGAATTAACAAAGCACTATGGGAATTGTATTTTTTAACATGCAGTCACGTGATGAAACATTTAAAAAGGCACGCATGTGCGCAATTTGCAAACTTGATTTCCCACCTGTGAGCAAGGCTGTTATATGCTGAAACGTTAGAAGGGGAAAGCATGCTGTGTCGCTTGGATTTTGAATAAAGCTTCACCACCAGCAATGAGCCTCAAGGAGTGTTTTGGTGTTAAATGGATGGGCTGCTCCGTGCCCATTGTTTTTTGAGGCTGCCCTGAAGGGTCGGGGGCTCCAGAACAGGAGACTTGTTGTGTGGAATTTATGGAGGAGCATGACCCACTCACGCGCCCAGCCCATTTGGGAAGGCTAATGCAGCGAAAATATGAGCGCGTGTGGAAGGGATTCGAGGGGAGAACATCCCACTTTGATCATGCTGGTGTTTGAAGGTTTGTCAAGACATTCGTAGAATTACAGCACTACGTAATTTGAACTCACCTGACTGTTTTTTCAAGTTTCCACACCAACATCAGTGCTTGTGCCAAATGCGATGTTCCAATGATGGCATAAATTGAGGACTTCCAGATTGTTATTTCGTAGGAATTAACAAAGCACTATGGGAATTGTATTTTTTAACATGCAGTCACGTGATGAAACATTTAAAAAGGCACGCATGTGCGCAATTTGCAAACTTGATTTCCCACCTGTGAGCAAGGCTGTTATATGCTGAAACGTTAGAAGGGGAAAGCATGCTGTGTCGCTTGGATTTTGAATAAAGCTTCACCACCAGCAATGAGCCTCAAGGAGTGTTTTGGTATATATATATATATATATATATATATATATATATATTATATATATATATATATATATGTATATGTATTCAGTGAGAAAAACAAAGGTTACAGGGACATTATAGTTAGGCTGACATTTTCACTTGTACAAAACCAGAGAAATTCAGCAGTTACAAATCGCGCCCCCACAATGCACTGCTTATGACCCACATATTACATCACTCATGACATGGTCAGTGACATCACTGATGACATCATCCAGTGACTAAGTTTTTTAAAAATATTTATGAGTGTTAAATATATATACCAAGGTGTATTGATGAATCAGTGGGTGTATGAGTGCCTGTATCGATGATTCAGTAGGTGCTTGACTGACTGTATAGGTGAGTGATTAGGTGTCTCAATGAATGTATGGGTCACTGACTAGGTTGTCTGTTTGTCTATACCAGTCTGTCAGATGGTGTCTAAGTGGCTGTATGGGTTGGTGAATCGGTACATAAGTGGGTGTATGGGTTATTGGTTGGTTGTCTGAGTAGCTGTATGAGTGTGTGTGTGTGGGTGGGTGTGAGGGTTTGTGACTGCCTGCATGGATGAATGAGTGGGTGAGTGAGTGGGTGTATGGGTAAGTGAGTGTGTAAGAGAAGGACTGTATAAGTGACAAAGTGTGTGTATGGCTGTGTCAGTGAGTGAATGGATGTGTCAGTGGTATATGGGTGAGTAAGTGGATATGTGAAAGGCAGTATAGGTGAGTGTTGGAGTATATGAGTGACTGTATGTGTGAGTGAGGGATTGTGATAGTGGCTGTATGGGTTAGTGAGTGCGTGTGTGAATGGCTGTATGGGTGAGTGAGTATGTGTTAGTATCTGTATAAATTAGTGAGTGGGTGTGTGTATAACTATAGCTGAGGAAATGGCTGTCTGATTGACTCCAGGTGAGTGAGTAGGTGTGTGAGTAGCTCTATGAGTGACTGACAGTGTGTGAGTGGCTGTATGGTTGTATGAGTGGATATATCAGTGGCTGTATTAGTGAGTAAATTGGTGTACGAGTGGCTGTATGGGTGACTGAGTGGATGTGTGTGTATACCTATAAATCAGTGTATGGGTGTGCAAGTAATGGTATGGGTGTGTCAATGGTTTTGAGAATGGTAGTGTGAAAGTTAGATGGGTGTATGAAAGGTTATATTGGGGTGTGAGTGGGTGTGTCAGAGATTCTGTGGATGATGTCATCAGCGATGTCATTTGAGATGTCATCAGTGATGTCACTGACTATGTCATGAGTAATGTAATACATGAGGTCATAAGCAGTGCATTGCAGGGATGCATATCATAGTTCGTTCAGCTAACTATAACTGCTGGATTTCTCTGGTTTTGTACGAGTGAAGTGTCAGCCTAACTATAACGTGCCTGTAACCTTTGATTTTTTCAGTGAATTTCTAAGGTTTTTTAAAATTCTATTTCCTAACTATAACGGCCCTGTAACCTTTGGTTTTTTCATTGAATTTCTAAGGTTTATTAAATGCTTATTCCTACCTAACTATAACGTCCCTGTAACCTTTGGTTTTTTCAGTGAATTTCTACGTTTTGTTTTAAATTCTATTTCTTAATTGTAACGTCCATTTTTTTAATGAGCCTCTAAGATGTTTGTATTTTCTTTCTATAATTGTATATTGTATATTATATTTATATTATATACTGCTAATTTATGGATTTGGTATGTGTTTATCAGAAAGTACATTAACAACTGGTTTTATTTTTAAGAATTTTTTGAGTCGGCACAACATTGTTGCATTTACTGTGGAGAATCTGTGATCAGCAAATGTATTTCACATACTGAAAAATACACTTAGAGCCACCCAAGAGCCTAAAATTTTGTTCATTTTCTTGTTAAATATCTTTTTCTTATAATTTTTGAAATTCGTTATCACATCGTGAAATTGAAAACAAAAGCAGACATTCAACGACCACCACCACATTAAAAAATGTTAACTGAAAAAAATTCATTCTAACTATTACAATACACACATTACTAACAACATCACTGCTTTAAAAACATATTTGTACACATATTTTTCTAGTAAGTTTTTGAAGAAACTGTTTAAACCCTACTTCCTGTTTTTGCGATTAAACCGAGAGTCGTGATGTCTCCGGTAACCGCGACGATCGCGCCTTTTTTAGAGGGTGCAAAACACATGAATGCACACATTTTACAGTATTTTAGACACTAGGGGTTTATTACTGCACTGTTTAAAGTCATATTTTTGTAGGGAGTTTGTATAAAAACAACCATTTAAGCCAATTTTCCGTTTTTGCAGTGACGCTAGGCGTCACGATGATATCGGTAGCCGCAGTCACCACGAATACGTGCGAAATGACAAAACAAAGGCAGACATTCAATAGCCACCACCACATTCAAAACATATAACTGCAAAATGGATTCTAACCAACACACTAAACACATTACTATCTAAATGACTGTATAATAGCATGTACAACTCCCTTAATTTCTCTATAACACAGTGCATAACTTTTTCAGTGTAATCTATGACTGCATGCATCACTGTATCACTAAGTCTCTTATTCACTGTATAAGTATTTGAGAGGCTCTGTGAGATGGTGCATCAGTCTATCAATACTTCTGTAACGAAATGTGTGACTGCCTCAGTACATCTATGAGTGGGTGCATCAGTGTCACAATGGGTCTGTGATTGGTTGCGCAAGTCTCTCAATCTGTGAGTAGGTGCATGAGTGCCTTTGTGCATTTGTAAATAAGTATATGACTGGATCTGTGAGTGGATACATGAATGTCTAAATGGGTGTCTGAGTGGGTGAGTGAGTGGGTGCATGAGTGTCTGAGTGGATCTGTGAGGGAGTGCATGAGTCTCTCAGTGGGTCTATGACTGGCAGCGTCAGTGTCTGTGAGTTCTGTCAGTGGGTGTGTGGGGCTATGAGTACGACTGTAAGGGGGTACATGAGTCTGAGTGTATAATTGACTGCATAAGTCTCAAGGTGGGTCTATGAGTGGCTGTGTGAGTGACTGTATAGGTGTGTGAGTGTCTGAGTGGGTCCGTGAGTGGATGTATGAGTGTCTGAGTAGATCTGTGAGTGGGTGTATGAAGGGTCTCAATAGGTCTGTGAGTGAAAGCATAAGTCTCTGAGCGGGTGAGTGAATGGATGCATGCATGAGTGTCTGAGTGAGTCTTGACTGGGAGTTTGTGTGTCTGGGTGGGTATGTGAGTGGATGCATGAGCCTTGACTAGGTGAGTGAGTGTGTGCATGTATATCTGATTGCATTTGTGAGTGGGTGAGTGAGTTTCTGAGTGTATGAGTGACTGAGTCCATAAGTCTCTGAGAGAGTCTGTGACTGAGTGTGGGAGTGACTGTATGGGTGTACGAGTGTCTCAATGGATCTGTAAGTGGGCGTATGAGTGTCTCAGTGGGTCTGCGAGAACATACATGAGTGTGTGAGTGGGTCTGTAAGTGGGTGCATGAGTATCTGAGTGGGTCTGTACATGGGTGCATGACTCTGAGTAAGTCTGTAAGTGGATGCATGAGTATCTGAGTGGGTCTGTACATGGGTGCGTGACTCTCCAAGTGAGTCTGTAAGTTGGTGCATGAGTATCTGAGTGGGTCTGTGAGTGGGTACATGAGTGCCCAGGTGGGTCTGTGAGTGGGTGTAAGAGTCTCTAAGTAGGTATGAGACTGTAAGCATGAGTCTATGACTGAGTCTCTAAGTAGGTGCATGAGTCTCTGAGTGAGTCTGTACATGGGTGCATAAGTACCTGAATGGGTATGTGAGTGAGTGCATGAGTATCTGAGTGGGTATGTGACTGGATGTATAAATGTGTGAGTGGGTATGTGAATGGGTGTATAAGTGTCTGAGTGAGATTGTGAGTGCATACATGAGTGTGTGACAGTGACCGGCGATCTTTACACCAATATTCGCAATGACTTTGCACTAGCCGTGATGCGCCCGCGACGGTACACAAGTGCAGTGCTGGCAGCCGTGGCTTTGTCGCGAATATATGGTGCGCAAGTAAAAAAATCCATTTTGCAGAGGGGTTTCACCACTTTTGTGGCAGAGCTCTGACACAAAATCCATGTTGGTATTTAGCAAGCCACACAAATCAAGATTTGTGTGGCTTTGCATGGGATTTTATCCCAAAAGCAACACAACACAGCCAATAGCGCTGCCTTGCTTGGGGGAGGCGTATTCATTGGTGGGCCATGGGCATTCTCATGAAGCCACCCATGCATTTTAACGCAAACCTATATTTACTAAAGTCAGTAAGTCAACATGGGTTTGCGCCAAAATGGGGCATCTGCCCGACGCTGCCATAACACAGAGAAATATCTTTATTTCTTCTTGTTACTTCCTCTTTGTATGTGTACTGCATTTTGCATACAGAGAGGAATAAGCCTCTAACAATAGTTTTATTGCAGGAAGGTATCCCTTCCTGCGTAAAAACTACTCTGACCACAACGCAGGCACCCTTCCATTGAGGCGCAAGGGTGCTTACGTTGGTTCTAGGTAACCAGAAGTATGTCAGCTCTGCGCCACGTGAGAGCAGAACTGCACCATATCTTAGATATTACACATTTCTGCTCTCTCCCTTTGTCATAACCCAGCATAGCAAATTCCCTTGCTGCATTGGGTTGCGTCAAAGACACTCCCTGTTTGGGGTCAGTTTGCTTTATTTTCATTGAACTATGAATCAACTGTTTGCCCTTTGTGTTCTGCTCCTATTGACCTCCGCCCCGTCACCTTATTCTGGGGCCCTGGTAGGAAACTTCTGGTCCACCCCTTTTTTCTTTGTTGAAGATAGTGGGAGAGGAAAATACATTTATATTAGGGAATTCTGTTGATTAATTTTAATTAAGTGTAATTAGATTTCTCACGTGATTTGCTTTGGAAATATGTAACTGTAAACCTTATTCCTTGTTGTCTGACTAAAAAGTTACTGAAATATAAAGGCTTTAATGGACACAACAAAGTCCTCTTCAGTGAAACACCCCTACCATTAAAGGCCATTGTACTGTCTGATATTTTGGAGGGAAACAATATCCTCACTCCTGCTACCCATGACCTGCTTTTATAGGTTCTGCATACAGGTGATTAGGGGTTGCGCTGGTCATAGGTCTGGCAAAACTGATCCCTAAAGTGCCTCGTCATACAGGTGAACTGGCCTGCCCCAATACAACCTCAAAGTCAGCCTTAACATGTAAAGCACCTTTGCATGGAACTAAGACGATTTCAACACCAACGTTGGTGGTATCCACATTTCGATAGTGTCTACCGTCCCGGTATAGCCAATAAAATACATAGAAACTGTTACTGTAAAAACAGCAATTTTCAGTTAGGAAACAGCAAATGAAACCACAAAAGGGTACCAACATTTTCTTACATGTCCCACCCACACGAACCACATACTGGACTACTCCCACCACAGTGAGACAGCTTTTAAAAATCCCCTTACCGTATTTTGGTCTCAGCTCCATTTGCTCTTGGTCGTCTATATTATCGAGGATTGTGTATTTTGTTTTCTTTCTTATTTTTGTCCTTTTTCTGCTGGAATTTAGATAAAAGAAATCGTTGCAGATTTTGCAATCTCTGTAATAATATATATGCAGGACAGACAATCAAACTGTACATTAATGTGTTGTAATTTCTGGTATTTTGTACTTTTTTCCTCTTGTTAAAATAAAGCTGTACCTCTCCTAGCAAGTCTAATGTATAAGCAACTATTAAAGGCTCAATGAAAACGCACGTACTACTGGCTGGAAGAAAATAGATTTTCAAGGGTTGTAAATGGAACTTATTAACTTGCAAACAAAACAACTGATGTAATGAAGTTTGGGACTGCAGAAAACCACATCATTCCGCCTCTCTGCTCAACCCTCCCTACTTTATGAACTACGCCCCTACAGTGGCCATCTAGGCTTACCTCCACACTCATCTACCCTCACCTGCTGGCTTCTGCACAGCAGACACGTTTCTGGGAGGGTCAAGATAACACCAGTGCTTTGGTCACAGGTGATTGTCAAAACCAGCTTTCACACTCTTGTAGCTACTGAGAAGTAGGACAACATTTTGCTCCTTTCCTCCTCAAGTGGATTGCGCTAGTGAGGGACAGCCAATACAATATTTACATTTTGTGAAGGATGATGTGCAGATCATCAACTGGGCATGCACTGCGTAAGATGGTGCTGTGATGTCGAAAGCCAGTCTGCGAAAGATATGTGGGTGGCTGCATTGGGTGAGAAGCATGGTCTGCTCCTTTTCATGATGAAGATCCTTGGCTGGAGACAAATGCGACTGGCCAGAGGAAGAGGACTGGGTGAACTGAAGAGGGTTAGGTGTCGAGGCTTGTGGTAAGGACCTGTAGGGGTGGGCGCTTGGCTCTGGCCAGCAGACAAGCAGATGGTGGAAGAAGTAGCAGGTTTCTTCTGGCGTTGGAAAGGTAGATGCCCTTGAGAAGCTGTTTGTTGTGTGCCTGCAGATCCCTGGTGCATATTCTGTGCTTCTGTTGCAGAGACCTGACCTGCCTCTTCCTGTGGCAGTGGAGTGCCTGGTCCTTCAGTCTCCTCTGCACTCTCGGTCTACCCATAATGCCTAATAGCTAGGTCTTGGCCATCGACCATAATGTGCTGCTGCAAACCTTATAGAACCTGAACCCTGCTCTGAAAAAGAAGCCCACATGTACCAGTGGCTCCTTCAGCCAGCAACATAAGCTCCAATCCCACATTCCATGCACCCAACCGTGGATCCTGAAGGAAAAAAGACTTACATGTACTCTTCTTAGTGCAGCTAGGCACGCTCACATTCTCATTCACTCCTTCACTCACACATATATGACTCTATTATCATCTATCCCTCTATTTCCACACTCTCATTCATTGACCCTTTTACTTAGTGCTTTAATTGGTGCACTAACATCCTATAGATCTGGCCGTAATCTTTAATTTACTCAATGGCACCAACACCTGGATGACATGGAAATTGCAGGTCAATTACCGTCTGAATGTTAATGTTATAATATATCATTATACTGCGCTGACGCGGACTATACTAGTCACTAAAGACCCTTTCCTGAGTTATAGACCAGAGGTGCAGGAGAGACCCTAAAAAGAGGACGTTGCACTTTAACAACTGGTATTGCTCAAGGCATAAGGGCTATGGAGCTATTAGATCTTTCCGCCTACTGAGGGTAAAATATATTAAATTCAACAGGGACAGTCAGAAAGGCAAACATTGGAATGTTGAAGCTAAAATTCACTAGCTGTCATTATTGGCCCTCTGCCACTCTACTGGCTTCTGTGAAGCCTTCGACATTCTAATGGTTTAACCAGAGTTGTTAAACCTGTACTAAATGAGTTAGTCCTAGAATGACGCACTGGTGATAGTTTTTGCCTTGAAATAATGCGCTCATTCATCAATGTGCTACTGCTTCGAAATACTTCTCTTTCTACCTTTCTGGAAGCATCTCTGCCTTCTGTCCTTTTTCCTACTCTCCCATGTAATCACATTTGATTCTCACTCATCCTTTGACTCACTCAAATACTCACTCACTCTGCTCTAGCAGGGTAAGATGCTTTGGGGCAGATTTATCAAGACTCTGAGTTGGTGCAATGTCGTGCAATGTCACACAACGTGACGCAGTGCAAAGTCTGGATAAAGTATGCACTTTCTAGTGCAAAACATTTTTATGCACTGGAAAGTAGTCCTAAAAGTAACACAAATGGCGCGTTGCATTGCTATGCGTTACTTTGCCTCAAGGGGGCATCCGATTGGGGGTACATGGGCGTTACCATGCTACCACCCATGGTTTTTCGCCTAAAAATAAAACTATCTACTAAAATTGTTAGACTGCATTTTGCATCAAAACATTATGCCTCCTTGAGGCAGGGGTTAACAAGGAGACATGTTTTCATTTTTCCTAACTTTCCACAAATTGCACATGCGCTGCACTGTCCAACACACACCTATTCAATGTGGGGAAAGTTTTAAAGTTAGTCTAAGCATAGTAATGGAAGGGCATCTTTCCTGTACAAAAATATCCTAGACATCACACATTTACACTATGGTGCAAAGGTCTGTGCATGGCAGCGCTATATCTTAGTAGAAGTGGATCCGAGATGATCTCTCCTAGCGCAACGCAGTACATTAACTTTGCTTGGTGCAATGTTTTGTTAAAAAATAACAAATCTGCCCCTGCGGGGTTGAGTTATTAACTTTTACCAGGCCAAAATTCTGCCACCAGTGAGCCAGAATATTGGACAATATACAGACACAGGTTTACAGGATACAGCATGGACTTGTACAATTTTCATGTGTCCAGGCATGTGTACAGGGTGGGAGAAGGAGGGGCAGGGGTTTGTGCTGCAAACATCTGCAGTTATCTGTGAGACATGAGTTTAAATACGAGTAACGCAGACTCAGGTTTCCATTCTTTCGAGGTTGATAAAGTGAGTAGCATACACCGAGTAATAGTAATGTTATTTGTTTACAGCACTTAGAAATGGCGACAGTGAGAATAAAATACTAAAAAACGAGAAATCTTTATTATTATTACCAGACCTGCCAACTCACGAGGTGCCACCGTGTGTGACACGATTTCGGCTCCTTTCACACGGTCACCTGGTGAGGAACCAAAATCACACAGTGGCTGGAAAAACGAGCAGAAAACCACTGTAAAAGTGAATTTTCAGCTCATTTTCAGAGGCAGTAAGCAGCTGATGTCCATTAAGAGATGTGAAAACACCCCAGGACATCGGCGACGGCCTCAATGACCCTTTGTATTTATATTTTTGGGAGTGGCGTGGGGGGCTTGGTGAGGGGCCTCTTAGGTAGCTCTCGACATGAGGCCCCACCCCCTCCTCACACAGTGGCATCAATTTGTAAGTTGGCAGTTATGTTATTACACTCCTCCAAAGCATCACTGGGGTTCTGGTACTTGTATTACATTATGGGGGTCTCCAAGATGAACGTGTCACATACTTTCTTGCCCTCATCTTTGGATGCTGGAGCTACACTCTTTACCTGTAAGCTTCCACCAAGTGATCTGCAAGAACTGATTTAGCAGGTGGTCACAAATCTACACCTGTCTGTGTCTCTCAAAAAACGCACCCTCACTTGCCAGCATGTTTTATTCCAGTCTCCACCTGGCTGCATTCTCCAGGGGTCTGTGGCCAACCACAGCTGCACTCGGCTGAAGGCTGTGTATGTTGGGGGGGCTTCCGCACATGGCATGTTGGTCTCTGGGCCTGGCCATGCACAGCAGGGTTTGGGTGCCTGCAGCAGGTTGGTCGCAGGACTGGTGTCCAAACCTCTCTACACACGATCAAAGTTTGTAACACCTTGACATAGGTTTAAAAAATCCACAACTAAAGAACCGTTCCTGAAGAACACAGATAGTATATTATAACATCGCAAGTTTTTTTAACTATGCAACTCACTGAGAAAACTATAGCTGATGTGCAGTTCAGGTCACAAAACAAAACCTAAAAAACACCGAAATTTGCCAGTTATGGTTAGAAAAATAACCCATGCTCCAGTCTTTCAATGCTCATGACCTCACATCACATCACTGATGTCATGTTGAAAGACGTAATTGATGACTTCCCTGATGACATCAACGAATGGTACCACTATCATCTGAACTTTTCCTTAAGATAAAATTATTATGAAAAATATTATGAAATAATTGAATACTTACTAAATTATCTAAAACTAATATAAATAATCAAAGGTTCACTGCAGAACTATAAAACAACTCAATGTGCCTATAAATACACCATATAATAATAACACAAGCACTATTACATAAAGCTAATTCATAAACACACACAGCATTATTAAATTCATGGAGCAAGGATTATAAACTGCTAACTGTCTAAAACGTAGCCAGAGATACCCAATATCTAACTGCTACACGCCTATCATCTTAACATGAGACAATGACCAAAATGTACCACACAAGCACTGTAACAATTACAACACTCATTACACTACTGCAACACACCTACCGTCATATAAAAGCACTGACATGTCATCTAACCCACACCAGTGTCCTGTGATCATTGTATTTAGTAGGTGAGTTTATGCTTTGCACTGCTGCAGTTCGAGTTAACTGTCGTTTTTAAAGTGATATTAGAGGCTTTTTTAAACATAACATAAGGTAAGGTTACTTTACACATAAATTCAAATTACCTGTATCGTTCCTGTATTTCTGAAATGTTTTATGCTATTCCTCATCAAACTTCATTGAAAGTATTCCCTTTCCCACAGCGGGAGCTTGCCGCAGGACCTGGCCTTCAGCCAGACACTGGGCCCAATCCTTTCGGCGACCAATCCCCACTGCTCAAGACCTCTGTCTGTGAGCAGAGGGGGTTGTCTGCTTCCCATCCTTTAAGATCAGTCTCCATTGTGCATGGCAGACTTCAGCTTTCAATAGTGTATCATAGTTGAAGTGCTGAAGGAGTACAGACTGCTCAGTTGCATACTCTATGGGAGATTTACAACTTTTTCACGTAGCGCACTGCAGCAGCCGCAAATGCTGCGCTGCGCAAAAAGGAGAGAGGAGAGCGCCCAACTTACTAAAATAAGGCATTCTCCTCCCCTCTCCCTAGTGCCGGCGCTGAAATCAGCTTCTGTGCGCCACGGAGACACCTTTGCACCAGGGTGCAAGGGTGTCTCCGTGAGTCTAGCATAGGTTTTGTACTGGAAGGGTATCCTTCAAGTACAAAATACAATGCTGAGACTCACTTCAAGCCTTTTCCTTCTTTGTATGCTTGCTGTACAGTGTAGCACACACACAAAGTTGGAAAAGGAAGGAGAAATGAAAGCATTTCTCCTCCCTTGCGCCTTCTTTAAAAAGGCGCTGTTTTCTGCCACTAAACCCAGCCTACTTTGTTTAGTAAATTGGGTTTAGCATCAGAAACCTTGGGTGGTCGCATGGGAACGCCCATGCTCCACCCATGGTACGCCCCCATGGCACTAAGTAATGTAAAGCAGCGCATAGCGCCGCTTTGCATTACTTTCACGTTATTTCCAACGCTAAACAAGTTTACCGCTGAAAAGTAAATCATGAAAAAAAGATTTCGCGCCGATTTGCGTCACTTTTGTGACGCAAACAAGGCGTAAAATCTTAGTAAATCCCCCCCTTAATTTTTGATGGCCCAGCTTGCTTGTGACTCTCCTGGCATTCAGTTTCTTCTCTCAAGGTGGAAGTGTGAGAAATTTCCACACATGGAGTCCTTTGAAGGGTTTTATCCCTCTATCGTCTATGTGGTGTATGGATAATGTCCTCTACCTGAACTTGAGGAGAAATTCCATGAAGCTTCTTTTCAGCTGTGGCAGTCATTCTCCAATCATTAACGCAGCACTCCCTCTGTTTGTGATCTGCACAGGTAGGCTGCTCACATAAATTAAAAACTCATAATTCCCGTTAAAATTGGAAAAGTCAGCAGACTTCAAGGTTACTCATGACCTTGTTGCAAGACTCAAAGCTGAGGCTGCAGAACCGGTGCATTTTTAGAAAGCTTCAATTTACCAACACTCACCCTAAACACAATCTGAACCAAGACAACTCCTAAATCAACATTTTTATGAGGGCATATTCAGTCTTTAAGTGGTAATGTGTTGTGGTTATTATGCACAGCCAGCCCATTTAAGTGCTTGTGCACAGCTCATGCCAGGATTGCCCACAGTCTTTACTCAAAAGAGTGAATTTCCTTGGTTTGGTGTAAATCCATTCTGTATGCTTGTTACAGATAAGAAGTAAGATCTGGGACAAGAAATGATAAACATTATGCAGTAGCAAAACACTGTGAAACACATGAAAGTAACTAGAGGATTTTGAAATATTACGAAACTGAATAGGATGAAAACAAAACGAGGACATCAAGAGAACAAAATTAAGACAACGTGAATCTCGCTATTAAATAGGACTGACAAGACACACCCCAAAGGAGTCAATGAGGAAGAGGAGATGTTTGCACATTTGGATTAAAAGTTTAATTATGAGGTTGACATTAATCTATTGTTGATGGGATAAACTATTGAAAGAACTGTAGGGAACATGAAGACTGAATTTATGTTAATCAGACGCCATTAGCGGGTATGAAGGATATGTTAAATGAGCTGTTTAGAGACAATGAAATTGGGAAAAAAGAGGAAAATAGAACATGCAAATCTTGTGGGGACCCTATGGTGAGTGCTGAGCTGCAATGAATTATATAGAAAAGAAGAAAAGACTCATAAGTACAAAATATTTTCAAACTACATCTCCCAAAAGACCACGGGAGGCACACATGGGTTCAGGGAATGTCACAATTTGTAAATTCCATTAAAGAACGAGTGATTTTTTATTTCTCTTGTAGTCGTGAACAAGCTCACAAGAGCGAAGCACTTTGGCTTTTTTATGCACCCTCTGGGACACAAATAAAGGCATAACGTTACTGCTGCAACACAGTGCCGCTTGTTTATATGAACAACATTTTTTGTAAAAAAAAAAATATATTTCACAGGTCCTGTAAATATGGAAAGCATTTTACAATCCCTGTAAATTATGAAAATTATTTCACAAGCCCCTATGATATATGGGTTTTATCAACCGAATAGCAGCCCATATACCACAGCTTTACTTTTGTTTATTGTTTATTAAGAATTATATTAATCAAAGCAAAAAAAGTATATTGTAATTACAGTCATTGCCCATAGTATGCTTCACCGTTTAGAGAACAACTTCAAGAATCTCTACCTTTTACAGACAGATGTTTTTTTAACAAAGCAAAGTTTGTTTTTCTAAAATTCTACATTCTTGCCTGAATAATTAATGCATTTTCTCACTTTTTTGCAGATAACTAAACAGCTTAATCCACTATTTCACTCACAGTTTTCAGTGATGTCACTGACCATGTAATATGTGAGGTCATAAGCAGTGCATTGTGGCTAACTATAACGGCTGAATTTCTCTGGTTTTGTATGAGTAAAATCTGACCCTAACTATAACGTCCCTGTAACCTTTGTTTTTTTTTGTGAATTTCTAGGTTTTATTAATTCTATTTGCTAACTATAACGTCCTTGTAACCTTTGGTTTTTCCAGTGAATTTCTAAGGTTTTTTAAATGCTAATTCCTCACTATAATCCCCTGTAATCTTAGTTTTTTTTGTGAATTTCTAAGGTTTTTTAACTAGCAATCACATTTGCAGAGTGGTGGAGAAAGGGGGCTGGGCCTCAGACCAGCTCTCAGGAATTCCACTGCGTAGGACTTACGGGAGGTACTAGGAGGGCTTCATGGCCCCAAGGTCCCTCTGGAGCCAAGGGGACTTTATCCCCCAACTAGTGGTGCACTGGGAGGCACATTTGTAGAGTGGTGGAGAAAGGAGGAGTGGCCTCTGACAACTTCTCAGCAATCCTGCTGTGTGGAACTTACTGGAGGTAACAGGAGGGGTAGTTGGCCCCCCAAGGACGTCCTTGGGGCCAACTACCCCTCCTATTACCTCCAGTAAGCCCCATACAGCAAGATTGCTGAGATCTGATAGCAGGACACGCCCCCTTTCTCCACCACTCTGCAAAAGCACCCCTGACACACTACTAGTAGGGGGATGAAATCCCATTGGCTATTAAGGGTCCTGGGGGGCCAACTGCCCCTCCTGTTACCTCCAGCAAGACCCACAGGGCTCCAGGAGGGGGGGCCGCGTGGTCCCCCTCCCATCTTAAAAAAAAGCCCCGGGGAGGTGGTGGTCCCCGGGGTAGCGGGTGGCCCAACTGCATTTAAGTATAGTAGCCTCGGGGAGGTGGCGGTCCGCAGAGCTGAGTGGGGGCCGGAGCCCCCCCATGCATCCTATTGAAATATAGCCCGGTCACTAGGTGACGGTCACTGAGGCTGCAGGGGGTGGGGGGTACACGTGGCCCCCCCGCACTCCAAGATATTAGCCCCGGGAGGTGGCGGTCCCCGGGGCTGCATGGGGGGGCTAGAGCCCCCACGCATTTTAATTTACAAACAGCCCTGGGGAGGTGGCGGTTCGCCAGGGCTGCGGGAGGGGGCGTGTGTCCCCCCTGCATTTCAGTGATTTAGCCCCGGGGAGGTGGCGGTCCCTGGGGCTGTGTGGGGGGACTAGAGCCCCCCCATGCATTTTAATTTACAAATAGCCCCTGGGAGGTGGCGGTCGCCGGGGCTGCGGGGGGGCCTCATGGCCCCCCGCATTTAAGTGATTTAGCCCCAGGGAGGAGGCGGTACCCGGGGCTGCAGGGGTCCATGTGGGGAACCCCATCATTGTTACTTTTAATGCCCCCAGGACTTGGCCCACCCGGGGGCTTAATTAATTAAACAAAGCGCTGCAACCAGCGCTTCGTTTTTTTATTTTTATTTTTTTAATTTAAAATTTACGGTGGGATTTGTGGCTCCAAAGCAACTCCTGCCTAATTTTAAAAAATATGCTTTTTTTGGTCCCTGTGGGACCCCCTGAACAGGCCTATGGGGTCAGGGTGTTTCTACCCTACCCCTTTTCTTTTTTTTTTATGTTTTTGCGTATGACTCGGTTCAACCGAGTCACAAGATGACTGCCAACACTTCCTGGTTTGAAGTGTTGGTAGCCAATCAGATCTCAGGCACCAGATCGGGAGGGTTCGCAGATCCACCGTGGCCACAGTTGTATATCTGAGAAATCTTTAAATTTCTCAGGAACTACTGAACGGATTTACACCATTTAACAAAAAAAGCGCTTTCTGGACCAAGAGCTACCTTTTTGCCAAATTTGGTGTAATTCCGTTCAGCAGTTCAGGCTGTCGCTGTGTCTAAAGTTTCCAATGAAAATTAACATGGAGAAAAAGCATTTTGGGACCCCCCTTTTTCTCGGCCCCCATTTGACAGATCACCCCGAAATTTTCAAGACAGGAGCTGAAGTGACTGGCGTATTAGTTTTGAAAATTTCGCGAGGATTCGTCAAACAACGTGAAAGTTATTGACAAATGAACAAAACGCTCTTCCTATGAAAACTAGGTCCTAACTATAACTACCTACTGGCAACCGCCAGTAGGTAATATATATAAAATATAGTTAAACGTTAGTTATAGTTCAGCACATACAACTTCTGAAAACCAATTAAATTCGTCAGTTGTGGTAACACACACCACAACTCAAGCCTCCACGATATGTTGCAGTTTTTTTTAATTGTAGGTGTCTCTCACAAAGAGCTGCAATAAACATGGCGGGGCTGAAAGTTATTTTATGTGTTGTGCTACATTGAATACCATAACTGAAAAATGTAACAGTTTTTCAGTTTTTGTGTTTGTTGAACTATAGCTCTTAAATTTATATATATATATATACATATATATATATATATATTCACTGAATAAACCAAAGGTTAAAGTGACGTTATAATTAGGCAAAAATGTCAGTTAAAACATAACATTTTAAGCTATAAAAAACATTGTAATTGACCAGCTTTTGTTTACTCAGCTAACTGGAACTTGTGCCCCCACCATGCCCAGTGTTGTCATCAATGACGTCATTTGAGAGGTTATCAGTGATGTCATTGGACAGTATCGGGAAGATTTGTGAAACAGTGCCAGCAAGTTCATGTACATTTTTATGGGTTTTTTTGACATCACAAAATGGATTAGAAACTAAAAATTATTATTAAAAAGGCATTTAAAAATAACAGTTTGTACAGTACCTTTTGCAGCAGTAGAAAGAAAGCCAGGTTAGGCCACCTACAAGCGCCATCAGTGCAAACACCGATACTGTCACGTACAGGATGCTCCATTCTGTGAGAAAGCAAAGTTTCAGGCCAGACATAGACTCTCAAATATTCAAAAAAGCAATAAATCACCCCACTGAGCTTTGGGAGTGAGGATGAGCATAAATCAATGGACAGATTTCTACAATCTCTGTGCGCAGAATGTGACAACTCTACCCAACTATTGTGTCTTTAACATTAACATTTGGGGTTCTGGGACTTCAACTGTTGTTTGAAAGGTAAGCTTCTTCAGTTAATTTCACTACAGAAGAAAAAAAATAATTTTACATATTCAATGAAAATAATAGTAATGCACTGAAATAAGCCAAACAGTATTGTTTGTTTACCACTTTATAAACAAACCTAAAATAAAAAGCAATGATGGTGCAAGAAAGGATTAATAATGAATCAAAGAAAAGCCGCACTTTGCTTCACAGTAGCTCACCACAATTGCTTTCCCCATTATACAGGTAACGGTGAATCAAGCTCTCCATCCAAAATGGGAAACAAATACAGCGCTTTGTAATCGGGTCACAGCGTCCGTGGCCTGAACACTTCAGAAGGCAAACTAAGGAGAAACCAAGCAAGAAGTTATAATAAAGGTTGGAAAAATTAAACTCTGGAAACATAAGTCACTTACTTTTTCATTTTAATCAATTTTATAGAATTTTTAGAATGTACATAAGTGTAACAACACCCATCAAAACATATATAATGAATAAATATAATAGAGCATATATTATAATAAACTCGTACAGACTCAAATATCCACATACGATGAATATTTAAAACAGCAGCTCATAAATATGAATATGTACAAATAGATAAATTCTTTGTCAGCGAATCCAAATAGTTAAGTTTAAAGTATTGCAATATGCCAAATATATGAAGAGAAAAGAGTTAGATATAAAAGATCAAGAGACACAGAAAATAGTATGAAAGAATAGAATAGAAGACGCAAAGAAAATATGGATAATATCTGTATCACAATAATAATTTAAATTAGGAAAAGACAATTATAAAAAATACAGTATTAAAAAGAATAGGCCTTTGTAAAACAAATACATTTGTTAAAATAATTGAGGTGGTTCATAGACAAAATTCTAATTAGCAGAATTATTAGGCGTATTCATTAACATATAAGTTAGTGGACGCCAGAATAGTTCTCTTTTAACTTTGGTATGAATAGAATTATTAGTAAACATATCTACTCCATGATTTGCATATACACCATTCTACCATGATAAATTGGATAGCTTAGATGAGGCTTTTCAAGAGGACGCTATTTCCTGGAAAGCAATGGATATAAGCCAATCTATTATTTTAAAATTATTACTATCAGTAGCCTTGGTAGAGATAACAAATTGCTCGCAAACGAGAGAGGCAAATCTATTTGAAGAGTGTCACTAATTTTCTTCACACAACTGGCCAAAACCTTTTAACATTTGCACAGTGAAATAACATATTTAAAAAATTGCCTTCCTAACATTTACAAGACCAACATAAATTATAATTACTATTTAAAATTGTATTTAATTTAACTGAGTAGATGAAAGCCTATTATACATAAGGCTCCCTGTTTTAAGTTTTTACTGATTTTTACAGATAAATACAGACAGAAAACCATTTATTTTCCTGTCTGTATTTATTTTGAAATGTGGATAAAACGGAAATTGGGTTGTTTTTGAGTGATTCTAATTCCTGTCAATCATGACTGCCAGGCCAATAGCTGTGCGGATTGACAGGCAAGGGAATTAAAAAACTATAGGGATTTTAGTAAAGAGCCCTAAACAGCAGTAGATTTGCACAACCTTGATACTAAAAATTACATATTTTCTTACAAGTGCATATTTTACCATCTCAGTGTGACTATATCACTGAAACTTGTGAGGCGTCCAGGCCCGAGTGCACATTAACTGGTTAAATAAATGCAGAAATATACACATTTCAGCTTCATTTTTTCAGAAAACCTAAAATAAATATGCATAAATACAGGTAAAATTAGCAAAAAATAAATATGGATAAATACAGACGGAAGTGACAAAAATATAAATACCATAAAACCGGGAGCCCTAATTATAAATAAAAATAAGCTTTAAGTTATGTTTGCAGCTTTAGATTTTTCAATATTTTATTCCATATCTTATTCAAATAAACCACACACCTATGCATCTGATTCACAAATACATTCTATTCCTGATTTAGACAGTTCCAATGTGATCCTTCATAAATTATTAGGAATAGCATCATTCTAAACAACATGTAAGATATTTTGTGAGGATATATTCTTTTAGTTCATTCCCTACCCTATATGTGAAAAACTGATTGTAAGATATGCTTCAGAAGATTATATATATTTTTTGTCAAAAAATGTATTGCCATTTATCATATTTGCATTCATACAGTTACAATCATAACATTCCGTGATATTCTCCATTAGATTACAGAGTGGTATCCAGCAGATGCATGCCACCAATCCCGCCTGTTCTTGTCATGGCACCGAATCCACTCGTCAGTTAGTGTCACTACAGTGTCATAGGCCACTTTATCATATCTCTCTGAGTGTGAGACATCTGTATGGTTCTGCTCTCTACGATATGTATGTTGAGGTTTACGCGTCTGTGCTTGTTTGATGGTGTAATTTATTCTAAATAGGAGCCCCTATGGGGGTTTCTCACTAATAGTGCCTTTATATTTGAAAGAAAAAATTAACAAAGAAAAAGAAGTTGTTTCCTAAACTGGAACACTTAACAAACCCATGCATGGCGACCCGGTGTCTTACAGGATCTATTATTTATCTTAATCATATAACAAGCTATCACTGCAGTAGATTATATTTATATTGAAAAGAAGTAGGTAAATTAAAGGACATTTAAAGAGACTGTAAAGGAATTACAAAGCCATTATTATAAAATAGGGAAACACAGGAATTACTGTTGCCAAGCCAATCTTTCCAGTAAATTTCCCTTCTATTAACTTGTATCTGTTTGTTATGCCAAGTAGAAGATAAAAGGGAAACATCTTTCTTTAAAGGTTTTGAAGATAAACATTCATGTAACATTTGATGTGCATTTTGTTTTAAATTGGAAAAATTTTAAGTTTTTGCCATTTGGACATGAATAATATATATTTAAGTTAAATGATGAAAATAAGGATTTCTCAACCCAATGGGAACACACGTTTAATACAGCTGAATGAAGTAAAGTAAAAGCCTATCTAATGAAAAACGTGGGTGTATATTTACAAGCCCCTATAACCACTGGAGCGTCACTTTTTTGGGCGCTCCGGTGGCGTAGTGCCATTTTCCATATTTACAAGGTGGCGCTAAGGCACTTAGCGTGACTTAACGCCACCTTGTGAATATGCCCCTTTCCGCCACAGTCCTCTGTGGCAAAGGGGCGTGCAATGGGTGTTGCTGTGGGCGTTCCACCGCAACACCCAATGCTTTTTGTTGCAGCCCCAGATCTACAAGGCTGAGGCAGCGCCAAAAACTAACACCATGGAATACCAGGCATTGAAATGGCGATATGAGGAGAATTTATTGATTTCTCCTCGTTTTTTGCTCTTTCCATATGTGCTGCATATTGCAGCACACATGGAAAGAGCAAATCGCCATTATTGATTGTTTATGTGCAGGAAGGTGTCTCTGCAACATGGCGGCAGGGTGCCTGCGCTGGCGCTAGGCAGCCATTTTTGCGCCAGCCCTAGGGGAAACACAGGGGTGAGCCATATTCTTGTGAATACGGCGCATCCCTACGTTTTCAAAATGTCGGAGCGGGGCACTGCCAAATTTGGCGCAGCTTCGCGCTCCAACATTTTTTTGTAAATATGCCCCAAAGTGTGATAAAGTCAGGAAAGTGAACACCAGGGGGTGTGGCTGCGATGCCCAACATGGAGGCCGCTAATTGCTCAACTCTGCTGCCTCTCCAAAGACAGCCCGTTACTGGTCCGAGGTCGGAACGGGCCGCCGATGCTGGTCACTGAGCGAGAAGGCTTAACAATGCTGTCAGTGGTCTCTCGGCTTCCCAGACAGCCTCCCGGAGGCTTTGAGTGGAACCTGGAGGAAAACGGGCAGCAATCAACTGCACAAAGAGGAACGCGGCTGTCGAGGGTGAATGAGGACCCACTTGCGTGATCTCCACGACGATACCATTCGGGGCTGGAATGCTTGGGACCCCTGTGGAGGGAATTCTGACTCACTGGGGTCCTCTCCCACACGACTGCAGCCAACAGAGAGGCTGCGCTGGGAAATGCAAGCCCTGGGCCTGAACAGCCGAATGCGGCTGCAGCGGAGGAGTGGAGATGCACCGGCCACCCGGGGACCTATCCATGAGACCTCTGCACCAGGGGCTCTCACCCTGCGCCCGAGGGCCCCGCAGGCCTTTGGGGGCTGGCTGGGTGCCTGTGGTGGGGCCGCATAATAATGCAACACTGGAGTAGTGCCTAGGTCCCCATGCCCCTGTGATGACACTATCTGCAGCGGGGAAGCCTGCCCCCCTCAGGTGACTCTCCTTGAAGGCACACAGCAACAGCCCCCAGCAAGACAAAAGAGAGGCCCCAGGGTGACTGTCCTGACCATGCGTGGCCGTGCCCAGAGCCGAGATCACAGAGCCATCCTTCTGGAGGTCAACGCAGGGGACAACAGTGAAGCAGACTACAGAGGCTCTACCTGTCAGACACAGTGCTCAGTGAGGTGAGGCAGAGGACGGGAGACTGGCAAAGGCATACCGAATGCTGCTTGGTGCTGAGTGCGTCAACATCCGAGTGGCTACAGAAATGGGTCGAGCCCTAGCCGCTGGTTTTTTACCCCCATGGCAGTGCTATGGGTCATCAGTGGAGGCATGAGGAAAGACGGACCGCAGGGGACACGCCGACTGTTGGAGTGAGAGTACGGGATTCCCACTATGGGGAAAGATAAAACTCCTGGACCCCTGCTGTACAATGGCGCTTTGACAAATTCACAAAGCCCAGAGGGCCGCAAGAAGATGAGGCATCCTCTCCACCACCCACCGAACAGTCAGTCGCCATCTTGTAGGCCATCCGTGACTCACACTCCTCATTGGAAGAGAAAATTGGAGAACCTTAAACGGATGTCTCCTTGCTGGCCCTGGATCTGCACAACACAGCTGTAAGGGTCACGAAAGCGGAGGGGAGAAAACCGGAAACAGAAGACAAGCTGAAAACATTGCACACTGTGGTCTCTGACCTCAAATGCCTGGTACACCAATTAAAGGTGAGGGCAGAAGATGCAGAAGGGAGCTCTCGCCGCAACAATCTCAGGATTGTGGGGATACCCTAGGGATCGAAGGGCACCTCAACAACACGATTCATACTGGACTGCCTACAGACCAGGTACCCGAAGGTGAACTCTCAGCTTGCTTTTTGTTTGAGTGGGCACACAGGCCACTGGCCCCAAGACCCCTGCTGGGGGCTCCTCCAAGACCCATCATTGCATGGATATTTAACCTTGCAGACAGAGATGTGATACTTAAGGCCTCCCGGAAAATGGACACTTTGCTAAACAACTCAGCATGGGTCATGTTGTTTCTGTACTATACATGGAAAGTTTTACAACAAAGACGCTTGTTTCTGGTAGTGAAAGAAAAGTTGAGTGCCATGCAGACGTAATACAGCTTTTCCCAGCCAGCCTCAAATTAATCTTCAACAACAATGCTCTCTTTTTCGACACACTAGAAGCCTCTCGGTCATGGGTGGAAGAGAGACCAGACTTTCAGCGCTCCCCACCCCTTGAGACTCAAAGGGGGTCTGAAGGCATCCAGGAGTGGAAACGATCCCAGCATACGACTCAAGGTAATGGGAGATGCCAATGCTCCGTAGGCAGTTTGTCAGATGATCTGAGCTTGCAACGGAAAACACCAACACTTTCAGACGGAAGACCCTTGGAGTCCAGCCCACCACGGCCATAGCCCAGTCCCTGGTCAGACGTCCTGGCTGACCCACTTGCGAAGTCTGTTCCAGATTAGTCAGCTGTTGGAGAACTTAGCAGCGGAAACAACCCACCCTAAAAAACACAGGAAGCAATTCTATGAATGGCTGCTATGAAGCCGATGTTCTCCTATTACAGAAGACGCACTTGGTAGGCAATAGGTTTCCATTTCTGACGCAGATGGGATAGGTGTTCAATACGGGCTTTGCTAGGGAGTCAAGAGGGGTGGCGGTGCTAATCCACCCTGTGTGCTGTTTAAATTTATCCAAGTATGGCAAGACAGGGGAGGCGATACCCGGCAGTGGCTGGCCTCCTCAATGTGCCTCTATCTCGATTATCACTGTATTATGTCCCCCCACCCCTCACTGCCGACTATTTAGTCACACTGGGATTGCTGCAGGCACAATTCCTGGTGGGACTTTGGATCCTGGGGTGGGACATGAATGGGGTTCTTAATTCTACTCTCGACAGAGGTTCTGCACACGCCCAGGGGCCTCCATTCACACTGTTCCTATAAGCCCTGAGGCTTTCAGATGTATGGAGGTCCTTCCATCCCTGAGAGAGGTGCTACACATTTTGTTTGGGGCACATAAGGTCTTCTCACGCTTAGACTACTTCCTTATGCGGAGCTCTGAAATGCACAGGTAATGGACACATGTATTATCGCTAGAGCGCTGTCAGACCACTGCCCAGTGGAGCTGGGGTTAAGACTGGGGCCGAGGGGATCGAAAGCAAACTGGCGCCTCAATACGTCGTGGTTGAAAGATGCCAACTTCAGGGTGTACATTCACATAGCTATTGCTCAATACTTAAAGGCAAACAGTCGGTCTCTAGACTCTCCAGAGACTCTGAGGAAGGCAATGAAAGCCACCCTGCATGGGGATATTAAAGTCACATATCTGGTACGAAACGTAGGCAGAAACAATAAATGGCCTACCATGAAACCCACATTCTGAAGCTGGAAAGGGAGTTTATGACATCCTCTACACAGTCCCTCCTCAGAGATTTCTTACACACACAACAGACCATTCAGCAAACGATAGTGAATGAGGCACGGGCGTTGTGGCTTGTCGCATATACCAGTGGGGGACAAAATGAGCAAGACTCTTCACTGGTTGTGCACCAATGGCGCCCCCCCCCCACCCCACCCCCTGGAGCCTATTGTGTATGTCCTTAAATAGGAGGGAATGAAGGTGGCAAGAATTGTGGACATAGCCTAGTGCTTTGCCTCCTATTACGCAACGCTATACTCAGACCAGAGTCCGTCTGACCAGACGACCCTGCGGGAGTTAGTAAGAGACCTCCCAATGGCATCATTGGGGAGGGAGGACACTGAGTTGCTAGAGGAAGACATTGCAACAGAAAAGTTGGCAGAAACCCTCACCCAGCTCCAATCAGGGAAGATGCCGGGCCCCAATGGGATCCCCGCAAAATTCTTTAAAGGGTATTGCACCCAACTCATTGACCCATTGGCCGAGACTCTTCTTGTGACTGTGCAGTCAGGAACACTGCCGTCTGACCTTCGCCTTGCAGAGATAGGGAGATAATGGTCATACTGAAACCTGGGCACCCACCGGAGCTCATCATCCTGACCTATTTCCCTTTTAAATATGGAGGTAAAGAAATGGGCCAACTGCCTGCTTGGAGTGATTCGTTTACTAGTCCACCTCGACCAATCCAACTTCATGCTCCACTGAGCCACTGCCCATAACATCTGACGAGTCCATAATGCGATGGTCCTGGCCAAGAACCGACCTGGAACACATGAACTTTTGCTAGACAACTTCCACAAAGCTTTTGACTCAGTACATTGGGAGTACCTGTTTCGTTTCTTGACTAGAATGAACTTTGGCCCCAAATGTATTAGTAGAGGGAAACTGTTGCATACCGGCTTGTCGGTTAGAGTACGTGCGGGCAATGCTGTCTCCGATACGTTCTGGATTACCAGGGGCACTCACCAGGGATGCCCCCATCATCATTACTGTTCGGTCGGGCAATTGAGCCTTTGGCCTAATGGATGAGGGTGCACACTCTGGTCAAGGGACTGGACTGGGTGCCAGAGGTTTCTGACCAAATAGCATTTACACTGAGGAAGTACTTATATTTCTGTCAGAGCCTGAAGTGTTGTGCCCTCGGGCCCTCCAGATATTCCACATTTTTTACATTTTCTTTTTGCTCAACCTAAATAAAACCAAATCTATAATACACCCGATTAACTGCCCAGCCTCAGAACTGGAGAGGACCGGAGACCTACAAATCTGGACAGAGGGCTTCAAGGATCTTGGGTCTAAATGACGACCAACTCACTGAGAGCGTGGGAATACAATATCCTGCCTCAATCAAAGAATCTGCGCAGAGACACTGAGTTCTGGTCAGGGATCCCACTATCCGTCATTGGTCTCGCCTTCAAATTCAAGATGATAGCTTTACAGCGTCTACTCTATTAGCTACATAACTACCCCTTCCTCCTCTCCCGAGCCTTCTTTAAAATAATGGAAGCAGCGCTGCAGAGACTTTTCTGGAACCGCATCGCTCCACAAATCGCCCTCTGTAATTGTTACAAGTCGACCTATTTTGGCGGCATCATCACACCAGACATAGCCTCCTATTATAGAGCGTCTCATCTGATAAAACAAATGCTGGTTCGGTAGTGCAGATGAAACTGCTGTCGCATCCAAGCAGTGGGCGATGGGGAATACTCATCTCCTACAATTACTACATGGCTACCCCAGGACGAGTCAACTTCCACCAGCCACTAAGGTGGTGATTCAGGTCTGGTGAGATTCCCAAAGGGTCCTGGGGTGGTCGGGACGTCTGATCAGAGAGACTCCGCTCTGGCACGCGGCCCCACTGGGACAGGAGTTGGCCCTCTAGGGCTTTCACGGGTGGGACACTTTAGACATCTCTAAGTTGGGATATGTTATAAAGTGCACTACACTTCAATCCATCGCCAATCTCCAAAATGAGTATGACATGCACAAGAGCAGTGGCGGTGCGTCCATTAGGTCGCTCGGGCGTTGCCCCACAAGCCGCCTGCGCCCGCAGCTCCCTCGGCATCTGTGAACTTAAGTAAACTGCTTAAGTTCACAGACGCCGAGGGAGAACTGACAATCATGTCAGTCAGCATGACGTCGGACCGCCCACCCCTTCAGAGTCTGAAGGGGGTGGGCGGTCCGGCGTCATGCTGACTGACATGCATTGTCAGACCGTCACCAGGGGCACAAGTGCGCACGACTGGTGAAGGTCGGCGAATTTTTCCGCCGTGCCCAGTCATGCGCACTAGTGTGTGCTCTGGCTGGCGCATGCCCATTAGGAGACCGAGGGTTGATCAAAGGCTCAACCCTCGGTCTCCTAATGGGCAGGCGGGCGGCGAGTAACCCTGCTCTGAGCCTATCCTGGCGCTGCTGGAGCAGCGCCAGTATTGGCTGTGGGGTTGCCACTCCAGTGAAGGCGCCAAGGGCCAAGCAGAGGCGGCGCGGACCGGCGGTCAGGTAAGTTTTATTTTTTTTTAAATTTTAACTCCCCGGCCCCCCCTGCGACCCCCCCCTGCGAGTATTGCGATTCGAGCCGCGAGTACATGCAAAACTGTAGTCTCACTACTCGGTGGTATCAGATTTCAAGGTCTGTAAAATTAGTACAATAGAGTTGAATAGCAGCAGCAGCAGTTATTTACAGCCCTGTGAAACTGTGAGACTATGTCAGCAAAACACGATTGAATAATTCTGCATTTTATTCTGTCCACGAGGGACATCATTCTGCCAAGCATGAAAAGAAAATAAATACGAAATGTGCATACGTTATTTTTCTCGTAACTGTGAGACGATCGCTACCTCTACCGAGTTCTCCCCTGCTCCCAGACACACATTTACCTTGTCCCACGTCCACTTTCTTTTTTAGCCCGTACCACTCTCCAGTCCCCCAATTTCTTATCTTGCCCTTCTCTGTATGTTTTTTTCCGCTTCTCCTCATACCTCTTCTCCTTGTTCCATTCTTCTCTCCTTTTTTGACTTTTTTCTCTGTTGTAAATTCTTACTCACTTTCAACTCTCATTCTCTGTTCAGTTTATCTTTCTCCATCTCTATTTCCACTCTGTCCCATATTTTTCATCCTTTTTATACGTCCTTCTCCACTTCCGTATTCCTCTGTAACCCTTAACCTTCATCTATTTTGACTGCCTCCTCCGCTCGTTTCACAACGTATCTCATCTTTTTTCTCTACTGGGGATTTGGTGGTGGAAAGTCCTGTTAGATAAGCTCTTACAGGAAAAGTTTTTATATCTTCAAGACCAGTCGTAAAGCTAACCTGTTCTAACTCTGGTCCTCACAGGCTACATTATCAGTGTGAGGGCCTAGAAATAACTTTTTGTATAGTGTGCAATATCTATCTATCTATCTATCTATCTATCTATCTATCTATCTATCTATCTATCTATCTATCTATCTATCTATCCTCCTAGTCATTCTGCCACTCAGTCCCTCTCAACTCTCGATTTCACTCTCCATCTCTTTGTATCCCTTTTCCCTCTGTCCTTCTCCCTCATTGTTAGTCTCCACCTACTTTCGCCCACTCTCTCCTCTCAATTTTATTGCCTTCTATTATTTCCTATTCATACTCCTCATCACTCATTTTCTTTCACTGCTTTGTTTTACATTTCTACCTTCTTCACCATATTTTCATTAGCTCTTCCACACTTTCATTAATATTCCATTTCCCTTCCCACTTTTCTCTCTTACTCTCCCCTTGCCTTATTTCACTTTTCAGTTCCCAACTCCCTCTTGCAATATGTTGAATGCTGCTAGTTTGCAACCTGTTTAGTAGTTTGTTAAATAAAAAACATCTGTGAGGTACTCAGCACTGTATTGTATCTCAAAGTCTGTTATGAAGCTCTGTGGTTATACTGAATAAGCAGCTACCTATGTTATATGACATCTCTTTATTAATGTAATAACTGCACTTTCACAATTGCTTTATTAACCTTCCTGCTTTCTCAAATTTGCTTGAAAATGCACCATTTGTCCACTCTTTTTTCAAAATTTCCTCGGGGGGGGAAACCTCCCCGAACCACCCATAGGTTGTTCCGGCTCGCTCGCTTCTCTCGCTCGCTGCGGTGCAGTATGACAATAATTTTACGCCTCACCACTTTCAAATGTCACCAGCCGCCACTGCACAAGAGCCAATTCTTTTGATATCTGCAACTTTGGCACTTACTTAATCCATACACAGTTTCCCTTATCGAGTTGCCAGACAACAGTCCCATCGAGGCGAAAATCCTACTGGAGGACCTGAACACCCATAAGATCTCGAAGATTTACCATGGCCTCATGATCAACTCCAAAGACACCTTCCAAAACTTCAGAGAGGAATGGATGAAGATCTGGGTCCACTAAAAGATGATAATTGGACGGAAGCGCTTGCATCCCCCAGTGCGGCAATAGCCTCACAATTCTAATTGATCCAACATAAATACTTACACCGAATAAACATTACATGGGAAAGGGTACAGAAAATGTGAGTGATAGCTTCTCCAACATGTCTAAGATGTGGGATGCACACACGGACCTTTCTTCATACGGTGTAGAACTGCAGGGCATTGAGGCCCTTCTGGGTGGATGTGCTCACCTGTTTAAGTCAGTATTAGGATGGAGCCTGCCTAGGGTCCCTAAATTTACCCTACTACATGTCACTATAGACGTAGACAGTAAAAGATACCAATCGGTCGTCATGTTGCTGGGCTTACCATTTGCTAAAAGAGTCATCGTCAAAGCGTGGAAGGACAAGGATCCCCCATGCATAGAGAGATGGATGGCTAGCCTAGACAGATGTATGAGCTTGGAAATCCCCATCTACGCTAATAAGGGCTGCCCACAGAAACACCACAAAATATGAGCTGCTGGGACCCAATGTAGAGGGATCCCTCTGACACAAAAGGATGCTAGACCCCCTTCCCTGGATGACAAAATCAGGACATTTGGAGATGTTCAGATTTCAAGAGTTGGAAAGGAGGGAAATGGGGGTATTACTACAGTATTGCCTATATTTATTATTGGATCAAGGCGGCAGGCGAGTAGATTAGAGGTTTACAGTGACAGGTATGTTTGTACAATGGCAATGTTTATGTCTGTGCTAAACCTAATAAAATATGTCATTAAAAAAAAAGGAAAGCGAATACCACCTTCTGTTTTGAACTTTTTTTAAGTTGGACAATGCAAACCTGGGACGTTTTGTGTTTCACATAAATTTAGAGGACATTCAATCAATTTTCCTAACAAACGTTTTAGTGATTTTAAATGGTAACAGAGATAATTTATATATAGAATATTTGGCTCCATCAGCATTGAAATAATATTTAATGTACTCCATCATGATAGGTATAATGGAGACCAACTTTCAGTTAAGGAGTGCAACTTAGTCTTGAGAGAGGGAATATTCAAATCTATAATACATTTAGTATCTTTTGTAAACTAAATTCCCAAATATTTTATTTTGATGAGGACCACTGAAATTGAGTACCATCAAACATATATTTCTTGCAAAGACAATCTAATGTGAGAAACTGTTTGGTGTAGTTTAATTTGCATCCTGAAACTTCAGAGTATGTATGTTTATCTCATTCATAAATATTGTAACAAAATAGTTCAGTATGTGCAAAATACAGTAAAACGTAGTTTGCACAAGCAGAAAGTTTAATGTCTTTATGAATAATCTAAATTACAATTAAGTTCAGTTAACGGGTTGCAACATATACATTACAAGAAACCTTGCAAGCACAAAATAAAAAGTAAAGGATAGAAGGTGCACCCCTGTCTAGTACCACGTTCTAATTAAAAAACAAAAGTGAGAAAGCTCCATTGTTAAATACACTGGCTTTAGGTTCAGAACATAAGGCACATACCGTATTAATGCATTTTGAGCCAAAACGAATCTAGGATAATGTCTTAAATTACAATAACCAATGGATTAAATCAAGACCTTCCGGCATACAACAATAAGGTTGCATGGGGAACTTTCATGGATGTAGCCTTAGGGATAACATCAGACAAGAATCTAACATTAGCAAATGCTATTCTACCCTTAATAAAACCAGACTGATCAGGCTAAATTAGTAAGGGGATATATGTCTCTCGTATATATCCAATATCTTTGCAAATATTGTACAATGACTGTTGTTCAATGAAATGGGTCTATAATTTTTGCAAGATTGTTGATCCTGGTCAACCTTCTTCAAAATAACTTTCCTGGGCTTTAGAATGAGATACAAAGCAATTAAAAAGTTCTAATAGCTTTGGAAAAGTGTTTGAAAACTGACATAAAAATTAAATAGATAAATCATCTGGACCAGGAGCTTTGGAACATTGTAAGGATAAGATGGCCTACAGAAATATTGTTGGTGGATGCAGCTACAGAGGAACTAGTCTCACCTACCCAAATTTCAACCAAGCACCGGGTAGTTTCTGCAAGTAAGACTATAGCGTGAAGGCACTAGTTTTCCATGGGTACAGAGGAGCTGAATTATGGAATCAGTGAAGGGTTAAGCAAACCAAGGGCTGGTAATGTCAGGGGCCTGGTCTAGCCCCTAAAGTCTGGGTTCAATGAAAAATTTACTTGTATCCACGATTTGATAAAGAGTGCAGATTTGTCATCAAGATCATAGGCCAGCATCTCATCACCCAAAATATGCCAGACTCAATTTAGCCACAGATCACAGGTTGGTGTAACAGGTTTACTCCATAGTGAGAGGATAGTGTGTTTAGCTGGCAATAGGAGATTGGAAATTCACTTGCCAGCCATCGAGTGGACAGTGTAGAAAGCCTCTGAAGGCCTGCCAAGGAGAGTCAGCTCACGGAGTTTGTTGAAGTCTTGACCTTGATTCCGGGCGATGGCTTCAAATATTTGAAATATATATAAGAGAGGGCAGGATCACATGATATGAAGGAGGGTGCCCAAACATCAGCAACCACGCCAGCATGAATCTGGGTGAGAGGGGTCAATGGCATAAAGCGGGGCTAGGGTGAGATGCCAGCGAAAGAGTTGTTTGTACAGTATTTCTATGCCCTGGGCATGGCAAGCAAATTTGGTAGTGTGAAGGAAGATGTCCAAAGAGAAATAAGTTCACTTTCCCACAGCTTTTGAAAGGGTGCTTTACATTTTGGTGTTGGGGTGTTAAGGATGCTATATATTGGGAGACCAAGCGTTGTTAAAGATGCTATATATTTGGGTGACTAACCGTTTGGTTGAGGTGAAGAACTGAAGGAATTTTTCAAAATGTGTAAGGGCCCTAGTAGAACCAGCCCATTATGTTGTTGCACAATGCAATGTTTAATTTAGAGACAACAAAAACGCTCAGATTAGGGGATTCCACAATCAAGTTTGAGGTCCTCGAAGGACTTCAAAATACTGCTGGCCGAAAAGTCTCAAAAACAAAAGCAGTCACTGGATCTCCAGATCTGAAAATGACAGGCAGACATCCAGGTGTGAAGTCAGCGTTGCCCACAATGGGTATGAGTGGGGAAGGGAAGGAGTGAGACCTTTTTGTCATGCAATGGAGTCCCATACTGCGAGCCTAGCCTGGGTGATGGGGGAGACATATAACAGCCAACCTCTCATATTCTTAGGGATCCACTGCATTTCGCCACTAGGTCCAACAGCCAAATTTTGGTCGACATAGCACCACTGTTTATCTGTCTCTCCCCTCAGCCAATCAACCATGTATCATAGTTGTGAAGCTTGATAATAAAGCATGAGGTCTGAGATTTTCAGCCCTCCCTCTTTGGGGTGCTGCATACATATCCTGGCAGCAAGGCATGACTGACCACCCGCCCATATATAATTCATACAGATCACTTGTAAGCGAGAAATATCTTCTCTCTGAAGTGCGAGTGGCATGGCCTAAAACAAACATGATGTGGGGGGAGCCTAGTCCTTTTGAGCATTGCGATGCATCTCACCCAGGAGAGAGAGTGGTTCCTCCATGCAGCTAACATGGATTGGGAATCACGCATGAGAAGATCAAAGTTAGTCCTCGTGCACGTTTGTAGATTGGGTGTCAATTGAATACCTAGGTACCTAATAGATTAAGTGGACCAGCGGAAATGGTGATGGAGTTAAGTGAGTCTGCCAGAGCATTGCTTCCCCTTCTGAATTAGTCATGTCGATCTGAAGGCCAGCTACTCCCTAAAATTCCTCCAACAGGGAGATAACGGGCTGGAGCGATTGTGTGGTCTCAGTGAGGGTGAGGAGAAGGTCATCTACAAAGGCAGAGATCTTGAAGATATAGCAGAGATACCATGAATTTGCGGGTGGTTTCTAACCTTTAGTAAGAGGGTTTCCAAAAAAGGTCAAATAAAAGTGGGGACAGAGGGCAACCTTGCTGAGTGCCTCTATGTATAAATAAGGGGTCTGGGTTTTGGCCATTAACTCTGATCCTAGGTGTGGCGGTCGTGTAGAAGGGAGAGATCCTGCTGTGGAAGTGGGGGCCAAGTACCAACTTCAGTAGAACATCAAAGAGCATGCCCCAGTGAACCCTATCAAACGCTTTTTCAGCGTCAAGTGATAGGAGGATCACCGCCCTGTCCTTTTTCTGGGCTATATCAATAAAGTGCAAGACTTGCATGGTTTTGTTGCTACTGGCCCTGCTGAGGACAAAAGAACGCTGGTCAGTGTGGATCAAGTCAGGAAGGAGCTTATCTAAGCAACTGGCCAGTACTTTAGCTGGAGGTTTCAGAAACAGCTTGAGCAAGAAAATTGGGGGGAAGGAAGAGAAGAGCATTGGATCTTTGCCTTGTTTAGGGATCAGGAATATGGAGGCCTCGGTTATGCGCAAAGTTACACCTTTATTGGTGTTAAGGTTATTAAAAAGAGCAGTAAGGAAGGGGAGGAGCTTGGGGGCAAATCTCTTGTAAAACAAAGCAGTGAACCCATCCAGGGCTTTAGACGCTTGAGCTGATTAATCAAAGCCAGCAACTCTGCAGCAGTGATGGGTTCATCGAGCTCTGATGCATATGTAGCGGAGAGGTGCGAGAAGGACATGAAGTCTAAATAGGTGTGTCATTAGACCCGGGGAGTATTGCTGGCTTACCAGAGTGACTGATAAAAGCAATGAAAGGTCCGAAGTTTACCTTCAATAGTGCATGTAGAGTATCATTACTATTCCTGATCTCAAAGATGAGCCGCTGGGCCTGTTGTGCCTGTAATTTATATGCTAGCACGGTGCCAGGTTTGTTGCTTTCCTCGTGGAAATGAGCTCCCAAACTAGTTAGGACGTAGTGAGCTCCATCCAGTTTGAGTGTGTGCAATTGGCCCGTCACTTCAAGCACTTTCCTCCAGAGCTTGTTAGAGGGAGTGCGCGTGCGTTGTTGGTCAAAGTCCATCAGCTCTGTGGCCAGGCGGCTCTGGGTGAGCTCAAGCATGCATGTGGGACGTGCAGCTTGTTGATTAAGGATTACCCGGACGACCACCTTAAGAGCATCCCAAACCATCCATTTATCCATGTCAAACCTGTCTTTCACAACTAGATACTTTGTGAGGGTCTCTTGAAATGCAGTGAGGACCACCAGGTCACAGAGGAGAGAATCAATCAACAGGCAGGAGTTCCCAGAGCGTCTAGTTGGGGGGCGATCATACCGGAGAGAAACACCTACGTGACCATGGTACGAGGGATTCTGGGGGAGTAGGTCAGACTGAAGGAGAGATTTTTTCGAGTCTGGAGTCTAAAAACAGGAGTTCAATTCAAGGGTATTTGCAGTCGAGTAGTGGGAATAGTCGATGGAAAGAGGGTGCTGTGTGCGCCACACATCTATTAAGCCCAGATCCACCAGCCATGCTCTTCCCTCCGGAGACAGCATAGGTGCCCCACCAGTTTGCTGTTGCGATCCATCGTGGGGTATGAAAAGACCCTAATAATGTCCCCTTTAATAAATACGGGCCCCTCTGCGAAGGATGTAATAATCTGTTGTCTTTCTCTTAGGAAAGCTTACTGTCCAGAGCTAGGAAAATAGATGGAGGCTATGTGAATCTGTTGGGCATCCCAGAGGCCATTAACCATTACCCAACTGCCATTTTTATCTGATTTGTGATCAAATGCAGTAAGAAGTGAGGGCAAGCAATTAGAATCACCACTGGAGCTCTTTTAGAGCACACAGTGGCGTGATATTGGAGTGGAAACAAACAGGAATGAGTTGGTGGGTATCAGCCCTCAAGAGGTGAGTCTCTTGGAGCACGCATATGATAGCACCCAGTGAATGAAGCTAGCCAGAATACCCGAGCATTTAGAGAGACTGTTAAGACCTCAAACATTGTAGGTCATGACCTTTAGCATTGCAGTATTAGTGGCCATCGGAAGATATTGACAAAAAAGGCATACTATTTCACTTTCCTGCTATCCAGGTATGTGGTTGCAGCAACAAATGAACACCAATGCAACCCTGAACAAAAAGAACAAGAAGACGAGATAGACATCGACAAACAAAATGCAAAAGAGCAGCAAACAATGCAGTCTGCCCATCGTACAGCCTGGGGTCATCCTCAGCAGTGGATTTAAAGGAAGAAGGGTAAGCAGCTGTGTAAACATCCTGTCAGTTACAGGCACCCCGCCCGGACCCAGTGGGAACAAAGAAGATGTGAGCAATTCTCCCTCTAATTTTATTCCTCTGCAGCAGAGAGCATTGGCACAGGCATCTCTCTGTGCTTCCTTTCCCTCACTTATGAAACCCCTTCTCTGTAAGCTTCTGATTTCTCTGGCCCTGAGCTCAACCGCATGTTTGCACAGCCTGACTCCCAACAGCGGACTGTGGTACGCGAGCACTCCTTTATGTGATGCAGAGGTGGTTGAGCCACTGATAAGCCACTGAAAGCTCAAGCCAGATGACTGGCTGAGCTCAAGGTCCCCTTGGACCCTAAGTCCAAAATGAGCCAAGCTTTCATTTGATTTCTGCCTGCCAATACACTCTAACCTCATGCACCAAGAGTTAAAAACGAAGTAGTACTGTGATGAAAAGTAAGCATGAGGAAGAGATCCACATTGTGCAGTTCAGCCACAAGATGTGTATCTAGAAAACCTTGGCTCAATCCCAGCTTCCCAATTTCACCAAATTGTGTGATTCTATGCAAATATTATATAATATTGAGACTCCTTTTTCTTAATTATTACATATGACAGCACATTCTGAGACGTTTTCTGTGTGTCCCGCAAAGTACCCCAACCGTCTCAGTGCATGAAGAATTGGGAGTGGCTTATCTAACCGATATCACTGCCTTTCGGCCACTCTCCCTCTGATAAATACCTGGACCAGGCCTGGGATCCAGCTGAGTAAAGAGTTAATCAAGGACTACCTGGCCCTGGATTATTCCCTTCACATCCTCTGGCTTAAATATATCAGGGACTGTTATTTGAACCTAGGCAGCAGTGATTTATTCAGGAACCTGGACAGTATCTGTAAGCAGGACCATAAGTGGGTGAAAGAACACTTTCTTGGAAGGAGGCAGTTGGATAGGGAGGGGAATGCTGTATTAAAGACCAGTGTACGTCGATAGGTCCTCCTGAAAACTGTGCCCTCTACCGAGCCTTACCTCTTGTGTGTTAAAAGTAGGTACGACCGCTTCTTACTCACTAGGTTCCGGCTGGACCTATTGCCCTTCTTGTTAGCCTACCCACGGGGAGGTAATAGGGGGGTTAACCTCACGTCCTGCGGTTATGACAGTAAGTCTCCGCAGGACACGCTACATTTTTTGATGTTTTGTAGCTTTTATAAAGTACCCAGGAAACATTATTTTCTCCCCATACTGAAACAGGTTATTTTACCCAGGTTCGCCCTGCACTCATATATTTGCAAATGCTTTTGGGAGATATTACTCTTAGGGGGATATTCTCAAGAACGTGCGATAAACATAGCCAAAATAGGTTAACGCAAGTTTACATATCGCCGTCTATCCATGTTAACGTCGTATTCTCAACACGGCGGTAACATGCGATAGTACCCCGATAACGCGGCAAATGTCCGCGATAACACTACCGGGACGGCGATAAAAATCTCAACCCGAACGTGAAAAAAGTTGCGATGTGCCCAACCGCGATAAAAAATCCAGCGATAAGCAGCGCCAGGCCTGCAAGTCCCACACAAGTCAGGCTGCAAAAAGCACAATAAAAGCGGCAACACAAAAACACAAACAACTGTGAAGCACCATGGAGGTAGCCGGAGCAAGCACAGAGGACAACCAGAAACCTACAAGGCCCACGGAGGACCAGCCTGGGACCTCGGGGTCAGGGAAGGGCAAGGAGAAGAAGAAGAGGAAGACGCGGTTCAGTCCGCAGGAAAACAGGATCCTGATCACGGAGGTGATAGAACACCATCAACAACTGTACGTCACCTCCACTGTGTCATTGGCAAAAAAAAATGGAATATGGCAGTCCATCCTGGACAAGGCGAATGCAGTTGGAGTGCTGAGGAGGACAATGGACGAGGTCAAGAGGCGCTGGAATGATGTGAAGCGCAAGACCAAGCAGAAACTCGCAGACAACCAGAAGGCAGCAATGCAGACTGGAGGTGGGAGACCAGCGCCACAGGAGGAGCTGGATGAGATGGAGGAAATGGTCACAGTCATCAGTGTGGAGACGGTGGCAGGAGTTGGGGGACCGGACACTGCTCAACATGACCCGACACAACAGCAACAGGGTGAGTAACCACCAGGGACTGGGGGGACGGGGCTGAGATGGGCACATTGGCACACATGCACAATTAAGTAGAGCACATCTGCGGACAAACCATGGCCAAGAGTCACAACACCAACCAAGAGCCCAATTTACCCAAGTCTGCAACATCACAGCACTGCATAAGCACAGAAGTGAAAGCCACACCACCTGAAAGGGATAAGGGCCAGCCAAATCAAAGCTGAAGGGGCAACTCACCTACAATGCAGCACACACACATAAGATCCAGAGCACCGCAACATTTACAACAATGTTGAACAAACAGCAACACCAGCACAACAGAACAGGACACAACTGCTGCCGCTTGTGTGTGGAAAATGGCCATTCGCATGTGGCATAGCAGGAAACTGTGAGATGATAATGTACTAGTACAACCCCACATCCCTGATGGTGTAGTAATGCATGTATGGCCGTGACCCAGATAGGCAGTGAGACACACATTGTCATACAAATCAACCCTCATCACAGTTGAATACAAGTGAAGGTGTGTAGACTTTATTAGCATATACGTGTCAGTACGGCCAAGATAAGTGCCACAACATGCAGACCAATGCAGCAGTATGTCAGAACGTGGAACGTTGCCAAGCGCTGCTGTCCACTCCGGGGGAGTGCCGCACCATTCACAGGTGTGTGTTTACCTGCGTTGTTGTCCGCTCATGTATTCGGAGTCCAGGCGAATGCAGCCATGTCCACTGTCGTCGTGGGAGATGTGACCAGAACCCCAAGTTCCAACAAGGTGTCGGGACATGTGCAATGTGTTCCAAACTGTTGTGTCTGCAGGTACGTAGTTACACGTCCATGAAAGCTAGTGCAGCTTCATAGGCAATCATTTCCAACATGAGGTCGTTGTCGACTTCATCGAACAGGACGGCGAGGCTAACCATTAGCAGGTCCGGACAGATGTGCTGCGTCCACCCCCTTTCACCAATTAGCACTACAGCCCAATAGGGGAGCGGCTCAATTTGGTCACTGCACACGAGGAGTTCTGCAATCTCCCAGGTCCAGCTGCCAGCATGTATGCCAAGTATCCAGGCATCCCATAGACGGGTGTCACGGTGACACTCATGGTCGTGGGCCAACAGGGGGCGCACACACATGTCGAAATCCAGTTCGGCTACCGTCCTGTTGGATAGGCAGACATCCATGGACCACTCGAATATGCACGAGCGACAATGCAACACAGGCTGCACGCAGGTGACGTTGGCAAGGCGGAAGCTTAGCCGGAAACTGATCCGCAGCACTACCAATGGCAGTGCCCCCAGTAAATGCAGCATACGTGCACGGTACAGTTCCACCTGACAGGGGTTGTGCATGTGTCCGGGATGTTCTGCCATTGCGTTAGTGGCCCTGGTTGAAGCTGCACTGTCCTGACCTGCGCCAGTTCTGTGGATGAAATGCCACAGCTCGGATCAACGAGTTGTTGAAGTGTGCAACGGTTGTACGCCTGGGATGGTGTGGGAGTAAGTGTGAAGGACATTCCATGCAAGATAACTTCGAGCAAGGACTTCTGTGTGTGGGGTGTGTATACGTTGGTCTTTCGTCGTTGTGCGTAGTGTGGGAGTCGTCATCAGCTGCTATAGTATCTGTCAGGGGGTGCCGGGCACATGCAATTCCGAGGTCGGAGGTGCAGATGTGCTTCCGCCTGATAGTTCAGACAAAGGAGCTTTCATCCCTAATGTTAGTTTCTCATCTGCTTGCAGTCAGGAAATGTGAAGTGGCTTGTTGGGGATGGGGTGGGATGTGTGCGACTTTGGGATTCATGTTTGACATGTCTTGCATGTGGCAAATGAGCGGCATCACTGTGTGTTACGTTGCCTCAAAGCTGCTCCTCCCTCCTCCCGAACCTATTTACTTGTGTGCGCTGCGCAGTTGCATCACTTGCACTCCTACGGCACACCATTGTCATGCCTGTCTGCGCATGTCCACAAGCCTGACAACGACACTGTGATGTTGGCCGCTGGAGGTGGGCGGCCACGTGAGTGTAGGCCTGTGGGAAGGATAGGGCGGACACAGATGTAGAGTTCATGCCTGGCTGAACTCGCGCTGCGATTAAGGCTAGGCATTTGGCTCATGCTGCGGCAATACAGATACACACAACACTTGGCATGTATGAGCAAAGACCCCGAGCGGTCTTGCGCTCCTTCATTTCCCGTTCGTGCAAGCCCGCCCTTCGGGTGCATGCTACATTGCAACATTGTCGATTACGGACTGGGTGGCGCCGACACTACAACAGTGGCACACTCATTAGTTACTTCCTTGTCCAGGCCAGAACTGAACCACGCCCAGAGCCCCGGGCAAATCCTTCTCACCCCTACGCTGGCTTGGCGTACGCCGGCCCATCCCACTCCGCTTATGCTTACAGGGGGGGACGACAAAGCCACGTGTCCAAGGTCTTACCCACTGCCTGAGGTGACATGGTTGCATCCGCTGTCCACAGCACAATGTAATGTGGTAGGGCCCTGGCCCATCAAGCATACATAATGGCCACATGGACACACTTAGATAGATAGTGGAACTGGCTACGGGCACGTGCGCCCGGCCCCTTTTTATTACCAGGGTCACATGTCCAGTGACGCCTGTGCTGGATGGGTGTGGGGTGAGTGTAAGCCAGCCCTCAGGGAGTGGTTTGTGCTGGCAACAACTAGAACAGTGATCATCGGATCACACACACAGATTCAATCATAAAGGGTCCATGACTTGTGGTGCACTGAGTTTGTGGCACCGGATGCACGGCGGCCGGCACGGGCCTACCGCCACGTGGCGATGACTTGAGCTGCACTGAGGTAGGGCCACCAGAGCTGAGCGTGCTCATGTGAAGAAATTGTTAATGAGTTGGTCCCTTCGGGATATTCCTGCTGCAGCTGCAGTGGGGTGTGGTACACCTGCCTCATCTTCATCATCATCGTTCCAGGTCTTCCACACTGCCTGAGGTGACATTGTTGCGTCCGCTGTCCACAGCACTAAACTCAGTCATGAAGGGTCCATGAGTTGTGGTGCACTGAGTTAGTGGCACCTGAAGAGCTGAGCAGGGTATCAAGCTGATGATGGCATCCAAGACAGGTGTGAGCAACTTAGATAGGCTGGCTGTGAGACTCCTCCGACTCTGGCAGTTGTTGGTTGGAGGTGGTCCTGGCGGTGGTGGCGGGTGTGCAGCCAGCGATGATGGCGTGTCATTGCAGGTCAGAATTGGATTTGATTTGCGAGCCCTGCTGACCGCAGTGTAGGCCGGAGGCAGCGGTCAGCAAGGGCCCACAGCCACGTGGCGTTGACTTGAGCTGCACAGAGTTAGTGGCACCTGAGACGCTCAGCGGGTGCGCAGCCTGCGATGATGCGTCGTTTGACTTGGGGACCTGCTGACCGCAGTGTAGGCCGGAGGCAGCGGTCAGGAAGGGCCCACAGCCACGTGGTGATGACTTGTGGTGCACTGAGTTAGTGGCACCTGGAGCGCTCAGCGGGTGCACAGCCTGCGATGATGCGTCGTTTGACTTGGGGGACCTGCTGACCGCAGTGTAGGCCGGAGGCAGCGGTCAGGAAGGGCCCACAGCCACGTGGTGATGACTTGTGGTGCACTGAGTTAGTGGCACCTGGAGCGCTCGCGGGTGCGCGGCCTGCGCTGATGCATCGTCCGGGCGGGCCGCCCTGGAAGCAATGTCTGTTGCCTACTGGACTCTGCCATAAATGAATCAAGACTCAATTTGATTTGCAAGCCCTGCTGACCGCAGTGTAGGCCGGAGGCAGCGGTCAGAAAGGGCACACAGCCACGTGACGATGACTTGTGTTGCACAGGGTCAGTGGCACCTGGAGCGCTCAGCAGGTGCACAGCCAACGACGATGCGTCGTCCGGGCGGGCCGCACTGGGAGCAATGTTTTTCGCCTACTGAATTCTGCCTCAATATTGCCACGTGGCGTCGACTTGTGTTGCACAGGGTCAGTGGCACCTGGAGCGCTCAGCAGGTGCACAGCCAACGACGATGCGTCGTCCGGGCTGGCCGCACTGGGAGCAATGTTTTTCACCTACTGAATTCTGCCTCAATATTGCCACGTGGCGTCGACTTGTGTTGCACAGGGTCAGTGGCACCTGGAGCGCTCAGCAGGTGCACAGCCAACGACGTAGTGTAGGACTAAGGCAGTATCCGGCACACACATGACTCCGTGTTGCTGTGCCGCTGGATGCGCTGGGGGCCTGTGTCACGGAGTCTGGAGGTCACGGCGGCGGACTCGTGGCAGGGTGAGGTGCGCCGCCCTGGCAGACGCGTTGCCCATCACAGAAGAGAACCACGCCCAGAGCCCCGGCCTTTTTATCTGCCCTCCTACGCTGGAGTGGCGTACGCCGGCCCAGCCCAATGCGCTTACGCTTACAGGGGGGGACGGCACAGATACATGTCCAAGGTCTTCCCCACTGCCTGAGGTAACATGTTTGCGTCCACTGTCCACAACACTACATATCCCAGCAGTATATGTCCACATGGACTTGTCTGTGCTCTGCATTCTGTGGTCTGTCCAGCACATACCACAGAATACGGCACAGATACATGTCCAAGGTCTTCCCCACTGCCTGAGGTAACATGTTTGCGTCCACTGTCCACAACACTACATATCCCAGCAGTATATGTCCACATGGACATGTCTGTGCTCTGCATTCTGTGGTCTGTCCAGCACATCACCGCCACACTTGGCATTGTGTACATTCTTCTTCATGGGTGAGTTGCCTCCTTCACACATACTTGGTTCCCACCTCTCCCCACATTCTGCACTTGTGTGGCTGAGGGGCCATGCCGTTTTCGGAAGGTCCGCTGTCTTGTCCTACGCTGCCTCAGTGGTGGTCACGAGGGGGGGGGGTCCTGGGGGTGGTGGCGGTGGGTGTTGTGGCCCTCTTGGGTCTCCGAGCTGCATGTTCATTGTCTCCATGGCATCTGTGGGTCTTCAGATGTGGCTCTGGGCTGGGCTCCCTTTCATACTGCAGGTTGTCGTCCTGCTTAACACCAGTAAAAGGCAGGTGTTAAATCCCTACTGCTAACGCGCCTTATCGCCTGTTCTTGGTTCGCATCGCAGATCTGGCTGGTCTTTGAGAATCTCGCGAAGTGGTGTTTTCGTGTGTTTTTGCACGGGAACGCCTACTCTGCATATCATTAGCGTTAGTTGTCGCACTCATCCGTGGTGATGTTTTTTGCGGCAGCTATCGCTGGTAAACTGGCGATATCTGCAGTTTGCACCAGCTTGAGAATAGGGCGATAAATCTATCGCCACTTTTGCGGCGCTAAAGTGCCGATAAATCGGTGATAAGTCCTTGAGAATATGCCCCTTAATGTTCTTAGCTTTTTAAAAGTTGCTGTTAGGTTGAGAAACAGTTGTGATTAAACTCCTTGGAGTACAGGACATTTGTCACCTTTTTAATTTTCTAGGACCTTTTTAACTGTGTATTTATTCATTGTATTTTTAAATCGTGGGTCTCAAGGATGAAGTGTGTGTCACGGCTTGCTTTATTTTTATGGTTTTTATTTCAAAGACCGAATAAAGTTTATTGACTGATTGACAGCACGTTCAAATACCAGGCTACAGTATGTGCCTTGATTTAGTAGACTATAAGGTTGCTCTAGAGGTGGGCAAGCCACTGAAAGCTCGAACCAGGTGCCTAGCTCTGGCTCAGCTTGCGGTCCTCTTGGACCCTCAAGCCTAAAATGAACCGAACTTTCGCAGGAGGCGACGTGACCTCGTAGCTATAGCTGCCGCCCTTGTAACATGGGAAAGAGGCTGCAAAATTCTTTAAATTTCACTGTGCTGAAAACATTTTTTAGCAGGCGGGTTTCTGAAGAGCTCTAATGTCCTTGAGTAACGTTCGTGCTGTGTGAACCTGCCAAAAATAAATTCGATTTCTGCCTGTCATCTACTCTAATCCTCCAAGAATTACGAACAAAGAGTTAGGCTTTGATGTCAGAGATACCCACCCATCTAGTGGTCTAATTACAGTGTGATCAATCCCAGATTCTCTGCTCGACCAAACTGTGTGATCAAAGGTAAGTATTTCATTCACCAAACCTCCTTAATGTTCCTTATAACATAGGAAAGCACCTCTGAATATGTCCATTCAGGGTGTGCTCTGTACAAAAACCTCTATGTATTTGCTTTAATAGCCTAAAATATGGATTTATTTATCATAAGATTCTAATGCATGTGTAGTGTAAGGTACACATAACAACTGAATGGCTTCTAGTGTACTAAAAGTGTTGTCATCACAGCTGGGATGGGAATGTTTTCCAGTGAATGTTTAAAAACTCTCCCTTTTAATAAATATTTGAAAAACAATCTGATGTACCAAGTTTGAAAGCTTTAGTGTGTTAAAGAAATGCACTTTATTGAGGTTTAAAGACACCGGGCCTCATTTACGAGGTTTTGGCGCAGGGCAGCGCCACAAGAAATCTTGCTCCGCTGCCCTGCGTCAAAAGAAAAGGGCAGGAATGCGTTGTATGTATAGGATACGGCGCATTCCTGTCCTTTTCCCCTGCGCTGGCTCACAATGGGCTGTCATGCGCGAACGCAGGCACCCTTGCGCCATGGTGCAAGGGTGTCTGCATTGTGGGGGTGATTATTTTCGTGCAGGAAGGGACACCTTCTTGCCCAAAAATTGATTTTATGCAGGAAGGGATACCTTCCTGTACAAAAACAATCACAAGAGGCTTTTTGCTCTTTCTATGTGTGCTGTAGAGAGCAGCACACATAGAGAGTGGAAAAACTAAGAGAAATAAGAATAGTTCTCCTTGTTGTGCCTCCCTAACGCCACCTCTGGGGTGGCGTTAAAATCTGCGCATTACCTGGTTTACGACTCCTTGTAAATCTGAGAATGCTTCAGATTCCATGGGTGTTGCGTGGGAACACCCACAGCAACACCCATGGAATGCCTCTTTCACGCAGTGTTCTGCGTGAACGAGGCATATATTTACAAGGCCATGAAAGCCACGTAAAGTGGCTTTGCGTGGCCTTGTAAATATGCTGCGGCAAATTGCACCACCGAAGCGTCAAAAAAGTGACGCTCTGGTGGTGCAAAAGTGCAACTAGGGGACTCGTAAATGAGGCCCGCCTTAGGGTAGTCTAGCATAATGTCGGTTGCATGAGCCTGCCCTTGGCTCTCCATATTATTTGTTGACTAGCCCACCACTATGTTGCTTGAAGTATGATGAGAATGTAGGCCACATACTGGATACACGTGACAGCTGACTTGCTACTTGCGCTGTCATCAGCTTTGGGGAGCTTTGGGCAGCAGAAGAACGCATTGTCCGGTTTCTTAATTACTTTATTAACGGGGCTTCGAGACTGGCCTTTCTCAGCATTTAGCGCTGTACCAAATGCCCGCCTGTTTTTTCTCTCTATGCTTTGTCCACTTAAGCTAGACATTTAGGGTTCGTCACCTCAGGAGGTTAATGAGCAATGGGAAGTCAAGCATCAGAAAAGTAGGCCCAGGCTATTTGGGAATGAAGCGGCGTTAGTTGAGACGCCATTTCAATCTCTCGGAAGACCCCTGCATATTCACCTCCTCCAGGCTAATTACATGCCCAACCTCTTTCCCAGCTAGGTTCCTTGATCCATTTTGCAGTGCAGCCTGCTACAACAAAGCCTCTCCTGATTTCTGAAGCGACCTGTGTGCTCCATGAAAGACTCTGGGTGCTTCAGGGTAACAAGGGTACGCGTGCACCCAGGCGCGCACCCTGGAGGGAACATAGGATGTGAGACAGGATCAGTCCCACCGCAAGGCGTCATACACTAGTGGAGGAGTT
This sequence comes from Calotriton arnoldi, assembly GCA_963921515.1. Taxonomy (NCBI): domain Eukaryota; kingdom Metazoa; phylum Chordata; class Amphibia; order Caudata; family Salamandridae; genus Calotriton; species Calotriton arnoldi. Next base: position 1,471,036 of record CAWUFW010003585.1, read on the forward strand.
ATGGGGGGGGGATCACTGAAGGATAAACCCCCTACTCAATGTCTTGTGAGGAATCATCTGTTGAGCGGCGTACGCGTACCAAGAGCTGAAATTTGCTAGTCTCAATTTCAGTTGGTCTGGGCCGGTTTGCCCTAGTTGCCCCAGGACTGTGTTCCACCCAGACCCCCGGGGTCGCCCTGTCTCCCAATACCCAGAGATCTGATCCTATGTGCTCTCCACAGGTAGGTCCAAAAAGTGAAGCTGTGGTGTATGTTGGCCCTTCTATGGAAAGACGATACAGAATGGGTGAGCCGAATAGTATTTAGTGCTGTAGCCAACAAGGAAATCAGTGATTGGTTTCAAGGTACGCCATTTGGCAAGGGTAGCTGCTGTGAGCTCCCGTTGACTGGGGCTGTGCTCTCTCCTACTGGTTGCGCTCCTGCCACTGCTACCTTGATGGACACTCCGCAGCCACTGCTGCCTCAATGGATGCTCTGAAGCCGATCTCCCGGTCCTCCCGGCTGGTTTGAGACGCAGACAGAGGTTTTGCCTCTGACGCCTTTGTGAGAGGACGGAGATCCTGCTAGTGATATACCGAGTCAAGGCTGCAGGTCGTGCTGCTCGAGTGTCTTGCCTATTCACTGGCCCACCCGCCTCACCTGCTGGCCAGCGATTCGCCAAGTGCCTAGGGATGAAGGAGGCTTAGTGGGGCTGCAGACACTGGTGAGTGCTTCCTCTGCTGCCCCTCTTCTGGCTGCCGACCCTTCGCCTGCCATCCCTGGCCTCCTGTCAGCCTCCCATCGATGTATCCCTTCGGCCCGAGAGGCTTCAGTCGCTGCGCTGCGCGGTGACTGGTTGGCCCTGGGACCAGCTGGTCTTGTGTAGTTGCTCTAGGGAGGGGCTTGTATCATAGCTGCCGTGCTGCGCTGTGTGATGTCTGCCCGCCTCTGGATCCGGCTAGTCTTGCAGCATTGCTCCGGGGAAGCTCTAGTTGGGGCCGCCCTCCCTCTGCATTTCTGACTGGACAGGTCGCGGCCTCAGTTGTTGCCACTTCCCTGGCTGCTCTGGTCGGCCTTGCGGGTCGTGTCCTGCCTTCAGGTCCCTGATGTCCCCAAGTTGCTGAGGCTCTGGAGGTCAACTGAGGAGGCTTTCCTGCCATTTTGTGGTTCCTTCTCTCCCACTCTAAACACGAGGGCCTCATTCTCAAGATGGAGGTCCTGGCTCTCTTGTAGAGAAACTGTAATAGGACTGTTGACTGGCAGTTTCAAAAAAAGTGAAGGACTACTTACCCACACTCTGGCGGCATATTTTTGGCACCCAGTGGTACATTCCAAAACTCCAAGCTTGTGGACAAATCACCTCAGTACTGCTGGGACTAAGTTCCATCCCTCCCTGGAGTCCAGTCATCACCCATGCTCTCAGCCGGGTCATCACTATCTGTGGAATCAGTGTCCTCATGTGGATCTAGAAATGTATCACATGAGTCCCTGCAACTCTGGAGGTCTTTTTCCAGTTTTTCGTCATGCCTACTCATCTTCATTTGCATCTCATCCTTTAGAGACCACTCCTGTATGTCCCTGTACCAATGTTCAACTGCGAGTGTGCGCTGGCCGATCCAGGTGATGGCTACTCTACGTCTGGCCAATACAAGCACCAGCTGCTGAAAATTATAGGCCATTTTAAAGCTCTTTGGCTGCTTGACAGGGGCGGCTGGTGGATTTTGAAAGTGGTGAGGCGAAAAATTGTATCGTAGTATAACGAACGAGCGAGCGAAGCGAGCGAGCTCGAACTGCAAAAGGAGGGTGCCGGGGGGTTTCCCCCCCCGCAAGAAATTTTTTCAAAAAATGGATTCAAATGGCTGCTTTTACACCACATATTTACTGCAAATTGTTGCAAACACGGAGTCCAAATATAGCATTTTAAAGCACAAGTGAGAAGAAAACATTGGAAACATATCAAAAATGTGCCCAATCCTCTAACTGGTCTTCTTGCAAAATGACCCCCAAACCAAGCACACACAACCAATTGAAACAGGCCCTCTAAGTGTTTTCTACCTGTAAATACACAATGAAATACACTATGCTTTTAATGAAATAGCGGTAGCACTTCTGAGCAGTGATGCTGTAGTTTTAAATGAATGGCACTCGCACTTCAAACGAGAACTGCTGTTTGTAATGGATCAATGTCAGCCCTTCTCACCAGCGTTGTTATATTTAGAAGGGGGCACTGCCAGCAGTTCTTCGCAGGCTGCTATATTTTAATGTGCCAGCACTTCTCATCAGCCCTGCTATACTTTTAACGTGGCAGTAATGCACTTTTCACCAGGCTGCTATATTGTAATGGGACAGTACCAGTCCAGCACTTCTCATCAGATGACTATACTTTAATGAGGCGGTGCCAGGATTCTCATGTGTTAATTTAATTTTAATAGGACAATACCAACTGTTTTTTTTTTAATCAGGGCTCTTATAAATTGAATGCAACAGTATCATCACTTCCCATCAGCACAGCTATTCTTTTATTAGGACAGTATCATCACTTCTCACCAGCCTGCTATATTTTAAGGGCACAGTATCAGCACTTCTCATCAGGGCTGATATACTTTGAATGGGACCATACTGTACCAGTATTTGCACGGCTACACTTTCACTAGGACAGTGCCGGCACTTCTCATCAGCCTGCTCTCTGTTTGATGGTATAGAGAACGTCTCAGCAGCTCAGAAACATTAGCATGGATGGACATTGGACACCGAAGCACCCCGTTCTAAGAAGCAGGCTCCTGTGATCTGTCTCTGCCAATGCTAACAATCATGCCACTCATCACCGCACCTTCACGTGCAGTGCAGAGCCTGAGCTCTGGTCGACTCCGAGTTCCTTCCTTCTGCCCATGCCCGCCACTGCACAAAACTTCCACAGTTCCAGGTTCTTTCTAGAGGTACTACCACTACACGACCTGCAGGTTCAACGTAAATCTTTGCAGCACACGCTATACTCCGAGGTATAGAGCAACGCAGAACATATGTGAATGCATAATGGAGAAAATTAATTCTTATCTCGAATATCACACACGCTTGTCATCTCTCCACAAGCCATGAGGTGTTCCTTTCTACTACCATCACTAAGTAAACACACTGGCCTGGGCTTCTTTTATTTTCCCTGTTAAGCAAATGCCCACAACCTCCTCGAGTGTAGTGTTAGTGGCAAAATAAACAGAAAGGACTCGTGAAAAGCTACTGTCTTGGTATGAGGGCATAGTTCTTAGCTTACAACTGTGGCAAGCCTGGACAGCCACAGGCCTGTGTGCAGTGAACTAGACCGTCCCTACGGCCTACGCTATTTCTGGCTCTGTCTCACGACAGCGCAGATGTACCAGAGGGAGAGGCTCACGCAAGGGCTTTGCTGGTGTAGCCTACAGTGCTGTAAAGCAGCCACCAACGGTTGTCAAGTAAGTTAGTTAACACTAACGATTCATGAAGGGGGTCTTATTTAAAAGAAAAAACAGGACATGTCAGGGCGCCATTTCATGATCTCACAAAGAAGCATTTGCCACCCACTTCCAGTAACTACCGCCACGGCACGGCAGCCGGCACTGGGTGCAAGTTTCAGACTCTGAGGGCGCCCGGAACAACGGGTGCATGTTTCAGCACAGTTGGAACACTCCGCTGCCCTGCAGGCTGCACGCTCCTCAGGGGTTCCTCCCATCAGGCCAAATGTCTCTCTGTAAACCAGGGAAGCAGACACTGACAGACCAAATGTCTCTCTGTAAACCAGGGAAGCAGACAGTTTAAGTGTTCTTTTAGGGCTCCCTGCTCCCTCACCAAATATTGCGGCTGAGGGGGAGCGGGGGAGACTGGTTTTGCATCATTGAGTTAATACTCCTTCCTCACGTGACGTCACGTGCCCATCAGCCACACGACACATTCACTCCAGATTGGAGTAGCTGCAACCCCCTACCCTCACCCCACCTCACTCCAGAGAGTCCGCCCCCCCTGTGTGAGGAAGATTTGAGCCAGGAGATCCGGAGAAGGGGCCACCGTTTGTCACTTTCACTTGGCACTGTAATGCAATCCTAGATTCCTAGCACCTTGTGGGAGACATCATTGTAAAAGAAATGACCGTAACTGGAAATACCCGGCCCCTGTGAAATCAAAGCCAGTATTGGAGGGGGAAAACTGGGCCCTGCTCTACATGCCTGCGCCATTATTGAAGGGACACTTTCCATGAGTTTCTTCCTTCGGGTCTACTGCTCTTGAAAGAAACCGTACAAATAAATCCTTTGAATTCCCCCAAAAATCAGTTATCTGCAGCAGGAAGAGGGTTTTTCACTGAGTGTTACCTTTTGCCGCAAGCAAGCACTCTCTCTTATCGTGTAAAGGGCTGTCCATCTGCTGATACGCTTCGACACCTCGTGGCCTGAAGCGCTACTTAAAGGCAATAATAATACAATAGAAATACCTAACCTGACCCAGCGAGAAAGGAACTATTTGGTTTGTCGGTGCAGCGCTGCAATCTTCTCAGCGGGAAACATACACACACACACTGCTGCTAAATTCTCAACGTTGGCACTAGGCGAGCGGAGCTGAAATCCAGATGGCAATTAAAGTACACTGTGTGATCCTAAGGCAACTCGTTTCTTATATTGTCCATAGATGCAGTGAATTTAAGCGCAGTTCAGGACAGGAGCATCAAGTCAATCAATTCTACCAATACCAGGCAGGGACCTGCTCCCTAAAGACAACCGCAGCCACCGTTGGTTAAATGCTGACTTATAGAATTGTGCTATATATTATCTATCGTGCATTTACCAATTTAATAGGAGGAGCCTGGGTGTCAGCCTCTCGGGGATGCGATGCGTATTGAGCAGAGCTTCTGATGGCACCCAGGAGTCACTCATTGCCATTGATTGCCCATACTCTTTCGGGCATGCCTTTAGTCTGAGGGCAGCACCGGGAGCCAGGGAATGCGTGTTTCCGCTTGTGCCTGGGCCCCGCCTGCTGTCTGCACGTACGCTGACTCCAACCTGCTCGTGTGTAACAACACTAAGCGCCACCACCCCCACCTACCTATGGAGCGACCAGACCTCCCTGTGGGGGCGTGCACTGCACACAAAGGCGCACAGGGCCTTAAACTGTCTGCTGCCAGTGCCACAAACGATACCAAAAGTCAACCAACAACAACGTACGCCACCAGGGCAAGGCCTCGGGCTCTATGGATCGAATCAAAGTCACCCCCTGCCGGCAGCGGCCGGGCCCCCAGGCGTCGCGTCAGTACTACTAAAGTTAACACTTAAGTAAATTAATTATTGCAGCAGTGACAAAATTAAAAACAACAGCCCCTATAATTAGGAGGTTGTTGTGGGTGGTGGCGGCGGGTCGCTTTCACTTACCCGGCCGTGTGTTGTTACCATGACCTGTCCTGACTCCTGACCTCGACGTTCTCAAGGCTCCTCGTCGGGCTCCTCGTCGTGACCAGGAGGACTGCAGTACACAGCATGGCAATAGCAATGATAGCACGCGTCGCACAAGCCAGGCAGCCACGACGAAGCAAGCCAAAAGTAAAACTTGAAAATACTGGATTTGGTGGTCTTTGGACTCCTCCCCCAGACCCCAGCAAGCCAATCACTTGCAAAACAACAAACTGTTGCTGGGTCTGGTGGAAGAGGCAAAGGCCACTGCCAAACCTCCACAAACTCGAAGCCTGCCGGACTGTCCCGCTCCCAGCCATTGGAATTAATGGAAGGCCTCCAACTCCTCCCTGGGCCAAGGGAATAATGCCCAAAATCGAAATGCTATTCTGGCAGTGAGACACAGGCTGCACCCACCAGTGTGTCGTCACTGCCCTGCTTTATGGCTCCAGGTCGAAGAAATCTTCGCCCAGCCAAAAGCATGCGCAGAGCAAAGGCCATCCTCCCCCACCCCCTTAAAAAAAAAAAGAAAATTGAACATGTTTGTTCACCGAGCACGAGCAGCCAGCAAAATTTATTGCTAGCTGCTCAGTGTTCCATCAGGCATTTTTTTTAGTCCCCCAGGGTGGCATGGCGACGCCCATCTCGCCCGTGTACACCAGCCGCCCCTGCTGCTTGACACAGCCCAGTAGGCAATTCAGCACAGTGAATTCAATTTGTAGGTAAGTGGTCCTCTTTAGATCTGTCACAATCTGAGCCCAGTAGTCCTGCACAGTCCGGCATTTCCATGCTAGGTGCAGGAAGTCCGCCCCATCACTGCGTGGGCAACTGTCCTGTTGGGTGGGGAATAAGAGGTGAAGGTCCTTAGGGGTTAGATAGGTCCTGTGTAGGAAATTGAAGTTTACCAGTTTAAAGAGGGCATTACAAGATACTGTATGAGTTAGTTTGCAGATTGCAGTCCATACCCAATGGGGTGTCTAAGTCAGCATACCACGCTGCACGTGCCCGAAGCGGGGGACCCGCCGCATTTGCTCTCATTGCCTTATATAGAAGTGTAATCAAGTGTCGTCCTGCACCACAGGACAGCAATATGTCCAGAGTATGAGTGGACTAAGGCGCAGCGGGGTATGTGGGCCAGATCAATTTGACCACCTCGACTAGTCCAGCATGGTGTAAGAAGTGCACGGGCCGGAGTGCGAAGTCCTTGCCTGCTTGTTCGAAGGAAATGAAAATCTCACAGGGATACAAGTCTCCCAGTAGGGCACACCCACCGTCTTTCCAAGCTTGTCCATATTAAGGCGTACTTGCTGCATCTCTATTTGTGGCACCTGAATCTCCAGATACCGGAATTGTGCCAACTCCCAGCGCAGTCCCAGTCTCGGGAGACGAGCCATTGGCGTACCAACCAGGGACGCCAGGGGGAATAGCAGAGATTTATTATATGAGTCGAAGTCCGGACAGGTCCCCAAACCCGTCTAGCAGCTACAACAATATCCGCAGCACTACACATGGGGAAGCGAGATAGAAGAGCGCATCATCCGCGTACAGTGATAGTATGTGATGGGTATCTCCCAGGCGTATAGGCGTATGCCCCAGTCCCACAGCTTCCGACGCACCCATATCACCAGGGGTTCCATCGCTAACACGAATAGGAGTGGTGAAAGAGGGCAGCCCTGCCGTGTCCCCCGTTCCAGGGTACATGCTTCCGATCGGCTGTGACCAACGCGTACTCTAGTGCTAGGATTAGTGTATAGCAGCTGGACAAAAACGTGAACATAAGGACCAAATCCCATGACTCTCAGCGCTTCGAGTAGGTAGCCCCATTCCACTGTGTCAAAGGCTTTTTCTAGCTCAATGGAGACCAGTGCCAACCCCTCATCGCGAAACTCTGGAGGACATGGGGTAGACATCTCAAGCACTTATAGAGTTACAACAACAAAGCAGGTACACCTTTGTATGACTGTCATGAGGGAAACAAGTAACATTACAGGTGGGGGACAAAAAGTGAAATGACTTGTGACAGAAAGGTAATATCTTCTCAAAGCAGTAACAGCATGAAAGACTTTCAAGCAGTTCACATAAGTGGTGTGCATATAGTTTAATGTGAGGCAGGATGGCAGTGTAAACAGCTTGCGATTAAAAACAGGTATTGTAGTTGCGGATGCAGAGTGTCACACTTCCTCCTTGAATTTACATGTTGGTGGAGTAATAAGTCTGGTGCAAAAGGAACACTGTGAAATGTGTTTTTGACACAGCTGAGGGTGCAGCTACGGGGGGTGGAAGGGATCAACGTTTGTGTTAGTTTTTAGACTGTGAAACATTATCCCAGCCATTAGATATGGGATGCATCCTAAGGCCTTTTACTTCTTCATTTCTAAGGCTGCTACTTTCTTCCTCTGCCCATTTTATCACAGTGTAACATCAGTTCGATACAGATGGGGGTATTGGCTTTCCATTTCAGAGTTATAGATTGTTTGGCAAGTAGGACAGCGAGGTATAGGATACATGCAGCCAATGTATTCTTTGTACTGTGTTTAAATAGACCCAAAGCACATACCTCCCAGTTGTTTAGGTTGGGCAGTCAGAAGTGTTGGTGAGTGTGACAGTAATGGTGGAACAATAACTCATCAGAGAAGAACAGTTCCACAACATATGTAGTAGGTCAGTTGTGGGTGTGTTGCAGAAGGGACAAAAAGCATTTGCACCAAGAAAAATGTTTTTATCCTGTCAGGGGTGATGAAGGCGTGACAAAGAATATTAAATTGTATGAACTTGAATCTAATGTTGAGTGAAACTATGTGGATAGGTAATCATGGTTGACTGGGTTCAAGTTTGGCAGAAGGGTGAAAGAGCCTAAGCAGACTTGCAAGTCACAAAGGACCTTGCAAGGAACAAGTGTCATTTAAGCAGCATCCTGAAAGTCAACGGGATTACACACGGTAACTGAGCCGCTAAGTAATAGTGTTTAAAGTTAGGGACCATCAGCCCAGCCCATCTACTTGCCATTACAGCTTAGTTAGTGGCACCATGCGCTAGCCATTGAGCCATTTGAGGTTCCTAATCAAAGTGTAAAGTTAAAAAGAAATCCTGGGGTGGTATAGTCAGAGGTTGGCAAAGAAGTATTGTAGGCGAGGGAGCATTACTATCTTGGACAGGGTAATGTGGACCATGACTGATAACGGAAGGACTCTCCAAAACAACCGAAATCACTTTGGCAAGATTTCCATCAAATAAGTCCTCTTCGGAGTAATACATTTTGATTCCCAGGTAGCGGAAAGAGACATCCCTCCAGTTGAGGGCTCCCCTACCCAGGTCTAGCTATATCTCAGGAGTTTCAGGGAGAAGAGGAAATAGACAAGACATATTCCAGTTAACCTGTAGCCCCAAAACCTTGCCAACAGCTTGGAGGGCAAGCACTATGTTGCAGTGATCAGCATTAATATATTTACCATAAAGCAGCATGTCATCAGGGAAGAGGTGTGGCGCAGTGGCCAGGGCGGCTGACTCCGGAACACAGGGGCTCACGGTTCGATCGCAGGTGGCAGGTTAGCCAAGCACCATGTGACTCTGGGCAATAGCTCGCTTAATCTTCCCGACGGCCCCCAGCGCCTTGACACCCTCGAGTAATTGTTTGTGCTTTACAAATACCGGTATTATTATTATTATCTGAGCATAATGGTATGGTTTGAGTTCTATCCTCTATAGGAATGCCCCAGTAGACCACTTTGATGCAACTTAATGGCCACCCTAATGACAAAAGGTTCCCTAGAGAGGGGGAGATAGTGGGCATCTTTGTTGAGTCACCCTGACAGCTTTATACTTATGAACTCAGACCCTGACTGTAGGGTCAGTGTAGAGCAGCTTAATCAGCTGTATAATGCATTTGCTGAGTCTGAATCCGGTCAAAACCCAAAATAGGTAATTCCATTCCAGAATATCAAATGCTTTTTCCAGATCGAGGACTAAGCAGGCTGCAAGGGACAAAGTTTTGGAATCAGGAATCCAGAGTATGTCTGGTACAATTCCAATGGGAATACATTGGGGCCAGGTGTTTCCCCCGTCAGCAGGTTGCATATTGCCTCACTTATTTCGTTGGTGGTTATAGAGACATCCATCTTTTGTTGCAGTTTGGGGGGGGACTTTATATTTCTACCACAATGTTTGGGTTGTGGTGCTGTATGTGAATTTCGAATTGCGTGTGTATGGAACAATGGCATAATAACAGCCCCTGGGGTGCGGGCCCCTGAGTTCCAGGTGGCCCCCTCCAGCACTGTGCACGGGCAGTGGGACACTTGCCTAAGAGCTCCTAAATGGGAGCAGACTGCACTTGTACTTTGCAGGGGGGTCCCCTCAAGTTTCAGTGCACCACTAGTATGGAAGTGTCTAGTGATGTTCAAATAGATGAAGTTGGGGCATGTACATGTACCTGTTTAATAGGACTTGCCAACAGCTTGTTCACCTTGTCCCTCTCCATGTGTGTTTTGGCTGCATACATGGCATAACTGATGTGGCGCTGCTGCTCAAGTAAGGAGTGCTTTGTGCATACAGCCTTGAAAGCATCTCTGTGGGGAGGATCAGAAATCGCAATGCTTTTCCAATAGGAGCAGTGACTTTTTTACTGCTTGCAATTCTTTGTCAATGATTGTGCGAGCTCCTACCACCACATGCATACAGTGGCCTTTATTCACGACCTTTTATGGTTCCTATTCAATTGTTAGACAGGAAGTTGTGGTTTGGTTGTCTTCAATGTAGTCACAGATCTTTCCGCATAGTGTTGCAAGTACAACTGCGTCCTGCAGCACAGGGCTCTGCAAATGTCATATTGTGATGGGTGGATGCATCTTTCCCTAATTAAACCCATCCTACATCAGGTTGTGGTCCAAAATAGTTCTACCCTGATAATCCAACTGGACAACAAAGGGGAAAATTGATTTTGGAACATACAGTTTGGTCCAATCCAACATACAGGTCATGCAGGGTAGAGGAAAACGAGTCAATTTTAACCCTTAGGTTGCATTGTCTCCATTCATAGAGCAAAGGACAGTATTCTTCCAGCAGGATAGATTTTTGCAGTTAAGTGTTGTAGGTTGTCCAAGGAGTGGGGGGCAGGATCTATCAAGACAGATGGCTAAGACGCAAGTGAAATTCCTGCCCACGATCCGGGGTATATGAACTCACTGTGCAAGCTGTTCGTATATCCTATTTAGAAAAGTGGCCTGCTCTGAATTGGAGACATAAATGTTTCCTAATACATGTGGGCTGCCATCTACACAACTCTCCACTAGCACATATCTACACTCTTGAAAGGGGTATCCTGCTTTTATCCAGATTAGGGCTCCATGGGCATTCGTGGAGTAATTTGTAGAAAATATCTGCCCTCTCCAACACTTCTGAAGCCTTAACGCTTCCATCTCAGTAATGTGGGACTCTTGAAGTAGAGCAGTGTGCGCCCATCTGCGTTTGATATGAGAGTATATTTCATATCTTTTGCTTGCAGTGTGCATAGCCCGGATGTTCCATGTGAGGACATTAAGGTTAGCGGATTGTGCCATGGTGGTGTTGAGCTGAAAGGATTATTGTATTGGACCGTCCTACCTGATCAACTATATTTTCATGCTGTATGAATGGATGCCATAGTCGCGTTTAAGGGTGAGACCAGAGGAACTGAATCGTCAAAGTCTGTAAACACAAGGGTAAGAACTTCAATATATGGGGAGTGGGGCAAACGGCCTCCCCCCAAACTGATTATTAAACTAATTCATCGTCCTATAGGGTATGGAATGTGATTGGCACTGAGTGGGTTTCTGACCAGCGCTCCAAGGTTGCTACTGAGTAGGATCACCTGTCCCAAAGGTACAGGTGCAAGGGGATTGGCCGCCATCAGGTTACCAGGTATTCAATTTTGTAAATAGATACAAGTAAGCAAGTGAACCTGGAAGATAAGTGGAAAACATAAGTACCCCAGGTGGTAGGGACTAAGGATAGATTTGAAATGTAGGCACAGAAGTTGAAGTACCTCTCGTCAGATGCGGATAACAAATCGGCAGTAACTGAGTAAGAAAAAACAAGTTGAAGGATCTCTAAAGTATATCATCTGCTGTTTGTGGGGTCATAACTGGAAAAGACTCTGATTCTTGTAGAGATGTCTATGATGATGAGTTCCCTTCGTTGCTGGATGATTCAGTCTGTTGAGAGTTGGTGGCCACTATGTAGTGTCTGAATGAAGCTGCCATTTCTAAGGCTGAGAGTCAGTCATTTTCGGTTTGTTCCTTGAATGGGATCACAATTCAATTTTGCTGCACAATAGGCTTCTTGTTATGTTTTTGCACAAGTGTTTTCTTATTTGTTTTTCCCATTTCCTTAGGTTATCCCCTTAGGCCACAGTTCCCTGCCACATCCAGGTCATTTCTGGATCAGTGAAGAAGTGTGAGTTGTGCTCGGATATAATTCTGAGCTTCACAGGGAACAGCTGGAAATATTTCAGGCCCATGTCTCTCAGTTTATGGTTTACTTCAGTGAAGGAAGCCCTTTGGTTTCGTAACGTCAGGGTGTGGTCTGGAAAACAAGGATCCAATCGTTGTCTATTTCAAGATGAGTAAGTGGCCTTCAGCGTCCTGAGCTGTGCCCCCCCAGGAAGAGTACGCAGTCCGTCAGGTCAGGTAGTTGCTTTTGTAGTTCTGATGTTTGTGGCTGTAGCTCTTGCAGCATTTGTTGTGGCTGGTTCACAGTCTGCCACTTTCTTATGATCGTTACGCAGTAGACTTACATCAAAGAAGAAGCTAAGCAAGAGGACTTCATTTCCCATTGCCCAGCTGCACAGGAAGTGACAATGCTGAATTTCCCATCATCCATCAGCACAGGAAGTGACATCACTGGATCTCCCATCATTTATCTGCACAGGAAGTGACGTCAATGTTTTCCCGCCCATGGTTTCCTGCGCTCCTCCCTCCTACCAAGACCTAGTTTATGGCGGCTGCAGCCAAAGGCAAGCCTGTCTGCATCTGGACTGCACCCAGTGCCAGGAAAACTGGTTCTCACTCTACTCACAGATACCTTGCTCTGGACCTTTATGCTTCTAACCCTGTTTGCTGCTCGCCACACTGCTGCCACACCGCACCACAAAACACTGAAGAAACATGCACATGCACCTTCTGCAAGTTCTCATGCACTCTCCCACACCCACCACTCCCTCACCAACAGCACCCCACTCACTCACACTCACACAAACCAGCCATCCGCTCACGCTCACACAGACCAAACAACACACTACACTCGCATGCATGCTTCGCAACACCTGCTCACTCACCAGACAAGCCACAGAGATATAGGACCTACTGCACGACCATGCTCTGGATCTATACTTTCTCACAGAAACATGGCTAAACCCAACCTCAGCACAGGACATCGCTACAGCCATCCCTGCCAGCAACAAGATTGTTAGGCATGATCTTCAGCACAAGCTCGGGGGTGGAGTCGCCATTATATTTAAAGATACCATCAGCTGCACCCATACACAGACACCCCCACCAGCTACATGGAAGACCTCACGTTCAAGATAAGAATCACAGCCAACTTAGCCCTACGTAGAACCCTTCTATGCAGATCACCAGGACACTACACCAATTTTGCCAGTGATATCACGGACTTCGTCATCACCAAAGCCAGCACCTTCTTCCTCCTCAGAGACCTTAACTTTCACCTAAAAGACCGCACCAGCTGACACTCTATGGGCCTTCTGGAAAACCTCAGAAACCTTGGCCTCACCCAACACGTTACCAAACCCACCCACACTGCCTGGCACCTATTGGACCCGATTTTCTCCACAATCAGCAACATCAAAGTCAATAAGCCAACAACTATGACCTGGAAAGATCGTGCCCTCATCAGTTTCAGCATACTCATGCTGCATCATCACAGATCTACCACCACCAGGACCACCCGCTGAAGCTGGAAAAGCATCTCAGAAGAGGAGTGGGCTTCTTCGAGCACCGTCCTGAGCATACCAGTAATTTGCTGAAAGCCATCAAAAACCTCAACAGCTGGATAGCAGCATGCTCTGACACTTTGGCTCCCCTCAAGCGTAACCCAAGGGCAAGAGACTGACCACAGACTAGATGATACACAGAGGAACTCAGGGTGACGAAACACCACTGAAAGCAACTGGAGCACCAATGGAGAACAATTCAAGACACCGCAGATAAAGAAATCTTCGAAACAACCCTAAGAAACTGCAACCAGCAGATACAGAACACCAAATGTATAGCTCTTGCAGATTGCATTGACCCCAGCACCAACAGCAACAAGGAAATCTTCGCCATCATCAAAGATTTCACAGTGCTTCCTGCCGCCTCCAGCAACAACACCCCCTCATAAGACCATTCTAACAATCACTCAGAATTCTCTGTAGCAAAATCACCTCCATATACAGCACCTTTGACCCCGAACCGAACCACACTACTGTTGCAACTCAACTTCCCTTTACGGATTATGAACTAACCCTGACATTGTGGCCTGCCGCCACCACGGACGAAACCGCTGCTATCATGAAGATCATCCACTTGGAGGCTCTATGTCACCCTTGCCCCACCATGCCTTTACCAAAGGACTACTACAGATCAGGGAAGCACTAACACCCAACCTCAACGCCTCCATTGATTCAGCCACATTCCCGGACACCTGGAACTCAGCCATCATCATGCCCCTGGGCAGAAATCAAGCATGCACAATTCAGGGCAGATATTTACTACACAGCACTTTCAAAATTCAATAGCCACCTGAAGTATAAAGACATATGTGCATACATGCACACATTTCTATAATGCTTAAAAGTGTAGGAATCCGCACTGTAGTTCAGTTACTGATTCTTTAGATACAAAGACACTGTGATAAGTACTTGAAAATGACATACCTGTGGTGTCAACCCGTAGCACTTTATAGAGTAAGAAGTCTGCCTTTTCCTTGACAAGCTGGCTCTGCAGTATCCTCGCAACATCAGTAGCCCTCATGATTTTAAAAGGATTGCCGGTCTGAACATAGAACACTACTGCTGTGCTGTGAAAGAAAAACAGAGAAAAGCATTGCCATCAAACCATGCACCATCAACTGATAAAAAGATATTCATAGCTAAGTTTTATTTCAAGAGAGGAAAGAACCAAACACTTTGGTTAGGTACTCACTTCTCTTTCCATGTGCCATTTGTAAATCAACAAACAGGTGGAAAAGAACATTGAACTATCTGACAAAGGGTAGCAATCCTTTGCCGAATAGATATACTTGTGTAATTGCTCGGGATAAGATCTCCCTTTCTTTCGGAATATAAATAACATTATTCAACTTTTTCTGTGAATACAATTTAATGAAGTACATGTACCTTACATCAATTACATATTAGAACAACATAATATTGAGAACTTCACTGAAGATAATGGGGTGGCTCAAGGCCAATAATGAAGTCCGTCTGTTTCAAAATTCCAGTTTTGTCTTTCTGTTTCTCCTTTATTAATTAAGAACACTCTATCCTAAGTGGTTTAATAGTCTTACAGCCCTTCACCTCTGGAAATAAGGGTTTTTAAAGGACATTTCCATTGTTATAGGCCTTCTTCTCCTATTATAAATGACTCCTCAATTACACAAAAGCTTCAGTCTGTTTAATCTTCAAGCTCAAGGTTTTACCCTAAGAGGGTGTGGTTTACACACGTCATGCATAAAGGAGTATCATCAATGCTGAAATATAGATATATTTCTTGAAATAAGGATGCAAATACTGCAATTAAGAAACTAGCAAATGAAATGGATACATGCAAATCTGTAATATTTGGTTTATTTAAATCAATGATAAATTTTGATGAATAAACGAGCACACCAATTCAGCAAAGAAGGTTTGCCCCGTATCATCCTTAACGTTCTTAAAATCAGGTGCTGAGACGGATCCCTATCGAGGCCTCGGTTTTGCCCTTACCTTCTGGGTGAAAAAAAAATCTTCATTCAACAGCGGTACCACCCTTCGCTGACTTTGATGAAACTTTAAAGAGACTCATTATAGTTCTTTCACAATCTCATCATGTCAGAACTGAAGCATTTTCAATGTTATATACAAAGAATCCATAGTTGTTGCTTTTTTATTTTATGCAAATAACAACCATTGACAAAGCCAATAGCCCTGGCTTGTTGTAGGTGTAATGTTACTTGTTGTTTTATATATCTGGATGCAATGGCAGAAACAGCAAAATACCAGTCGGGCGACACACGATGCTAAGCACAAATTTTTAGCTTATGTGTTTTTAATCCACGACCTTAATTACACAGGCCATGCTTCGTGGAGAGACCCCCCCTCTTCCCACCCCCCCAGTTTTTTCATCCTACTTAAAATTCAGTTTAACTCCTAACCTTAAACAGTACTGATTTGAAATAAATGACTTGAATAACAGGTCACTGACTGCTATGAGGGTGGAAGGGAAGAGTTTATAAGTTACGTCAACCATTTAAATATTATTTCTAAATTTCCAATGTGATGGTAAGCACAGAATAAAATAATAATTAAGGAAAGTGGTGGCTATTTATTTAGAAACGCGAGACTCTAGCGCCTTAGAACATGGAAGACGGAAACAAAAATATTTTATACCCATTAATCATAGTTGACATTAGTAAAATAGAAGCTCATGTATTTTCCTCAAGGTAACCTGGTTTCCTAAATAAATGCTATCTTGAAATCCAAATATAAGACAGAGACAGAGACTTAAGAGGGTGAATATAAGGTATTATAATGTTTAGTTTAACAAAAACCATAAAACGCCCATAGACATTAATCCGATGTTATAAACAAATAAACCTCTTGATTTGGGTGGGCTGCCAGGAATGTGTTCCTGTACTGAATTCTATGTCAGGACCGGAGGCTCGGATTATACTTAACTCTTCCTTTATTTTTCCACTCAGCAGCCTTAACAATGTGTCAAAACATAAAGACTACAAATCCCAAGAGTCTTTGCATTAGAACCAGTAACAACCATAGAGATAGTCCCATATAAACAGTAGCAAGGAACAGCACTTCCTCTTTCTTCGCTGCTCAGCAGCCAGTTAAGTGCTTTTCCTTACTACTGTTTATTCGTGCATGTTTTTGCCTACCTTGTTGAGATTGTGCTTATTTCTGTCGCGCGCGCTGCCCCCATCTCAGGACGCCGTCCGGTGTCCTCGCGATCTCTGGGTTCCCCGCAGGGGTCCTACTTGTCACTTCCCTCGCCGGTCTATCGACCGAGATGAGTTTTCGAGTGCTCCAGTCCGCTGTCCTCACTGTGTCTTGATTCCCCTGCAGGGGTCCTGCTCGTCGTTTCGACCGAGGCGGCGGTACGAGAGCACACCAGGTCTCGCTTGGCGGTCTATGTGGCTTAGGCTTGCTGCGGCAGACATCGCAGGGGACTGACGGCACGATGGGCTCTACGCCCGATAGAGGGCGGGATGCTCACATGTGCTTCCGGAATCTGTGAGGGAATTCCTCATGTTTTGGCTCTGAGGCGGGGTGTACTCCAAACCCGATAGAGGGCGGGGCACACTCGCGCGCATTTCATAGCAGCGGGGATTCCCTCTTGCATTCCCCACATTCCTGTCTCATCGCGCTGCGCTGACGCTTCCGGCGTTGACTCAGCAGAGGTCGTGCGCGCCTGGGACAGCGTCTTCGACTTCAGCAGTACTTTCCCTCTTGGCCTTTAGGCTACCCTTCACAATTTACACCGGCTCCAGAGTGCAGCTTCTCCGCGGAGCATTCTCTACACCCCATACTGACCCAACAAGCCTTCGCTAAGGCATACTGTGTTTTATCTCTCTAGTCTGGGGCTCGTTTCCTTCCCTGACCTTCTATTGATCATGGCAGGGGAATACTACGATTGGGAGCCTGTGGAGGAGGAGTCCTCCTGTTGCGGGGATTCTGCACCTACACAGAACTATGCGCAGGAAAACAGGACCTCGGTGTATAGGGGTGTACCAACCTATCACCTTAGTACCCAAGATCCCAAAACCAACTAGCTATAGTGTCTCATTCGTTCTCCTCCAAAATCACGAAGCTACAAATGATTAGACAACCCAGAACACAACACTCCGACTCTCTCAGGAATCGCGGTAGCAAGACATACCCTTTTGCTCGCTCACTCGTACTTGTCCACAATAAGAATTGACAGAGTCACTGTAATAGTTTAAAATATTTATTTTAACTATTGTGCTCTATAATACAGTATACGAGCCACTACCAGCAGCAAAATGCATAAACTCAGAACAATTAGCATTGTTACAGTGAGTACGAAGGGGGAAGTCATTATATAAAGACAGTGGAAAAAGGACTATAAGGCCTAACCACCCTCCCCTTGACTGGAAGAAGTTTATTATATAAAAGAAGATCTCTGGGCTTTGTCAGCAGACCCCATACCTTAAAGCCTAGATGGATGGATTACATCATAGGAACAGCATAGATCTTCTCCATGGAAAGGGCTCTCTCCAAGTGTGTTTAAAAAAACTTGCATCCCCGTAGTAATCAAAGCACGAGTCTCAAGCAGTGCAGCTGTGTTTAGCATATTATGTCTAGGTGCTAGGGACTGACCAGAACAGAATAACAAGGGGCATTGTTTATCGACCTTGCACATCGTGTTCAGACTAAACTCCAGGAACTCAGCAGAGAACGTGAAAAGCAGACAGTTCTCATGTGAAAGGCATAAACCGAGTCTTGCAAAATAAAGAGCATGTAGTACCGTGCGCAAAAGCAGCATCATGGCAGCAAAGCTCATGCTAACTTAGCAATGTCGACAATGACCCTAATGGCCATATAACACTCCTTGTTCCCCATACATGTAGAATTAGTGGACATGATTGACACGTCTTTGGAGAGGGTGGTTTCCTCTGCGCTGGAGCCCTTAAGCAGTAGAATCATTGAACTGACAGTTAAGAGGAATGTCATGCCGTCGTCAGAGGGAGACAGGGGGCTACCTCTTCTGGCGCAAGGGACCCCCTCAGGGGCAGAGGCAATGGCAAGGGCAAAGCACGCGTGGGACACCCTAAAGCCCCCTCTCTGGATGCCTTCGAAAGGCTACGCCTGGCCTTCTTAAAGAGGAGCCTTGAGACCGACACCCAAGAGGATTCACAACCGGGAGAGGCCCCACGAGGAAGATTCCTGTCCTCGAGAGGAGACAGAAGACAATACCGGGGCGGACACCGATATGGATGGTGACTCGGACAATGAGCCAGGTCCGAGTAAACCCTGGCGCCCAGAAGGGGGCACCAAGAAATCCCAGCTGGTAGAGCCTCAAGCTAACGACTACTGATACCTCAGGGATGTTAAATCCTGAAGATATAGATCATCCCTGTTCAGCGGACTGGGTACCTGCGCTTTTGGTGGTGTCGTATGTGGCCAGCCGCATCAGGAAGCCGATGGACCAGGAGGTCCGCGGCCGTCTGAAGGCAGAATGTCCCCGGCCCGCACTGGCGAAGAAGTTGGCTAATACCCGTGAAATTGATTTGAGAATGGCAACCTTCATCACGAAGTTTATCAAAGACCCAAAAAAGGGTCTAGACCCGCTCTTGGCGGTCTTGCCAGGATAAGGTGCTAGATGTCCTGGGACCACTCACTAAAATTCTCGACATGGTGGAAGACGCCAAGGAGACTGGCCACTTGATAGACCCTGCAATACTCTCCGGTTGGGCCCAAAGGGCTCTTTGTTTCTTCGGAAACACAAATTGCGCACTCTCAACAGAACGCAGACACTCTCTGCTCATTAAAATCGAGCCCAGACTTGGTGAACTAGCTACCACGTAGGCTGGACCCGTGGTGAAGGGGGGTCTCTTCAGAGAGCCGTTCATAAAAGAACTTTCCCGGTTCGTGAACACTTTCTCCTCTCTCGATAAGGCTCAGCAATCCATCAAGAAAGTGTTCAGCCAGCAAATTTTTGGAGGGGCCGGAAGAGGTAGGGGGCGCTCCTCCGGCCAAGCAACCAATCCCAACCCCCACAGGCTCCAGACCAAACGCTCCATGCAATGGCAGGACCAGAAACGGTTCGGGGGCTTCTACCCCTCAAGGGGCTGCGTCAAGGGCCGTGGCGGGAAAGGCGGCTTCCGTGGAGCCAACAACGCACCAGGAGGTGTCACAGGTAAGGCTTATCCCTTCTTTCCTACCAGAGGTGGGGGAAGGTTGCAAGGGTTCCTGCACAAGTGGGCAGAGATTACACAAGACGCTTGGGTGCTACAGATGGTCACTGGGTTTCACATAGAAGTCCACTGCACACCGCGCCAATGGTCTCGTCCTCTCCCTCTGGTCTTCTCGCGAGAAGCATCGCAGGTGGTCGACAAGGAGGTGGCAGAACTCCTCCAAAAAGGAGCTATCGTTACATCAGCAACCTTTTTCTGGTCGAAAAGAAAGACAAGGGTTTCAGACCAGTGATCAATCTACGAGATTTCAATCGGTGGGTGGTCTACCGCCATTTCAAAATGGAAAGGATTCACCTTCTCAGGGATGTTCTTTTACCAGGCGACTGGATGGTACGGCTCAACCTGAAGGATGCCTACCTGACTGTGCCGATTCCCCCCCCCCCCCACACAGACGCTTCCTCCAATTTCAATGGAGGAACCGGTTTTACGAGTTCAATTGTCTTCCGTTCGGTCTGTCCTCCGCACCTTGGTAATGCTTGACCTTTCTAGGGTTCGAAGTCGACACCGTGAAACAATGCCTGCGATTACCCCAACCGAAGATTTGTTTGACTCGCAGGGAACTACGCCGCACTTTAGCGAAGGACACCTTCTCCCTGCGAAATTTGGCTCGGATCGTCGGCCTTGATCCAGGCGATCTTTCCCGGACCCCTTCATTATCGGGCGCTGCAACGCCTGAAAACTCAACATTTACACCAGGGCCTATCTTATACCCAACAAGTGGCCCTCTCTCCGGAGGCCCGCTCGGAGCTGCTTTGGGGGTTAGAGCACATGCAAGCGTGGAATAGAGAGCCATTTTTGGCTCAGCTCCGGAGCTGGTGACCGAGTCAGATGCCATCCGCCCCGGATGGAGCACCCGTTGCAGAGATGTTACCACGGGCGGTCAATGGTCCGAACACAAGGAGTCTCTCCATATCAACTGTTTGGAGGTTATTATAGCCCTTAATATTAAGGGCTATAATAAGGTGAGACAAAGATGAATAATGGAAATTGGTCAGGATAACCTTGATGTAACTACCTTTTAGATATACCGCACAATTTTAATTTGGACATCAGTGAGGAAGACGGAGGTATCTGCCCCAGACTGCCACTGTAAAAAACTTTCTTGTCCTCGGATGCCCGTGTATCCCCCTACAATTATTATGAGGTGAGGAATTATTATTCATTATGAAATATTTAGTAGCACAGCAATCCCAGTGGTTGTCGAGGACATATGTGTATACGCCTGTATGAAATAAGAATGGTATGCCCAGTGGGTTCTTAAGATGTGTATGTACGAGTGAAGGGAACAATAACGAGTATGCCCAGGGGCAAGTAATGAGACTACGTTTTAGGTCAGATTTGGATCAGTGTACTATGCACTTTTTGTATTAGTTTCCGCTTCTGACATGTTATACAACAAGGGGCACCATTATTATTATTTTCAATTGTATTATCTGGAATCACTGATAGATGCGATGTATACTTTTCTCTGTGTTATGAATTTATGGTGAAACACTGTCCAGATATGTATATTGATATTTGTGTTTTATTATACAGGTGTTTTTAATGGTTCCAGTTAAAACCAGTTCTTCTTTGAGAGTCTCAATTTCATGTCTTGATAAAGATGGTATTATAAGGTTTCCATCGAAACGCGTCGATGCCCTTTAATAGAAACATAATCCGTGAAGAGACTGGGACCATTGAGTACTTAACTAAACTACAGTACCAGGTTTCAGCCCTAAATATTAAGAGATCACGGATGTGTGCCACTTTAATGACATATTTTTCCG
Organism: Calotriton arnoldi; assembly: GCA_963921515.1. Taxonomy (NCBI): domain Eukaryota; kingdom Metazoa; phylum Chordata; class Amphibia; order Caudata; family Salamandridae; genus Calotriton; species Calotriton arnoldi. Next base: position 1,492,369 of record CAWUFW010003585.1, read on the forward strand.
TCTGTTATATGTACTCTCTTTTTAACTTGTAACATGTTTTTAATATGAATGGCTTTTATCTTGTTGTGTTTATAAGATGTACACTATTTTGAATCAATTCTAAATGTTATTTGAGGAAACAGTATATTTGTTTGTCTACATACTCCAAGACTTATGTATTTTATAATATTCTTGATTAATAAATTGATTCATTTTTTATAAAAACTTTGTCAATATTGTTAACCTTGGGTATACGGTTATATCTCCCTTATATGAGTGATGTGAGCATGAGTGGGTGAGATTAAGGTGTACACTGGTGCACACAGTCTATATTGGTACGAGTCTTGTAGAACAGTCCAAAGGATATTTTTTCTATGATACAGTTGTAAACATTGTCCTCAGACTATTCCAATCCTGGCAGGATAATTGGTATCTTTCACGGAAACAACTAACGGGAAAGTTGGCCATGCTTTTGTGCCTGATCTCTTGTAAATGAGTATCAGATGTACGAGTGCTAGAAGTATCTCATCGTGTTTTCACGCCGGAAGGTGTGTCCTTTACGATTGGCCAACAGACGAAATCCAATACTAGGGTAGTGCATTATCCGACCTTTCCAGGTCATCCTAAGTTGTGCGTGGTACGTTGCCTCAAGGCTTATGAAACAATGACGGAAGAGTATCGTTCCCCTGGGATCTCACAACTTTTTCTTTCGTTAAAGAAACCTTTCAAATCGGTTTCTTCTGCTACGATTGCACGTTGGGTGCGATGGGTACTGCAGGAAGCTGGAATAGATACCTCCACCTTTGTCGCACACTCGGTGAGGCGTGCCATGGCGTCAAAAGCTTTCTCACTGGGGAGTCGTCTAGAGGACATCCTCAGAGCAGCGGATTGGTCCTTGGACTCCGTTTGTGAGGCTTTTTATTTCAAGCCTATATTAGGCATGGCCTCGCTAGTGGTCGATCAGCTTTGAACTAGCATAATCCGAGCCTCTGGTCCTGACATAGAATGTAAAATTTCCTAGCTATTGTGAAGGAAAGTTTCAATTCTATTAAGGACGCGGAGATGAGGATTATTTCCCCCATTGCACCTTCCCTGCTTGTACCCTCCCTGAGTACCTATACCAGCGACTGTTGGATAAGTATCTCAACTTTTTGCACGTTTGCATGACTACAGTTGTTTATTGAACAGGATGTACTGTTTTCTCAGAAGTGTTTGACATGCTACTTGATGCCACTGTCTCCATGATGCAGATTTGACTCTATTGTACGCTGTGATTGTACATTCGGTTGGTTCTACTGTGTTTTTTGATGCGATCTTTTCGCAGGGTCGGACCAGAAGCAAGATTATTAATCGGAAAACAGGATAACTTTGTTTCGCCCGAAGAAAGAGGAAGTGCTGTTCCTTGCTACTGTTTATATGGGACTATATCTATGGTTGTTACTGGTTCTAATGCAAAGACTCTTGGGATTTGTAGTCTTTATGCTTTGACACATTGTTAAGGCTGCTGAGTGGAAAAATAAAGGAAGAGTTAAGCATAATCCTCGCCTCTGCGTCCTTAATAGAATTGAAACTTTCCTTCACGATAGCTAGGAAATTTTATATTATTCTTTCTGTTCTCTTTGTTAAAATATTCATTCTATTGCCCTGTTAATTTTTGAACCCTTGAAATGTATTGCGTTTGTACTGGTCACCATTTATATTCTGGAAAAAAAATGAAACATAGGGAAACTGTGATTTCATAACCACGAATTCCTTGTGGTTTATAGGACAGTTTCCGTAAATTAATTACAGCAAATATGAAAAAAGTAGTTATTACAAAAAACAAACTGGATTAGGAAAACGTGCCGTATGTAGTATTTTTAGGAAGAATAGTTTTATTTTCTGGAGTTAACCATTGATAAACCATAACATAACGAATGCCTCATACCCATAACAGTGCCATAGTGTGACATGGTGCATTGTTTCATTAAATTATGCTAAGTCTTTGCCACACATCCTTATTTTACATTTCACTGCCACAGCCCAACATCATGGACAATTCATTGGGCACGGACATGTATAAAAAATTTCCAATTGAGAAAAAAAAGTTATGCAGTTGTCCTCTGTAAGACTTCAAGTACCTTAAATCAGAGTGCGCCTGTATCCTCTGAACTCGGATGTCCGAGTCCAAGACATTGAGTAGAATCGCCAGCTGCCTCACCAGTGTGTCCTTCTGCTGTTCTGTTAGCTGGCCTACTCCAACTTCCAGTATCAGTTCCACCAGGTTGTTCTTCTTTGGATCTAAAGAAAAAAAAAATTTCAGTGACCGCATTAAAGATGCTTTGCTTGCTGCTGTGAGGTTAAACCAGAGTAAATAGGCATTTTGGATGTGTTATAGAATATAAAACATGTTTGCCTCTTTACTAGATTAAAGAGTTTGATTTTGCCTAGCAAATAAATCCTTTGTCTACTGTATATTTCTTGAAGGTGCTGATAAAGAAAAAAACGTTAATTTTATTATTACTTTTCAATTTCAGAAAATAAAACAAAAAAAAGTAAGTAGGCGTTGAGTCTATTTCCATGCAGTTAAATTATAATCTCTGTTCAGTGTGGTAGGAGAAAATTATCAATAACACTGTATTCATGATGTGCATATAACTTGCCTGGGTCAACACTGTTGAAGTGTGTATGACAATAGCATTACACTTATTTTAATTTATATCGACTTCTTCGCTAAGACAGTCACTTTTCATTAGTCAGCAGAAGGCCTTTTGCCTCTTATAGCAGGGCATGATACTCCTTCTATTTTCCCCATATTTTTGTGAATTTGCTTGGTCCTCCTCTGTACTTCCTTTCTGCCACTACACACCAGTCGTTATTGGCATTCTAGACTTGGAATGTAGGAGACAATCTACTCCCCCCACACTCAAGCGATATTTTGCCTGGCTACTACCAGTCCAAAACAACACAGCAGTTTGCTTTATTTCATTGACGGGCGGTCTCACCAATTGCCCAGTAACATGATCCTGGCAGCCATTTAAATCTGAGACACTCTCCCACCATGAGGCAGAATTCTCGTATGACTAGGCACTCCCACTATGTGGGAATGTAGGGACCGACTGACCCAAAATCTCTCAATGATTCGAATCTACCATGCCAAATACCTTGACTTGGGTTTGTGTATAATGTATTACACCAGTTGAAAATCTGCTTTTTAGCCACCTCCCTGGGACTCCTTTTCTCTGCTTCCTGTCAGTCATCAAAGTCTACCACGTCTTTCTCTCATTTAACTGTTCCCTGCCCAGAGTTGGTGGAATTATCAATCAATGTCTCATATATGTGTGACATTGCCTTCCTCTGCTAAGGATCGATGAACACACAACACAAGAAAACAGAGACAATCACTACGGCCTTTCCTTCCCAAAGGCCTAATAACAACGTGAAAACATCCTTGCAGAGCTGCCCAAATGTCACCTGGCACAAACCGCACTGCCCTGTAGCAGTATGACATCCCTACCATCCCTCTAAAAGATTAAGAGACTCACACCTGTAGTAGCAGTTTGTATTTGACTCAAATGTTTATCCAGTAATATCACCAGTTATGGGCAATATCTATCTAGCATCTGATACACAGTCCCTCTCTTCTTGCTATTATCCACTTATTACCCAGGATAGAGATTTAATGTAAATTTTGGGTTCAACATCACACCAAACCAAAAATTTAAATTGCTATCTCAATCGTTCCTTCGTGGTAATAACTTCTGTAAGGTTGAGCACACACAGGATACTCACAATCTGAGAATAAATACATCTTTACCCCACCAACCGACCCCCAGCCCACTCTGAATTATAGTGGACCGTAAACTACTCCTTCCGCCAATGCAGGACAGTTCTGTCGTCTAACTGCCAAGAAATTTTTTTCAAAATGAGATCACAGTTTGTCAAGAGACAATCACTAGTGCCACCACCATTCCATCCCCATAAATCAAAATGTTTGACATTCTGGTAATTGTGAGTGACATTTTTCTTCACTGTCTATACATGTGTCAGGATCTGAAGTACCTCTAGATTCAGAGCACTTGTTTCCCATGGAATCTTAATTGTCTCTAGTCCAGACAGTTCTGCTGCTGCTAGTCATTTCATTCTTACTCCATATATAGTGTGAATCTCCACCCTTCCTCAGTGTTAATCTCCAAAAGCCATCCATCCACTCCCATGCATTTTAGGGCAATAGAAACTGCCAGGATTTCCTTCCGTTATCAGAGGAAACAACATCACGTATTTCATATCTTTCTGCGAGAGCCCTTTTCACTGTGTCAAAACGTCCCTAAGTTTTGAAACTGCCATTGTAAAGTCCTGGAATAGAAACACTTGCATTCTCATACATTATTGCACTCTTTCTTCTGATCACCGCAATAATTATGTCTCTATCTCCAAAGTTCAGAAGGGGGTGATTATGGCTCATGGGGGTGCTCCAGGAGGTGGCGGGGGTACTGGCACCCTGTGTCCACCAAGAATGATGGAAAACCCTTTGGCTTCCGAACATTCAGGATCCAGTTATTAAAAAAGAGCTCCATGTTCTTGATCTTCCAACCGTTCACCATCCAAATATTGTTCATTCTCACTCTGCCTTCCTCATCCTCTATCCTTACAGCCATTAATTTTTTGCCTGGTTGTAGTTACTCTACCGATGCACTGAGAATTTTCACTTCTGAGATGCGCTTCGCTGATTGTTCCACAATGTCCACTCTTCCAGGTAGCTTCTTAAAGTCAGCCCTCTGTAGAATCACCTCAGTACTGACTATTTCAATCTTCTGCTCAAAGGCTGATCTGGAATCTCTCACATTTATTAGTAATTCAGCCAAAGAAGGTTCAGGTTCAGAGATTCCACCAAAAGCCTGTGGGTTTAGCTCAGCAACAGGTATCCAGTCTTCTAGCAGCAACGTGGCGGCTGCAGGAGTAACTTTAGTCCTTTATTTAACCCACAGCCTCAATCAAGGTGCTCTGTGGTCAACAACTTGCAATATGGGCCTGGTCCTCTGCCCGTTCCACTCAGATTAGTCAGTGCCACAAGGGGACTGCAACTTATTCAAAGAATGAGAGTGGCCCACACTCTCAATAGTTGGCACTCATCTCTGTCATGGATTACAACATCAGACTGCAGCAGGGCAGCATCTGGAGTGGCTTCCTCCCTTGGACTGCTCCATCAGAATTCCGCGCTGGCTCCACCCCTCTCTTTTGCAAGAGGCCTCTCTCTCAATCTGTAAGATTTGGCTCATAATTAAGAGCACCATGGTTGGCCAGCACTTAATTCGGCCCCACAACATATAAGGATTCGAGCCCATGTCCAGGGAATGCCACACTTAATGTCTACGAAGTGCCTCTATCGGGATCCAGTCTCCTCAACAACTCAAGAGCAGGGCACACCCTACTGTGGCATGGTCTCACCACTGAATTTCCACACTGGATCTCACCATAGTCCCAGTGCGGGAGCATTTCTCCCACTCTTGCAGTCATGATGGGGTGAGTAAAATGCAAAATACACAAGGATGTTTTGGGAATCGTTATGGCTGCATTGGTGTTCAACTACACTGCACCCATTTTGGTTGGCTCCAAGCCAATCACCAAAAAATAAGCTTTTATCTAATGCTGCTACCATGAATGGTAGGGCTTCAATGTATGGGGTGAAGAGTATGGAGTTCGGGGTTAAGGATTAGGGGTTAAGGGTTAAGAGGTTGTGGTATAGGGTAATGATTTGGGGTACAGGTTAAGGTTTTGAGGATTAAGGTTGAGGGCTATGGGTTTGGGGAGTAAGTGTTAGAGGTTAAGGTATGGGGTTAAGAGTTATGCATATAGAGTAGAGGGGTGAGGGTTTGGGGGATTAAGGCTATGGGTTGGGTGTTGGACTTTAAGAATACTGTAAAGTGTAAGGATATAGGGTCATAGGGTTCGGGTAATAAATTTAAGGGTTTGGAGTTGAGGGGTGATGGGTTAACCCCTTACCTGCGCCGCGAATTCCACCGCGGCGCGGGAGGGGCTAGGGGGTGGGCGTGGCGCTCCGGTACTTATGATGGCTCCACGCCGTCATGAGTCATGGGCGGCGTGTGCTCATGACGGCGTGGAGCCGTCATGACCCCGCCCACTCATTAATTCGCCCGCACAGGCGGGGAATTAGTCCCGCGTGGGCGGAGCGGCAGCGGCATGACGGCTCCACGCCGTCATGAGCACACGCCGCCCGTGACTCATGAAGGCATGGAGCCGTCATGAGCACGCAACGGGTTAAGGGGTTAAATTTATAATGCAATAATGCTTCCCCTGGCATAAGGTGGTAATTTGTGACATATTGTGGGTATCCACAGCAAGAAATGGTGATACATTAGCATGCTTTGCAATATTTGCGGTAATAGAACATGTGAATATGTGACGAAAATGACAAACTGGTGTCTGGGCATCAAACATGTATTTAATAATTATGCGAAGTTGGTATGTCAGTATATAATAGCGTAGTTCAGGAAAATGACTAACTTTTGATCACACTTATTGGAGGGAGGTGGCAGATGCGCTTTTTGCCTGCACTGAACGCGTGGTACCCTTCGAATGGCCGACCTACATCCTGCACCAATACCGCAGAACTCGCAGCACCAAAGTAACTTCCAGATTCCTAGACTTAGGGATAGTGGTAGCCAAAAGGTTAATCACTTAGAGATGGAAGGCACCAGAACCCCCACATGCGCAGGCATGGCGCCGCTCTATGCTCGCATGGGCCAAGGCAGAGAATATTCCAATTAGACGCAAAGACATTATGGGCATACGTAAGATCCCTATACCTCTGAGTTGGGATGCAATGCTAACTGAACTGCAATGAAACACAGGGAAAAGGAGGGGAGAGCTTCCTGGGGTCAGACCCAGCAGACTGAGAGCGCATATACGCATTGCAGCACCAGTCTACCTGAGGCACCAAGTCAACTGCCATAGGTGGCGCACATATGCACGTACCCACAGGACACAGAGTAGGGCGTGGGCACGCAGATAGCAGTCACAAGAAAACTGAATATGAATCCAAACAGTGGGGCTAGTGGGGTGCTCTGAGATAGTTCTATTATGTTCTGTACAGTTCCAGTTATGATCTTCTTCCCCCCCCCCGTCCTTAGTGGCCCCATGCAGTTGCCACTAGTAATCGCACGTCACAAGACAAGGAACAGCTATGCATCGAGACTAAGAGAAATTAACCCGCGGCTACACAGGCGCGTTAATGTAACATATATATATAACCTGTCTACTGTCCTCAGGTAACACTTACTCTACAAATTAGCGCAGCACTGAAGCCATTGGAATATGTGTCATCTATCAATTGTCTTTCCTATGAGGAGTGATGTACATTTGAAAATTTGTTGATAAAATTTGAAAATTCAACAAAAACATATTTAAAAAAAAAAAAGACTAACTTTTGACGTGCGAACTTGAGTTTATTGTTCCAAAATTAAAAACTTGTATTTGACAGCAAAATGTGTGTATTTTTATAAACTGATAATCAGATGTTTGAGACAAAATGATTACATTTCCAATTACACATGTTTAAAACTGATATTTGATTGATAATCGCTGCTGCTGTCTGAGACCTCAAACTATGTAAAGACAACTAATTTTCCATCTTCTGAGCAATATTACAGGTGTAAGAGTCTGTAAAATATGTAGCTCTGCTGTTGAAAATCTGAGATCGTGAGATTTGTGTATTTTGTTGTTTTCCACCAAACCGCTTTACAGGAGACTCTCAATGATAACACATGACTTAATATCATATTGGAAGTGAAAGGATGGAAAAATTAAATGAATTAAAAGTATGGAAGAGAAGAAAGATGCTATAAAAAAATATTGGCCATGTGAAAGTGCATTTTCTGAACTGCCAGTTTTGTCTATGGCTCCTTAAGAATTATTTAGAGATTCTGTTCTGAGAAATGTGTCTTTTTGGCTCCATTTTCTCAAAACGTTGGGACATCACTTGGGGAGGGTGAGCCTTGTTTGGCACACCTTGAAAGGATTGGAATATTTCAGTTTCACCCTTAAGAACCGATAGCTTTTTAGAAACTGTGGCAATACTGCTGTTAAATGCCCAACTTGGCCTATTATTTCATACTTTTCTTTGAGGAAAGGAACATCCCAAAACCATGCTGGGTGGAAGATGGCCTCACTCACTCCTCTCACTTGCTTGGTGCATTATAGGCTCTGTATCTATGCCCACCACTTTCAAAGATTCAGCACTGATAGTATGTTGCCTGGAATGCCAGGATACAACCACAAATTCACTTAGTTCTCTGTTTCATGGACTTCTGGGGGCATTTCAGAAGATTAATTAATGAAGGACCTGTACCGGACTAGAGCAACAGACTCCTGCAATTCATATTTCATATACAATGGTGTACATTTGAAAAATATATTAAGACAAGAGCATTGATACAGGTTGAAGGATATTTGTGTTTCACATAAGGCTGTGCTTGAAGGTAAGGGAACAGAGATCAAAATGAAAATACATCTTGAGAAAATTGATATTTAAAAGGACGATTTCTCATTCTGGGTATCAGATGCCTTCTCCATAGGCAATACATCTTACTGGAATGAGAATCAGGCAGTACCATGTGTGTCATTCAGTTATTCCTGTATTCCCCAAATAGGTTTCCAGGACATCCTGCAATGACTCATAAAGTTATCTGATGTCTGTCTCTCATCATTATGTATCTGCCAGTCACTTGCGGAGAGAGGCGGGCCTGATGAACTAAAAGATACAACTTTAACAACAAATACTGGATTTACATTTAGATAGAAGCAAGAAGGTATACTGTAAATGAAGTCCTCTTCCAAAGCAAAGAGTTTGAAATACAGGTGCTATTAGTGATGTCTTTGTTTTCATATACATTGTTGCCTATTCCATATCCGGGTCACCATAATGTGTCTGGATAAAGCTGAGGCATACTATAGCTAAAGCTGTGCCTTTTACAGAAAAAAAACAACTGTTGTGCATAATATTTTCATTGCCCTGTTAATTTTACAACTCTTGAAATGTCATGCGTTTGTGCAGGACTCAATTTATTGTTCAATTAAAAAAAAGCATAGGAAAAATGTGATTTGGTAATCCCGGATGTCTTGTGGTTTATAGGACAGCTGTCTGTAAATTAATTATAAAAATTAAAACAAAAGGTAGTTATTAGAACAAAAAACAAAGTGGATTTGGGAAACGTGTAATTTGTAGTATTTTAAGGAAGAATAGTTTTATTTCCTGCTGCCTTCAACCTAATTCAGCATGGCTATCACAAAGGGAGTGTACTGCAGTAACAGGAATGTTCACAATGTTGTGTGATTTCTACAAAGTTTGTGTACCATAGATGTTTTGGTAACATAATTCCTCACAGGTTTTTTATGAAATCAGAGTTAGCTATGTTCAAAATAAATAGTGGAAATTCGCTCAATCTAATATCTCTGCTTGAATTCTGATGAGTATTATTAGCAAAACAGTAGTCAGTGCTGCTTTATTTACTGAACCCCAGAAGCATGCCGGAGATGAGCTAATCCTTGCAGTAACCACTGTACTAGGCATTGCAAAGTAGGTCATTCTTACCAGGGAGAGGCCTACATTGATACTTTTGCTTTGGGATCTTAACCACTTTTGAAATAGCTAGGGCAACAACCATACTGTGCATGTAGGCAAAATCCCAGCAGATAAGGGACTTTGAGTGGTCAAGTCATGTCAAAATCTGTTGCACAGTAAATGTGAAGTCAGCTCAATGACCTCATGTAGCATCTATTGTTTTAGTCACCACAAGAGATTAGTAATATCTCAGAGTATTCAGTGCAACCCTGCAATGCAGAAGAGTTCATTTGTTTACTGGGTGATACCAGAACCTAGAGATTTCAGAGAGCCACCAAAATGGAGAAGATTCAGGAGAATACTTTAGAATGCACATTGCATATTTCATTCTTTACAATGATCAATGTTTTTGAAAAGTGTTAATCCCTTAACTGCTGAAGTTTTTTCACCCCAGTGCCTAATCCTTTTTTGATGTCTGGGTCACGTCACGTTGAAGCCTCATGACTTTTTTTCCACACATTTTATCTATGCCAAATTTGTGTTCTTTTTCCCCACCTGCTGGGGATTCTAAAAGTCCACTGGTTTGTGGATTTCCCTGGAGGGGAACGCGAAAATAGGAAAATATGCAAACATTTGGGGTTATTTTGGAAAAATGGGAAAAAGAGCCGGTCTAGGAAATGTAGGTTTTTTCCCTACAAAATGCAGTAACAAACGTGGTGAGCATAGATCACCCTTTCCCATCTTTCAGTAAAAGGCAGAGACATAAAAAATGTTTTTTTGCCATGGTTTTCTAAATTGTAATGGATTTTGACTATTTTTTGTGGTTTCTACCTACTTGCTGTTTGTGATGGTGAAACCAGACAGGAAACCAACAGGTGGACCCATAAAGCTATACGTTTCTGAAACATATACAAAAATCAAATTCAGCAAGGTCATTTGTGTAGATTGATAATGTAAAGGCATTGGAAAAAACAGAAATAGGTTGTTATGTTATGTTAAAACCACTTCTATAGCGCACGACTCACCCGGGGGCATCTCGGCGCTTGTGTTGAGACATACCAGAGGGACTGCATGATGTCCTAGAACAAAAAGGCTTTCGGTTTTTTTCTGAAGGTGCAGTAAGAAGGGGTCTCTTGAAGAGCCAGGGGCAACTTGTTCCAATATTTAGAAGCGAGGTGGGAGAAGGCTTTCCCCCCAGTACGCTTAAGGCGTATTCAGGGCACCTGTAAGAGGCCAAGTGAGCTGGATCTGAGATTTCGGCATGGGACATATTTTAAAAGTTTTCTCTGCAAGTACCGGGGCCCTTTGCCTCTAAGAGCGTTGTACGTGAGGCAACAGATTTTAAAGAAGGATCGCTTCTTTACCGGTAACCAGTGTAGTTCTCTTAGCAGAGGGCCGGACGAGGAGCCTGTAGGGCGGTTTAGAATTAGCCTTGCGGCCGTATTCTGGATCACTTGTAGTTTAGCAAGCGATGTCTCATCCGCCTCTGCTAGTAGGGCATTTCCATAATCCATTTTGCTGATCACCATAGCTTGAACAAGGGTTCTACGGGAGTTTATGGGCAAATAAGGGAAGATCCTACGTAGAAGGCGCAAGGCATAGTAGCAGGAGCTGGTAGTGGCATTTATGTGATCCTTCATTGTTAGTGATTGGTCCAATTTTATCCCTAAATTTTTCACAGTTTTTCTGGGTACGGGGACCTCTCCCAATTGGGGGGGCCACCAGTCACCCGCCCAAATAGATGAGGCTTTCCCCATTAGCATAATCTCAGTCTTCCCGGGATTCAATTGGAGGCAATTATCCGTCATCCAACTAGATATTGGAAGTATTCCCGTAGCAAAGCGGGTTTTCTCTATCTCTAGGTTAGGGCCAATTGTAAACATAAGCTGAGTGTCATCAGCATATGATATTATCTCGAACCCAAACTGTTCAACTATTTTTGCCAATGGGGCCATATAAACGTTGAACAGTGTGGGACTCAAACAGGACCCCTGCGGAACCCCCTTATCCAAGTGCGTTTTTCCTGACCGGAAGGGACCCAAAGTGATGGTTTGGTATCTGTCAGATAAGAACTGTCGCAGCCAATTTAAGGCTGTATTTTGGATACCACAAGCCAAAAGTCTGTCCACGAGTTTTGAATGCGAGATGGTATCAAACACCGCAGACAGATCTAATAGGATCAAAACTATTGATCCTCCAGAATCCATTTCCTTTCTTAGGGAGTCAGTCACGGCCAAAAGGGCAGTCTCTGTACTGAATCCAGGTCGGAAACCTGATTGTGAGGGATCCAGGATATTGTTAGATTCCAGGTAAGTCCCCAACTGCTTATTTATTAGGCTTTCCAATTGCTTACCCAACAAGGGAAGCAAGGAGATGGGGCGATAGTTACTAAGAACCTGAGGATCTGCCGTCGGTTTCTTCAATATCGGCCGAACATATGCTTCCTTCCAGGCCCTGGGAAAGCATCCCGATTGTATCGAGCAATTGTACATTTTTTGAATCTCGGGGGCGCAGCAAGGGGCCAAAAGAGCCATCGTCTTGGGCCGACAGAGGTCCTCAGGTGAACCCGATTTGGCAGAGGCCAAGGAGTGGAGGACCTCCTCTAATGTGATCATTTCAAAACATTTGAGAGTACAGGATACTCCTACTTCTGGCTCCCCAGCCCTGTGCTCTTGCTCTGGGTTCATTTGGGGGGCAGTAGGGAAATTATCATAGATTTTTCCAATCTTCTCCTCAAAGTGAACAGCTATTGAGTTGCAAAGTTCTTGAGATTCCATTGGAGCTTGGCTGCACACTTGTGGAGACACAAACTCCTTTACTATGGAGAATAGGGTTTTAGATGAATTACTGGCATGTTCAATTTGGTTTGAGATAAAAAATCTGTCTAGCAGTTTTTATACTCTGATGATAGCTAGTCAGGGCTTGTTTGTATCGTTGTCTATCTTGGGGGTCTTTGCTACTCCGCCAGGTTCTCTCCAAAGTTTTGCATTTAGTTTTCCCAATTTTAGGTGATAAAGTTTGCATCTGTAATTTTTTGCCCAGATGACTGGACTACAAAGGATTATGTTACAAGGGGCAAGCGAGCACACTGAATCTCATTCCAGCACAGTTGTCCCCACTGCATTCTGGTAAATACAGTACGCTTACTTCAAAATTACTGTCGTTTTCACCAAAGATGGTGCAGGTAGTGCTGTTATCTCTAGACACATGTTTCTGGATTTAGCCCTTCATCAGTTGAGAGCAGAAGTAGTAGAGAGCAGAGAAAAGTCACCTGGGGTTGCTGAAATGCTGCCCAAGGCTTCACAGGTCACAGTACCACTCCTAGGCATGCAGGTGCATCCCAGGTGAGCTAGTCAGCTCGTTGACCCAAGGGAGCCTTTTAAACACAAGGAGGGAGGGAGCACACTGCCTCTCAACCCAACACAGTTCACCCCATTGCATTCTGGTAAATGCAGTACGCTTACTTCAAAGTTGCTGTAGTTTTTCACCAAAGATGGTGCAGGTAGTGCTGTCTGAGTTTCTGGGTTTATCCCTTCATCAGCAGAGAGCAGAAGTAGTAGAGAGCAGAGAAAGGTCATCAGGGGTTGCTGAAATCCTGCCCAAGTTTTCACAGGTCACAGCACCGCTCCACAGGCACACAGGTGCATCCCCGGAGAGCTTGTCAGCTTCTTGAATCAATGGAACCTTTTAAAGACAAAGTGGGAGGGAGAACACTGCCTGTCATCCCAGCACTGTTCTCCCCATTGCATTCTGGTAAATGCAGTACGCTTACTTCAAAGTTGCTGTAGTTTTTCACCAAAGTTGGTGCAGTTAGTGCTGTTATCTCCAGACAAGTGTTTCTGGGTTTATCCCTTCATCAGTAGAAAGCAAAAGTAGTAGAGAGCAGAGAAACGTCATCTGGGATTGCTGACATGCGGCCCAAGTATTAACAGGTCACAGTACCACTCCACAGGCACACAGGTGGATCCCAGGTGAGCTAGTCAGCTCATTGACTAAAGGGAGCCTTTTAAGCACAAGGGGGGACAGGTTATATGGCCCTTTTGAGAAAAAGGGCTTTGACTTCTTGTTTGAGAAGTCTTAGATGATCCTGTGATAACCTGTGAGTGCGAGATGGGATGTTGGATGGTGTGGTGATGAGCTCCAGACAATAGCCATGTTGGATAATGGCTAGTACCCACTGGTCTGTGGTGATGGACTTGCAGACTGGGTGGAAAAATTGTAGTCTGCCCCCGACAGGTGTTGTGTGGAATGGGGGGGGGGGGAGGATTGGGTATTCACTGCTCTGCAGTGGGTGTTGCTCTGTGTGCAGAGGCACCACTGCCCCTTCCCTCGTTGTTTCCACCTCTGAAGGAACCTCTAAAATAGCCCTTACTGTAGGCAGACTGACTTTGTTTCTGGTGGGAAGTGGAGGCATTTGTGGTGGTAGATTTATATGCACCCCTGTAGCCTGAGCGACGAAAGGACCCCCCAAGAAGTGGTTGTTTGTAATGCTCTCATGGCCTTCGCTTGTCAAAAGGCATATTTAGTACTGCCTGCTGGACCTCCGGCATGACCCCAGAACTCCTAAGACAACTGTGAAGCACGTTGGTTTTAACACCCGTAGCCGCTGTATCCGCAGCGTCTAGGATCAAATTATTGGAAATCGCCTGACCCTCTGTGACAATTTGTTGTCCTCTTTTGCGGTGTTCCTCCGAGAAGTACTGTAAGAGTTCCTCCATCTCAACCCAATGGGCTATATAATAGCGGGCCAGAAGGGCTTGTGAATTGGCAATATGCCAATGATTAGCCACCTGTGCTGCGAACCTTTTTCCAGCCGCATCTATGCGCTTACTCTCCTTCACAGGAGGTGGAGTATCTCCAGTAGCCTGGCTGTTTGCCTTCTTACAAGCAGTAGTTGCAATGATGGAGTCCGGTGGAACTTGACTTCTGATAAAAAGTGGGTCTGAAGGAGCCGCTTTATATTTTTTGTTCGCCCATGGGCTGTTACCTTGGGCACAGACTGGCTCATTAAAAATGTCCTCAGCATGGTTCATCATGGCAGGAAGCATGGGCAAATACTGTGTGTCCTTGTGTGTGTGGAAGAGAGAGTGTCAAGCAAAAAGTCCTGTTTTAGGGACTCTTTGTGCAGCTCAAAGATATGAAAAGCTGCTGCCCTAGCAATAACCTGCTGAAAAGAAGTGGCATCTTCTGGAAAGGAGGGATGAGTGAGATATAGATCCGGATCATTGTGGGTAATGGGATAAGTGTTATATGCATCCCATGGGTCAGGATCCCCTAATTTCCCTTGTAGCCCCCCATCGTCTGTACCTGGTGACCCTGGAGGTGAAGCATCAAGTGGGTCAAGTGGTGGAGATGTAGGAGGAGATAGAGGTGGTGGTGATGGTAGTGGAGAAGGAGGTGGTGGTGGTGGAGGAGGAGGCTCGCGCATAGGACTGGTGGCTAAATTTTTTGTCTTCTTTTTGTGAGGAAACGGAATGTCTAGTGCCTCCTGGAAGTGGTGAAGAAGCAAGTATCCGCTCAGTACCTTCTTGGATTTGAAATTTTCAGTACCAAGGCTTTCTGTGTGCAAATGTGTTTTTTGCTCGACACCGAGGTAGATGTGGTCGGTTGCTGGGTTGATCCCGAAGGTCGGGCCAAAACTGAAACATACTCTCGGTATGAAGAGATCGATGCCGTAGGCTTGGCCTTGGTATCAATCTTAAGTGCTGGGCCTGAGGGCGGGTCGTTCAAAACAGTTTTTCAGATCCAACCATGTCCAGAAGGCAGCAGTAGTCCGGCAACCTATAAGAGCGAGAAGGGCAAATGTTTTGAGGCCTGCTTGGGTAGAGGAGCAAGGCCTGGGGTCCCAGTACTCACGCGCTGGCCGGATGAAATGCTATGTATCTCCATATCAATCTCCACGTCGGAATTGGAGCTTTTTTTTATCAACGGAGAAAGCCCCCTCTTCGCCTTCTCTGGCTCACTCCTCCTGGGCTTGCGCTTCGCCGAAAAGTTTGGGAGTGTCATCTTCGCTTCTGCGAGACATTTTCAACTGATGAGCCCTTTGATCCCGTAGAGTTTTCTTGGGCTGAAATGACTTACACGTATCGCAATTGGCTTCTCAATGGTTGGGCGAAATAGGGTTTGTTGGTTATCCAAAAACGCATGATACCCAGAGCCAACAACTAAGCTGCAGCTTATAATGATATTTCAATGTGTACCAGCCATGCATCAATTCATTCGTAAAATCTAATGAATGAAAAAGGGGTATGAAGGAAACATAAGCATTTTTTATATATGCCCAAGATA
Source organism: Calotriton arnoldi (assembly GCA_963921515.1). Taxonomy (NCBI): domain Eukaryota; kingdom Metazoa; phylum Chordata; class Amphibia; order Caudata; family Salamandridae; genus Calotriton; species Calotriton arnoldi. The sequence continues at coordinate 1,508,195 of CAWUFW010003585.1, forward strand.
CTGAGCTTAGGAATAGTGTGTATTTGTACAACTCTGAATTTGGGTTTACCTATACTATCATGTGGATTCAGACTGCAGTTTGCAAAATAAAAATAGAGAGAAATCCAATTGAGAATGAATGTTCTACCATTTTGAGTTCCCACTCTTCTCTTAATGAAACGTTACCTCACTTGTGTGTCTGGACCTATCACCTGTTACAGGAAAGGCACCTAAATGCAATTAGGTGACATCAAAATTTCACCTTGAAAATTGACCCATTCCGACTACATGGGTAGCTACAGTATTTGTAACTCGGCTCAGCTGCCATGCCACCAAGAGAAACATACCAAACCCAAACATTTCTGAAAACCAGATATGTCATGGAGTCCAAGGTGGTGTGACTTACATTGGTCCTACTGCCTTTCTTTCCTAAAATGCAATGTACACATTAACCTTTATCTAACATTATGCATTTTTCTCGCATTTCTGTGAGGGAACATTGAGAAATCTGTAGGATCATAAAATTCCTAATACCCAGCGTTCCCACACTCCTCATGAAAAATGGTATCCCACTTGTGTGGCTGGGCCCATCATCCAGGACAGGAAAGGCACAAAACACAAAGGGCCAGATTCACAAACAGCCTCTACAACTGTGGAGGAGGCTCCACAGTTGTGGCCGGATCTCCACACTCATCGCAGGATCTCCGCAATGAGAAACTGCAGTGCAGAGATCCCTCGACAAGTGCAGAGCCTCCGCCACAAGTGTGGAGGCTCTTTGTGAATAGGGCCCACAGTGAAGACATCACCTTTCACTTTGAAAATTGAAACATTCTGGCTATGTCAGTATTTGCGGCATTTGAGCTTGGGCTCGGCCATTACCAAGGGAAGCGTACCAAATCCAGACATTTCTAAAACCTAGACACCCAGGGAAGTCCAGGGTGGTGTGACTCAGGGGCGTACCATACGGCCCAGCAACCCCCGCAGTGTGTGGGGCCCCAGTACTCGTAGACCTAGAGAAGCCCTTCTCAGCCTAATTTGTGTATTACAAAATTATTAGAAAACCTGCTGCTGCTGTCATTCCAGGATTTTTCCTTCCAGGAGTGGGTGTGGCCTTCGCAGGGTCAGTGGGTGAAACGATGTGGGCCCACCTTGAAGCCCCAACTTAGTTTCACATACATCTCTCTGTACCAGCCCCCACTCCAAACTGAAGAGCTCCAAGGAGGGGTACCTGGGCATTGCTAGAAAAGCAGATGACTTGATGAAATTCAAATGCTGTGACCATCATCACAGCGCTTAGAGGAGCTGCAGGAGCCTGCACTATGCCTTCTTGAATTCAGATCAGGTAAATCAAAGTAGCAACAACTCATTCCTGCTGACCTCATTTATCCCTTGTTTCGTGACTTTGCTTAGGGTTGCCACCTTTCCCCGAGAATAATACGACCTTCTGGTCATCTTTTAACATTCCGCAAAGGCCCGGAGGGGATTCTTAAGTAGAATTTTATATGAAATCCAGCGGCAGCTGCTGCCAATCTGAGGTGGGGGGGGGCAGGAAAAAAAAAATATATATATATTAACGTACCTTTCCTGCCGGCCGCCGCAATCTTCTGCTCCCGCGCCGTGCCTCGCTGCTCCTCTTCTCCCATCCCGGCACTGCAATCCCCAAGAGCACAGGCTCCCAGACCCCAGCATTCCCAGCACATCTCTCATGCTATTACTCCAGCTTTCAGTGCCTACCACTCCTCCTCCTCCTGCTGTGTGACGCTGCGGCATGGCCGCGCCCCGCACTAGACTCAGCGGACTGGAAGTAAAAATAAAATGACAATAAAGTAGTGCTATTGTCATTTTATTTTTCTTCTGACTGCTGCATTTCAGCAGTGGGGCGACGCTCCTCCGCAGCTGCGGAGGAGCCGCCCCTGAGAAATCGTCTTTATCAATTTTTAACATGATCTTCCTGTCTTGGCAGCTGTAGACCATATTTCTGCTATTTGGAGAGATAGACGTTCAGGCAGCACATTTGTTTGCCTCTTTTAGTGGGTGGTATTTGCTTTCCACCTTACTAGTACTCATACTGAAATCAATAATGAAAGTTTGATGTAGCCCTTCAAAGATTAAATTATGGCTTTTGATCTAAAAGTTATGCATGAATCACAGCAACAAGCACATGAACCTGCTAAAATGTGATACTTGGATTACGGTGTGTGACATGCAGCTTACACATTGTTCAGCAGCAGGCATTTTAACATTCCAGGGCCTTTAATAATGATGTAACTAACACCTGTGATCAGAAGACTGCACACAGGTAACTGCAGCAAGGGCATTAACCACCCTAGTTATCTTACCAGAAACCTGCTTCATACAAACCGGAAGCTCTGGTGAGCAGTTTAACCTTTTATGCTATTCTTCAGCAGATCTATTTGCCTACCACGTTGTACTGCTTGCTGAGGACTGCGGAAAGGTAACACTTTTGAATCTCGTTGAGGCCAACACGGCCTTTCGTGCTTCTAGGATCGATAAAGGTGTATTTCTCAGTTGGGTAATAATAAACAAACACCTCAAATTTACCCTGCCACTCAACTATGGTACAGATTGCTATATAAAAGAAAAGTGTGTGCATGCACCTTTAAATATATGTATCGTGATTGGTATGTTTTAGGACATTCACAACTGTGAAAACTACAAAACTGGGAACTAATCCTGGCTGTTAATTCCACTTGATCAAATCGTGTTTTCCTGGCCAGTTCAGTTGTGTCACTGTATCTATGTTTCGATATCTGACAAAGCTTGGAGTGCTAGAAACAGGCTAACCTCAGAAAGTACTATATCAATCAACATTGCAATATCAAACATTTTGTTTTTTAAATATTCAACAGACGTTTGCAAGCTTATAGTACATAGAAGCACATGGGTGGTGGTAGTGGATGCAAATTTTCTACATATAATGAAGCTAACACAGCTGCTGGACATTCAGTACCTGAGTTGTCCATTATTGAAGCTTGGTAAATATGTTATCACTATACAGAAGCCAAACTGAGGCGACACTCGGGCAACTGGGGGCGAGAGCAGGTCAGAATGACAGGAGGGCGGCCCTGTGCAGGGTCCAAAGGAGAGGTAGGTCGAGAAGTTCAAACATGCAGAAGACAGTTCAGAGAGAGCAGCAGAGTTCCAAGAGGGCTAAGAGGGGCATGCACTAGCATGCCGCAGGATGGGCAAAGGACAGCACAGGGCCCAAAGGGGTTAGAGGACAGTGCCCGGTCTAGGGCGGTGGGGGCATAACACTGTATTGTCCAGGGGGTCTGAGAGCAACAGAGGGTGCAGATGGGGTCCGAAAGCATCGCAGGGTAAAGAAGAGTTGGAGAGCAGAGGGTTAAAAGGACAGGTGCTTGCCATGTGCGCTGATCATGGGCCTTTCTGGCTGTAACTGTTTCCATAAATCAATCTGTGACCAGCCACTGTGTCCCAGTGGCGTAACGAAACTTGCGCACCCCCACCCCGCCAAGTGCACGGAGGGGTCCCCACGCTCCGGACCCAGTCAGGAGCTCTCAGGCCCGCCCGTTCACAGTGTTGGAGGGGGCACCCCTGGAGCTAGGGGCCCCTCGGTACCGCGGGGGCTATTGTTATGCCATTGCTGTGACCTGCTGCATGTACGGGGATTTCAGCTGGGGCAGCTCTCTCCTCGGTCAATTTGACGTTATTCTCAGTAGACTCATCGCGGGTGGTAAGATAAGGTGGTGTCTTTGTAGTGACATCATCATTATTCTAATTAGTCATTTTAAAACCTAGAAAACCCTGCGTCTTTTTGGTCACAAAATGATGGCAAGTATGAAATAAGCAGACCGTTAAGAGGGGGCTTAGAGGAGGAGGCAAAAAAGCTCAGGGTAAAGGGGGTTGGCGAGGACAGGGTCCAAAGCAGTGGCGAGCTGCAAAGGGTGAAAAAGAGCAGGGAAATGTAGAGTGGACAGAGAAATACAGGGTTCATTGGGAGTAGGGAGCCGCACAGGGTCCAGCAGTGGAGGGCAGCACTGAGTCCAGTGATAGGAAGAAGCAGAGGCTACAGTAGTGGCGAACAGCACTGCCTGAGCCAGCGAAAGGGCCAAGGTAGGAAGAAATGCAGGATCCAGGAAAACAGAGCCTATGTTTATAAAAAAAGCTACTTACTTAAGCACTCGTTATGAGTTTGGCAGATTTTGGTGAGGTGGAACCGCAGGGGTGGAATTACAAATTCCAGCCAATATCCCAGACACAAAATTCGGCAATGATGAGTTCGCTCTCTCAGAAATGGGTAACAACCACAGAAAACAAGGAATACCATGGCCATTTCCAAATGGTCCCCCAAATTCTAGGAAGAAAATCGCTATTTTCCACATGCGCTGATCAGGTGCAACAATACACAGACAGTGGTTCTGCCATGTGGAAAAGATATATTTCTTCAGAAAAATAAATGACTTCGTCCTCTCAGAGTTAGGATCATCAGTTAATGATATACACAACACTGAACATAAAAATCAACTACAAATGACAAAGACTCAATTCAAATAGAAAAACTTTTGTCTGATATATTGAAATTCATATATCGTATGTGATATCAATGATAATATAAAACAGGACAGATACACATTATACAATAAATAACAATGAAAATACAAATTTTTGACATGAGACTGCAACTAGGACAAAAAAGGAACAAAATGTTACACATAAATAACACAAAAAACTTATTGAAGCTTCCAAATATCTCAAAACAGCCTTAAATAGACATGTGATTTCTATTTCATATACAGCTCTGCCTATTTGGGCAGAGAACGCTTGTAAAATCAACGTCGACGTTTCAACCCCCTATTTATGAGTGTGGGTAAACAACATCACAGTGGGGTCTTAATCAGGACTGTAAACCAAAACTGTATATGAGCTGTGTAATAAAAAAAGAGTTTGTTTTAAAAGAAAAGTCAGTGTGTGGGAGTAGAAAACTACAAAAAAAGTAGAAGGTTTAGGGGTATTATTAATCTCACCTATTTGAGAAAATTCTCAGTAAGAATCGTGCACTTCTCCAATGGCATTAATCCAAACCTGTATAAAAAAGATGTATTTGTGAAATCGAGTATGAGTATCAAAGTTAAACAATCAAACTCACAAGGGAGGAATAGCAGTTCCTACCTTAGAGCCTGGAGTCTGTGTGAAGGAATCAATCCAAAATAAGTGCCACTGAATGGCAATCCTGTTAACAAACCCCGTTTGCTTGAAAAAAGCACATTTAAACAAGGAGCAACTAGTGCTTCCTTAGTTTCTATAAAAGAAGAAAACATTGTATCAATAAAAAGGAAAAGGAGCAAGTGAAAAAACATGTCTCTACCAGAAAAAACGGGGGTCAAAGAATGCACTGACCTCCGGCATTGAGGGTAATATATGTTCCTCTGCAACGCGTCCCAAACAAACTGGCTGAATGCACGGTTAAAAATAGAAAAAACGAGATCATGAACGTGTCCAACCGCTCGTGCGCAAAGGCGCTGGCCGCAGTTGTTATCACTAATGACTGCGTAATCACTAACCCATTGTAATTCATGACCTTAATTTATGGAACGACACGTATGCCGAGAACTTCTCCCAGTCGGAAAACAAACACGGATGGAACCCCTTCCATCCGGCAGCGGTCACGTGTGCAGCTGCATACGTGCCTGACATTGAACAACGGCCTCGAGACGCATCTATGGTTACCAAGGTAACTGTACAGGCACGCCGTGGAACTCTGGGACCTGCTCGATGCAACAGCACCGGACGTCGCCTTCCTCACCGAAACCTGGATGAACGCCTCCTCAGCGCCCGACATCGCCATAGCCATCCCGGACGGATACAAGATCACCCGGAAGGACCGCGTCAACCAGACGGGAGGAGGCATCGCCATCGTACACAAGAACACCATCCGCATCTCGACTCAACTCCGACGAGACCTTCACCGCCGCCGAACACCTACACTTCCAGATACACACTGACCCCAAGACCACCCTCCGAGGCACCCTCATCTACAGACCCCCGGGACCACGCACACTATTCAGCGAAGACATCGCAGACTTCATCAGCCCGCATGCCATGCCCTCCGCCGACTACATCCTCCTAGGGGACCTCAACTTCCACCTGGAGAACAACAACGACAGAAACACCACCGCCCTGCTGGACAACCTCGCCAACCTCGGACTCAAGCAACTGGTGAACACGCCCACCCACTACGCCGGCCACACGCTTGACCCCGTCTTCTCTTCCAGCAAGCACATCTCCTTCAGCCACGCCACCGGACTCCACTGGACCGACCACAGCTGCGTCCACTTCAGCTTCAGAAAGACTGCGACCCACCACCACCCGCAACAGGCTCCCCGCCGGAGCTGGAGCAAGATCACCGCCGAGCAGCTCACCGCCTCCCTCAGCCAGAACACACCCACCAACACAACGGACCCAAATGAAGCAGCCAGCAACCTCGCCAAGTGGCTTACCGCCTGCGCCGACGACCTCGCACCACTAAAAACCCTCCCAGCAGACCCGGAAGCAAGAAAACCCCTTGGTTCACCAACGAACTCAAGGAATCCAAGAAGAACTGCCGCACTCTCGAGAAAGCCTGGCGACTCGACCAGACCACAGACAACAGGACCGCCCTCAAGCACGCCACCCGCAAACACCACCAGCTGATCCGTGCCACCAAGAAGTCGGCACTCAAAGAACGACTGGACAACAACGCCCACGACAGCAAGGAACTTTTCAGCATCGTCAAAGAGTTCTCCAACCCCAGCGCCGGAAACAACGACATCACCCTCGCAAGACCTCTGCAACTCACTCGCCGCGTTCTTCCACCGCAAGATCACCGACATACATAACAGCTTCGACGCACAGACCACGCACCCTACCGCCGAACCAACGCCCGCCACCACCACCCTCTGCAACTGGACCCCGATCAGCACCGAAGACACCACCCGCACGATGAACTCCATCCACTCCGGATCACCAACCGACCCCTGCCCACACCACGTCTTCAACAAAGCCGACGCCACCATCGCACCCCATCTCCGGGACATCATCAACTCCTCCTTCCACACCGCCACCTTCCCGGAGAGCTGGAAGCACGCCGAGCTTACCGCCCTCCTGAAGAAACCAACGGCGGACCCCACCGACCTCAAGAACTACCGTCCCATCTCGCTCCTTCCGTTTCTCGGCCAAAGTCATCGAGAAGACCGTCAACAGACAGCTTGCCGCCTTCCTCGAGACGAATGGATCCCTCGACCCTCGCAGTCCGGGTTTCGGGCCAACCACAGCACCGAGACCGCCCTTATCGCAGCCACCGACGACATCAGAACCCTAACCGACAACGGGGAAACAGCAGCCCTCATCCTCTTGGACCTCTCCGCGGCGTTCGACACCGTCTGCCACCGCACCCTAGTGAAGCGCCTCAGCAACATCGGAATCCGAGAGAAAGCACTGGAATGGATCATCTCGTTCCTCGCCGGAAGAACCCAGAGAGTCCGCCTCCCCCGTTCAGATCCGAGGCCACCGAAGTCATCTGCGGCGTTCCACAAGGATCTTCACTCAGTCCAACCCTCTTCAACGTCTACATGAGCCCCTCGCAGCCATCGCACGCCAACACAACCTCAACATCATCTCCTACGCCGACGACACCCAGCTGATCCTCTCCCTCACCAACGACCCCACCACCGCCAGAGCCAACCTACACGACGGGATGAGAGACGCCGCCGACTGGATGAGGAACAGCCACCTTAAACTGAACTCAGACAAGACGGAAGTCCTCATCCTGGGCTCATCACCCTCCGCCTGGGACGACTCTTGGTGGCCCCCGGCCCTGGGCACCGCGCCCAAGCCAACGGACCACGCACGCAACCTGGGCTTCATCCTGGACTCCTCCCTGTCGATGACCAGACAAGTCAACGCCGTCTCATCTTCGTGCTTCAACACCCTGCGCATGCTCCGCAAGATCTTCAGATGGATCCCCACTGAAACCAGGAAGACCGTCACCCAGGCACTCGTCACCAGCCGACTGGACTATGGGAACACCCTCTACGCCGGAACCACAGCCAAACTTCAAAAAGACTCCAGCGCATCCAGAACGCCTCCGCACGACTCATCCTGGACATCCCCCGACACAGCCACATCACCGGACACCTGAAAGACCTGCACTGGCTCCCCGTCAGCAAGAGAATCACGTTCAGACTCCTCACCCACGCACACAAGGCCCTCCACGACCTGGGCCCCAAGTACCTCAACGACCGCATGACCTTCTACACGCCCACCCGCCAGCTACGATCAACCAGCCACGCCCTCGCCACCGTACCACGCATCCGCAGAGCCACCGCCGGAGGAAGATCCTTCTCCTACCTGGCAGCCAAGACCTGGAACTCCTCCCCACTCACCTTCGGCGAACCCAGGACCATCTCTCCTTCAGGAAGCAGCTCAAGACCTGGCTGTTCGAGCAGCAACTTACCCCCTCCCCCAGCGCCTTGAGACCCTCCCGGGTGAGTAGCGCGCTCTATAAATGCCGTGATTGATTGATTGATTGGTACTAGAGAAGCCAGTCGTAGACAAAGGAGGCGGCCTGTTGTGGATTTTAAATTGAGGTGTCATCAATCAATGTACATCTTTTTATCATAAGGACTGAAAACATGTTATCAAAAACTGATGAAACCCCCAATAGTTGGGACTGCCGTGCATAGTGATTTATAATTAATTAATCAAAAAATTGCAAAATTTGACCGACAAATTCAAAATATTATAAAAAAAATGATGTGTAATATTAGTATGGCTGATAGCACCACCAACAAATAAATGTAGTATTTCAAGGTCAATCAAAAAATGCAATGCATGAAAGGCAAAATACAACATTTCATATATAAATTGATGTGTATACAGTAGTATAGCTGATTATTGGATAGTAATCATACCGACAACCCATAGATGAAGTAACTAACTAAAAGGGAGTCCGCCTAGATGGAACTTCTTAGGGAACTCACACAGTTGGCTGTTTTTACATAGCCAGGTCAACTGTGGTGAATTGAACTGATGATATGCCCATAACCAAAAAATAAATAGACCTGGTACTTTCAATTTAACAACATAGCAAGGTCCATTGTTGTGAAATTGATGGTGTGCATATAGACATGACATGAATAAGTAGGGCACTTTCAATTAAAATAATAATACTCTCAATGTGCTACGTCAACAGGGATAATATGTGCATCATTATAGAACTGTAGATACACACAAATGTAAGGAACATTCTATACATATGTCCTCGAGACCCATAGTACATTACATCGAATATACACTTTGTGTAGAGAGCTTATATATTCAATATTGACCCATGTGAGACTATTACATAGATGAAAAAAGTGATCACGACCCTTAACGTATTGTGCGAACATGTAGATCCATAGTGTCTGAATAGGCCTACGGCCATGTAGTGATACAGTAACTTATTTGTATGTCATTAGGATTTAACCTGTAGACAATAGGGAAACCTGTCTGGAGATTTCCTCCGATTCATTCAGTCCTTTATTCACTGAATCAAGAAGGTGTTTCCATTTGCCTTCGCGAAGATTTAATATGAATGTCAAATCACCTCCCCTTGGGTTTGGAAGAACTTTTTCTAAAACCCACCACTTTAGGCTATCTACTGGATGTTGTTTGTCCGTGTAATGCTCAACTAAAGGTGCACCCTGTACCTTGCATCGTATTCTTGAGCAATGTTGCAAGATCCTAGTTTTGACTTTTTGTCTGGTTTGACCAACATATGCCAGCTCACAAGGACACATAATGATGTAAATTACATCCTTGGTATTATAGTTGGTGTGATGTTTGAGTGAAAATTGTTTCCCAGAATAGCTAAATTCTTTCTGTTCGATTGTCAAATCACAAGCCTTGCAGTGCCCACATTTGTAATGGCCAAGTAATGGTGGTAACAATAATTGGGGTCTAAGATCTAGAGGTAGTTTGGTCTTGCGATACGAGCTAACTACATGGTCGTGAACATTTCTTCCCCCTCTTGAAGGCAAAAAGTGGTGGATCCGTAGTACCTATCTCATCTGTAACCAAAGACAAATGGCGGTTAATGATCTTTTTTATTTCATTACTTTTATGGCCAAAGCTTGATACACAAGCAACTCTTTCACTTGTGGTTAAAATATCCTTTTTGACCTCTAGAAGTGTTTCTCGATTGCAGGACCAAGCCCTTTTTCTGGCTTTTTGAGTAGGCCCTTTGGGTAGCCACGTTCTTTCAGTCTTGTCATCAGTATGTTAGATTCCTTAAAGAAATCTGACCTATGTGTACAGTTCCTACGGAGCCTTAAGAACTGACCGTAAGGTAAGTTGTCATGCAGGTTCCTAGCAGGGTGACTGGACTACCTGAGTAATGTGTTCGATTCTAAAGGCTTCCTAAAGAGTGTGGTGTATAATGTGACCTCACTGATTTTAATGCTCAGGTCAAGGAAATCTATCTGGTCCTGACTCGATGTCATAGTAAATTTGATGTCATCTGATCTATTGTTCAGCCAAACAACAAAATCTTCTAGCTGGTCCTGCTCCCCAGTCCAAATCATGAGTACATCATCGATATACCTTTTCCAGAAGGTGATATTACTGGAAAAAGGATTGTCAACCCCATATATATGTTTTTCCTCATAGGAGTCCATCTACAAGTTAGCTACATCTGGGGCAAATCCCCCTCCCTTAGCTACTCCCTTTGTTTGGTAAAAGAAATCAAAAAAAGTTTGTAGTCATGGTTATTTCTAGAAGACTTAATATGAAGTTTGTGGGGACAAAATGTGGCCTTTCTCTTTGTTCAAGGACCTAACGAATAACCACCAAAGCTTCTTCTTGGGGGATACTCGTGTAGAGGGATGTTACGTCCATTGTCACAAGTCGCCGTTTGTTTTGTCAAATGGAAGGTTCTCAACTAAGTTAATAACCTCCATGGTATCACAAATATATGATCGTGTTTCAGGAACCAGAGGTTGCAAAAATAAGTCCACATATCGACATACTGGTACTGGTTTTGCAACCTCTGGCTCCTGAAACACAATCATATATTCGTGATACCATGGAAGTATCAACTTAGTTGAGAACCTTCCATTTGACAAAAACAAACAGCGGCTTGTGACAATGGACCTAACCTCCCTCTACACAAGTATCCCCCAAGAAGAAGCTTTGGTGGGAGTAGAAAACTACAAAAAAGCATTTGCAATGCATTCGGTCTCGCCTTTGGGACCTTATATGTATTTAGCAATGCAGCACATTACCCTGGGTGCTGAAACATCTACTGTTCTTTAACATGCAGGGAAAGTAAGCACCAAACTGCGTGACACGCCAGGTATGGGAACAAATGGAGAGAAGTATTGCCTTTCAGTGGGAAATGGTATAGTCCAAAGCTCTGTTTTTAATATAAAAGCAGGGCCTTCGGTGGTCATATCACTGAAAATACAAGATTTGAATAAAATATTATTGTCTACGGGTGCTCGTGGAAGACAATTTCTCTGGACTGGAATCTAGAGAATGCTGAAGTAATTCGGGTATTTTACTAACCTCTGCTGGTCGTTTTCTATCAACAAAGTTAAATAGAGGCAGTTGAACAGAAAAATTAAAAAAAGAAAGTCCCTCAGCAGAAAGCAATTCTGGTATTTCACTGACCTCTGCTGGTCATTTTCTATCAAGACAGTTAAATAGAGGCATTTGAGCATAAAAAAGCCCTAAGACAAGTCCTAGGGCTGATCTCCGGAGCCCACAAAGTACATACACATATAAGTATATACTAAAGTATATATACTAAAGTATATACTAAAGTATATACAAGAGGTCTCGAATGCTCGACCAAAAAAGTAGAAGGTTTAGGGGTATTATTAATCTCACATATTTGAGAAAATTCTCAGTAAGAATCGCGCACTTGTCTAATGGCATTAATCCAAACCTGCATAAAAAAGATGTATTTGTGGAATCGAGTTTGAGTAACAAAGTTTAACAATCAAACTCACAAGGGAGTAATAGCAGTTTCTTCCTTAGAGCCTGGAGACTTCTGTGTGAAGGAATTAATCCAAAATAGGTGCCACTGAATGGCAATCCTGTTAGCAAACCCCGTTTGCTTGAAATAAGCACATGTAAACAAGGAGCAACTAGAGCTTCTTTAGTTTCTATAAAGGAAGAAAATATTGTATCAATAAAAATAAAGTTATTTCGAAGTTCAAAAGTGGTCGATATTTTTGCAACCTCTGGTTCCTGAAACACGATCATAAATTTGTGATACCATGGAGGTTATCAACTTAGTTGAGAACCTTCCATTTGACAAAAACAAACAGCGACTTGTGACAATGGACGTAACTTCCCTCGACACGAGTATCCCTCAAAAAGAAGCTTTGGTGGTAATTCGTGAGGCCCTTGAACAAAGAGAAAGGCCACATTTTGTCCCCACAGACTTCATAGTAAGTCTTCTAGAAATAGCCATGACTAAAAAATGTTTTGATTTCTTTTACCAAACAAAGGGAGTAGCTAAGTGAGGGGGATTTGCCCCAGATGTAGCTAACTTGTACATGCACTCCTATGAGAACAAACATATATATGGGGTTGACAATCCTTTTTCCTGTAATATCACCTTCTGGAAAAGGTATATCGATGATGTTCTCATGATTTGGACTGGGGAGCAGAACAAGCTAGAAGATTTTGTTGTTTGGCTGAACAATAGATCAGATGATATCAAATTTACTATGACATCAAGTCAGGACCAGATAGATTTCCTTGACCTGAGCATTAAAATCAGTGAGAGCACATTAAATACCACACTCTATAGGAAGCCTTTAGAAGGGAACACATTACTCAGGTATTCACCATCCTAGAAACCAGCGTGACAATTTACCTTACGGTCAGTTCTTAAGGCTCCGTCGGATCTGCACACACAGGTCAGATTTCTTTAGGGAATCTGACATACTGCTGGCAAGACTGAAAGATTGTGGCTACCCAAAGGGCCTACTCAAAAAAGCCAGAAAAAGAGAAACACTTCTAGAGGTCAAAAAGGATAGTTTAACCACAAGTGACAGAGTTGTTTGTGTATCAACCTATGGCCATAGAAGTAATGAAATAAAAAAGATCATTAACCGCCATTGGTCTTTGGTTACAGATGAGATAGGTACTACAGATCCACCACTTTTTGCCTTAAAGAGGGGAAGAAATGTTCGGGACCATGTAGTCAGCTCGTATCTCAAGACCAAACTACCCCTAGATCTTAGAGCCCAATTATTGTTACCACCATTTCTTGGCCATTAGAAATGTGGCCACTGCAAGGCTTGTGATTTGACAATCGAACAGAAAGAATTCAGCTGTTCTGGGAAACAATTCTCACTCAAACATCACACAAACGGTAATACCAAGGATGTCATTTACATCATTATGTGTCCTTGTGATCTGGCATATGTTGGTCAAACCAGACAAAAAGTCAAAACTAGGATCTTGCAACATTGCTCAAGAATACGATGCAAGGTACAGGGTGCACCTTTAGTTGAGCATTACACGGACAAACAACATCCAGTAGTGGGTTTTAGAAAAAATTCTTCCAAACCCAAGGGGAGGTGATTTGACATCCATATTAAATCTTTGCGAATGCAAATGGATACGCCTTCTTGATTCAGTGAATAAAGGACTGAATGATTCGGAGGAAATCTCCAGACAGGTTTCCCTATTGTGTACAGGTTAAATCCTAATGACATACAAATATGTTACTGTATCACTACATGGTCGTAGGCCTATTCAGACACTATGGATCTACGTGTTCACACAATACGTTAAGGGTCGTGATCACTTTTTTCATCTATGTAATAGTCTCACATGGGTCAATATTGAATATGTAAGATCTCTACACAAAATGTATATTCGATATAATGTACTATGGGACTCTAGGACATATGTATAGAATGTTCCTTACATTTGTGTGTATGTACAGTTCTATAATGATGAACATATTATCCATGTTGACGTAACACATTGAGAGTATTATTATTTTAATTGAAAATGCCCTACTTATTCATGTCATGTCTATATGCACACCATAAATTTCACAACAATGGACCTTGCTATGTTGCTAAATTGAAAGTACCAGGTCTATTTATTTTACGGTTATGGGCATATCATCAGTTCAATTCACCACAATTGACCTGGCTATGTAAAAACAGGTAACTGTGTGAGTCCCCTAGGATGTTCCATCTAGGCGGACTCCCTTTTAGTTAATACTTCATCTATGGGTTGTCGGTATGATTATTATCCAAGAATCAGCCGTACTACTGTATACACATCAATTTATATATGATGTGTTGTATTTTGCCTTTCATGCATTGCATTTTTTGATTGACCTTGAAATACTACATTTATTTGTTGGCTGGGCTTTCAGCCATACTAATATTACACATCATTTTTTTATGATATTTTGAATTTGTCGTTCAAATTTTGCAATTTTTTGATTAATTGATTATAAATCACTATGCACGGCAGTCCCATATACTGGAGGTTTCATCAGTTTTTGATAGGAAAATGCTACTTACCCAGTATGCATCTGTTCTTGGCATGTAGAGCTGTAGATTCACATGCTTTGCATAGCCTGCCATCTAGTGTTGGGTCCGGATGTTTGCACTTTGTTTTTCTTCGAAGAAGTCTTTTCCAGTCACGAGGTAGGGGACTCCTCCTTTTGGTGATAGTGCGCATGGGCATCGACTCCATTGTTAGATTGTTTTCCTGCAGAAGGTGATAATGGAGTTAGTAAGAGTAGTAGAATAGAGATGTCCATGTGTATGTATCTAAGTAAGATATCACTGCAACAGGTATAGGTACCCTGGGAGGTGGGTGGGCGCATGTGAATCTACAGCTCTACATGCCAAGAACAGATACATACTGGGTAAGTAGCATTTTCCGTTCGAGGCATGTGAGCTGTAGATCACATGCTTTGCATAGACGATATAGCAGTAATCTCCCAAAGTGGTGGCTAACCTGTAGCTGTTGCAGAGTTTTGAAAGAGTGTACGTAGAACTGCCTGGCCCACACTAGCTTGCTGTCTTGTTAACACATCTACACAATAGTGTTATGTGAATGTGTGAGGTGTAGGCCATTTTGCAGCTTTGCAGATGTCTTCTATGGGGATGTTTCCTAAGAAAGCCATAGAAGCCCCTAGTTTGCGAGTGGAGTGCGCTCTAGGGGGAATTGTTAATGTTCGTTTTGCTTTTGCATAGCATGTCTGAATGTATTTGACTATCCACCGTGCAATACCTGATTTTGAGATGGGATTGCCTTTATGAGGTGGGGCAAAAGCCACAAAGAGTTGTTTTGTCTTACGGAAAGGTTTTGTCCTTTCTATGTAATAGAGTAATGCTCTTTTAATGTCTAAGGTGTGTAGAGCACGTTCTGCCATAGAATCTGGTTGAGGGAAGAACACAGGCAACTCAACAGATTGGTTGATATGGAAGGCAGAAATCACCTTGGGTAGAAATTTAGGATTAGTCCGAAGAGCCACTTTGTTTTGGTGTACTTGTAAAAATGGTTCCTCTATGGTTAGTGCCTGAAACTCACCTACTCTCCTCAGTGATGTAATAGCTATGAGGAAAGCGACTTTTCAAGTGAGAAATTGCAGCTCACATTTGTGCAATGGCTCAAAGGGTGGACCCATAATTCTGGTGAAGACAATATTGAGATTCCACACTGGGGCAGGTGGAAGTCTTGGGGTAATGACTCTTTTGAGTCCTTCAATAAATGCCTTAATAACAGGCACTTTGAAGAGAGACAGATGTTGTCTATTTTGAAGGTATGCGGCTATTGCAGCAAGATGTAAGCATATGGATGTGTATGCTAAATTTGAACGCTGTAGATGCAGTAAATAGCAGATGATGTTCTGAACTGAAGCATCAAGCGGGTTGATTTGATTGTTATTACAATAAATAACAAACCGTTTCCACTTTGCTGCATAGCAAGCCCTTGTAGTAGGACGCCTAGCCTCTTTGATAATGTTCATGCAGTCTGGCGGAAGATTAAGGTAGCCAAACTCATGACTTCAGGTGCCAGATCGCAATGTTGAGATGACCGGGATCTGGATGTCTTATCTCTCCACGGCTCTGTGTGAGGAGATTGGGTGTAAGATGTAGTTTTCTGTGAGGGACTACTGAGAGCTCCAACAGGGTGGTGAACCACGGCCCATGTGGGAGCAACTAGGATTAGTGTCAGGGACGCCTGCATGAGCTTCCAAACCACTAGTGGAATGAGTGGGAGAGGCAGAAAAGCGTAGGCAAATATCCCTGACCAATTTAACCATAGTACATTGCCTCTGGACAATGGGTATGGATACCTAGAGGCGAAGCTTGGGCATTTTGAGTTTTGGTGTGTGACGAATAGATCTATGTCTGGGAAGCCCCACGTCTGAAAGAATGGGAGGAGAACTTGAGGGTGGAGTTCCCACTCGTGGATCTGTTGTCTCTGTCTGCTGAGCAGATCTGCGATTTGATTGTCTACTCCTGGAAGATGTTCTGCGAGGAGATACATTTTGTAACGTATGACCCACCTCCAGATGGTCTGTGCTAGTTGTGACAGCTGGAGAGAGTGTGTCCCCCCTGTTTCTGTATGTAATACATTGCTGTCATATTGTCTGTGCGTATCAGGACAGCTTTGCCTACCAGGTGAACTTGAAAGGCTTTGAGCGCTAGAAATACCTCTAGAAGCTCTAGATGATTTATGTGAAGCTTCTTTTGCTGCAGGCTCCACATGCCCTGAATTGTGTGAGTTTGTAGATGAGCTCCCCAACCAGTGAGCGATGCGTCTGCTGTTAGCATTGTTTGTGGAATCGGGTCGATGAAGGGCCACCTTTTGGAAAGATTTTGTGGATTCCACCACTGCAGAAAGCGATGAGTGCGGCCTTCTACCAACACTATATCTGATAACTGACCGTGAAACTGATTCCACTGACGTGCTAAGCATTCCTGAAGGGGACGCATTTGAAGTCTTGTGTAGGGGACTATTAGGATGCAAGACGCCATCATTCCTAGTAACTGCATGAACACTCGAGCTGGCAATGAGTGTTGAGGGTGGAACTGGCAAAGTAGAGTTTGAATGTTGCGGATTCTGACCGGATTGGGATAGGCCAGAGGCTTTTGTGTATCCAGAGTGGCTCCCAAATACGCTTGTGTGTTGGAGGGTTGGAGATGGGACTTGGGACAGATTTACTGTGAATCCAAGATCGTGGAGCAGCTGCACTGTTGTGTGAGTATGTCCTAGACAGTATGCTTGCGAGCTGGCTTTTATGAGCCAGTCGTCTAAGTATGGGAAGACGTGAATGTGTTGTCTTCGTAGATGAGCTGCGACTACTGCCAGGCATTTGGTGAAAACCCTGGGAGCATTAGTGACTCCGAATGGGAGTACTTTGAATTGGTAATGTTGCCCCGCTACCACAAACCTGAGGTATTTGTGGTGAGCGGGGTGTATCGGGATGTGGAAGTGGGCGTCCTTTAAATCCAAAGTGGACAGAAAGTCGCCTTGCTGAAGGAGCGGGAGTACTTGTTGGAGTGTCACCATATGAAAGTGATCCAATTGGATGTATAGATAGAGGTCTCGGAGGTCTAGCTGTCTTTTTTGGGAATTAAGAAGTACAGGGAGTATACACCGGCCCCTTGATATTGTAATGGGACTGGTTCTATAGCTCCTTTTTGTAAAAGAGAGAGAACTTCTTGTTTGAGAAGGTTAGGGTGTTCTTGTGACGTGTGTGATCTTGGAGGAATGTTTGGGGGAGTGTCTGTAAATTCCAGGCAATAACCATATTGGATAATTTGTAGAACCCATCTGTCTGAGGTGATTGTATTCCAGACGGGTAGAAATTGGGAGAGACGTCCCCCGACAGGGGTGGAATGATCGGGGGTAGAGGAGGGAAGTCACTGTTTGATGTTTGCAGGGGAAGTGCGTGTTGAGTTGCCTCTGCCTCTTCCCTTGCCGTTGTTCCCTCTAAATCCCCCCCTAAAGTAACCTCTTGAGGAGGGCGATTGATTATTGCCCTTGTAAGAGGAGGAGGGATTCTCTGATGACGTGGTTTTGGAGCCACCCCTGCAAAAGGAGCGACAAAAGGATCCCTGATTGGAAGGGAGTTGCAAAGCCCCCATGGATTTTGCGACCTCTGTATCTTTTTTCATCTTCTCTAGAGAAGTGTCCACTGTAGGACCGAAGAGGTGCTCTTTATCAAAGGGTTGGTTCAAAATAGAGGCTTGGACCTCGGGTTTGAACCCCGAAATTCTGAGCGAAGCATGTCTGCGTAGCAATACACTGGTGTTGACTGCGCGGGCTGCTGTGTCTGCTGCGTCTAAGGCGCACCTAATAGAAGTATTGGTAATTAATTTCCCCTCCTGAATTAGGTCATTGGCTTTGGTTTTGTGCTCGTCGGGTAAAAACTGCATTAACTTTTCTAGCTCATCATAATGAGCTCTGTCGTAGCGAGCTAACAGTACTTGCGCATTTGCAATTCGCCAGTGATTGGCTGCTTGTGATGCTATTCTTTTGCCCGAGGCATCAATTAATTTTGACTCCTTATCAGGAGGAGGGGCATCTCCTGTAGTTTGCTCGTTTGCGAGCGTTGGAGACTACAAGGGAGTCTAATAGAAGTTGACCCTTGATGTAAGTGGGGTCAGTAGGTGCTGGCTTATACTTTTTCCTAATTCTGGGCGTGATAATTCTTGCCCGCACAGGGTCTTTAAAAATTTTGTCAGTATGTTTAAGCATTCCCTTAGGCATAGGTAGTGTCTGTGTTGATCTCTGAGAAGAACTTAAGGTCTCAAATAGAAAATCCTCTTCAAGAGCCTCTTTGTGAAATTCCACCCCATGGTATTGAGCAGCCCTATTAAGTAGCTCTATATACCCTATGTTGTCATCAGGTGGTGAGGGTTTGGGTGGGAATAGATCGGGATCATTGTCTGTGATCTGATCTGTATTATAGTGCTCCCAGGGGTCATTAATGTCCTGTGGCCTATCTTCATCCCCATCCCCTTCATCTTGTGGATTAGGTGATTGAGGTTGTAGGGAATTTGTGGGTGTGATGAGCAAATTTGGGTCAATGGGTGAAGGAGGTGTAATGGGAGGAGGAGAAGGGTTAGTACCCACATTCTTGCGTTTCAAAGGAATATGGTAGTCCTCGTGTAAGCCCATTTTCCTTTTCTATGGCATTTTCACATGAATATGCCCAGTATCTGGATGGATAACCAGTTCTTTTTGTTTCGGATCTGTGTTTGCAAGTGGAACGTCGACACGAGGTTCTTTGGATGGAACAGTCGTTTTCCCTTTGAGCGCCATACTTTTCGGCATCGAAAGTTTCGGCTCCAAAGATTTCGGCTCCGAAGATTTACTCTTTGGTAGCGTGGGAATGGCCACAACGACGTGCTTCGATTTCGGCATAGGCATGGGGCCGACTCGATCCTGAGCTGGAAGGCTTTGATTTGTGTTTCGGTGCCGGGCAGGAGGGCGGGCGTCTGAAACTTTTTCTCTGTGCCGACCTTGGCCCGAGGGCAGAAGAAGGGCCGGAGCCTTTTTCTTCAACAAATGTTGGGTCATGGGGGTGTCTGTACTCACGGTATGCTGACCCGGTGTCACTTGCTCTTGTTCTTCTATGTCGGTGTCGGCTTCGGACACAGAGATGTGTTCCCCCTCTTCTTCGGCTCCTTGTGCGTGGAATTCTTCCTGGTCGGAATCTTCACCGAAGATGTCCGGTGCGTAGCCGCTTTGTTGGGGCATTTTGTGACGTCAAGCCCGACGGTCACGGAGCGTCTTCTTGGATTGAAACAATCGGCACGCGTCGCAGTCTTGTTCGTCGTGTTCCGGGGATAGACAGAGATTGCACACTTCGTGCAAGTCAGTGCACGGAAACTTAGCGCGACACCCTGGACATAATTTGAATGGAGTCCCATCGACTGCTAGCGAGCCCGACGTGGGTAGGCCCAAAGGCCCTCCACGGATCTTCAGATCGAAGACTTTGACTCGAAACGATACTCGGAGAATGGAAAACGCGATCGAGAAACAATACTGTTGAGGGTAGAGGATTGCGTGTCGAGGGGTACCCGAGAAACGGTGTTGAACCGGAGCGCCGCAATTCACATCCGAACCCGATGGCAGAAAAAAACAATCTAACAATGGAGTCGATGCACATGCACACTATCACCGAAAGGAGTAGTCACCTACCTCGTGACTGGCAAAGACTTCTTCGAAGAAAAACAAAGTGCAAACATCCGGACCCAACACTAGATGGCAGGCTATGCAAAGCATGTGATCTGCAGCTCACATGCCTCGAACACGTTTTTAGTCCTTATGATAAAAAGATGTACAATTGATTGCTGACACCTCAATTTAAAATCCAAAACGGGTCGCCTCCTTTGTCTACGGTTGGCTTCTCTAGTACAGTCACCTTGGTAACCATAGACGGGTCTCGAGGCTGTTATTCAACGTCGGGCACGTACCCGGCTGCACACGTGACCGCTGCCGGATGGAAGGGGTTGCATCCGTGTTTGTTTTCCGACTGGGAGATGTTCTTGTTCCATAAATTAAGGAAATGAATTACAATGGGTTAGTGAATACGCAGTCATTAGTGATAACATCTGCGGCCAGCGCCTTTGCGCACGAGCGGTTAGACACATTCACGATCTCGTTTTTTACATTTTTAACCACGCATTCAGCCAGTTTGTTTGGGACGCGCTGCAGAGGAACATACATTACCCTCCATGCTGGATGTCAGTGCATTCTTTGTCCCCTGTTTTTTCTGGTAGAAACGTGTTTTTTCTCTTGCTCCTTTTCCTTGATACAATATTTTCTTCCTTTATAGAAACTAAGGAAGCACTAGTTGCTCCTTGTTTAACAGTGCTTATTTCAAGCAAATGGAATTTGCTAACAGGATTGCCATTCAGTGGCACTTATTTTGGATTGATTCCTTCACACAGACTCCAGGCTCTTAGGTAGGAACTGCTATTCCTCCCTTGTGAGTTTGATTGTTAAACTTTGATACTCATACTCGATTCCACAAATAGATCTTTTTTATGCAGGTTTGGATTAATGCCATTGGAGAAGTGCACGATTCTTACTGAGAATTTTCTCAAATAGGTGAGATTAAGAATACCCCTAAACATACAGATTGTCCAAATACTGTCTTAGGGAATGTGGAGAAATAGGTACCTTTTTTCATATTCTGTGGGATTGTAAATATATACATGAATACTGCAAGGGAGTGGCAAAAGTCATGTCAAAAGTCATGGGGATAACAATTCCAGTTGACTCACGCTGGATGATCCTGTGTGTAACAGGGGAAAAGAAATGGCCGAAATACACAACCATTTGGTTGAAAGTGGCTGTGATGGTGGCAAAACGAAACATAGCCCAAAAATGGGGCGCAAGACAGATACCGGAAGTGAGAGCATAGAAATCTGACTTGAACTGGTGCTCAAGGGCAGAGAAAGTGATTTACAAAGCCAGAGGTTGTCCACACAAATGGGATAAAATTTGGGGAGAATGGCAGAAATACCGTGGGTATTAGGTAAAGTAGGAGGGATGGGGGGGGGGGCAATTCCTGATTAAATTAGAACACTCCGAGAGTTCACTAGGGACTCGAGAAGAGGGCTGTGATTGTGGGTAAGCTGTCAATAACAACGATATGCTCTCTACATGTACCTTGGATATCGTGACTCTGTGTTTTATACTGAGCTTGTTCAATAAAAATATATATTTTTAAATAATAATACCCCTAAACCTTCAACCTTTTTGTAGTTTTCTACTCCCACACACTGACTTCCCTTTTAAAACAAACTCTAATTTATTACACAGGCCACATACAGTTTTGGTTTACCGTCCTGATGAAGACCCCACGGTGATGTTGTTTACCCACACTCATAAATAGGGAGGTCGAAATGTCGACGTTGATTTTAGAAGCGTTCTCTGCCCAACTAGACAGAGCTGTATATGAAATAGAAATCACATATCTATTTAGGGCTGTTTTGAGATATTTGGATGCTGCAATAAGTTTTTTGTGTCATTTATGTGTAACATTTTGTTCCTTTTTTTGTCCTAGTTGCATTTTCATGTCACAAATTTGTATTTTCATTGTTATGTATTGTATAATGTGTATCTGTCCTGTTTTATATTATCATTGATATTACATACGATATATGAATTTCAATATATCAGACACAAGTTTTTCTATTTGAATTGAGTCTTTGTCATTTGTAGTTGATTTTTATGTTCAGTGTTGTGTATATCATTAACTGATGATCCTAACTCTGAGAGGACGAAGTCATTTATTTTTCTGAAGAAATATATCTTTTCCACATGGCAGAACCACTGTCTGTGTACTGCTGATACTCCCCAGGTTCTGCATGATACTGGGATACCCTATTATCAGTATTGATCTGATCAGGCGCAAAGAATGAGCAAGAGGGTGGAGGGGTTAGTGATGTGAACCGGTGATAGAGGTGCAGAAGAACACCTTGCACGACCCACAACCTTACACCATGGTGAAGAAGCGAGTTTGCGCTGTCTAGCAAAGGTTTTGTACCAGAAGCATACATTTCCAGTACAAAATCCTTCCTAGACAAACTAGACAAACTCAAAAGAGCCCCCAGCATTGGGAGTGTGCTGTGCACTTCATCCCACATGCAATGCATAGGTGGTTTTGAGACATGAACACATTTCCCCAGGTTAACACTTGCTTCAAGGTGGTGTTATTTTTTGATGCAAAGCCCCGGTCTGGCATCTTAGTAGATCAAGATCTGCGACAAAACCTATGGGTGGTTTGCACTGATTCGCCCAAGTAATTCCTCCTTGACGAAAGTGATGCAAAGCAGCGCAAAGCTCTTTTTTCTCAGAAAAAGGCACCTTCTCAGATCAAATTATAATTTGCGGTTAGAAAGTGTACCACTTTGTGATAGAGCAAAGCCTTGGGAAAGGTGGGTCATAATGTTTCAGTGTAATACCAAAGCCAGTCTAGGTAGGTTCTGTGCTCCCTGGGTGTAGTTCTGCTACTTAAAGTCAATGCCTATGAGTGCGAGATAGTGCACTACCGTACATTGTGTGTAAAACTCTCTTCTGTCTACAGAAGTCTCTTGGAAGATCAGTGGAACCTTTGAGACAGCTCTGCTATCTAAAGCTAAAGTCGGGACATTCCATACCTCTTAAGGTGCAGCACTTCTGAGAGGCATGAGCCTGCAATGTTTCTGCTGCTAGGGAATATATCAGTTGTAAGACAAATTCTAGTTTTGTGTAACCTTTTCTTGCATGCTGTGAGGCCTTTTCACAGGGGTGTGCAATTAGGCGGGGTGATAGTGCACTGGAAATATGACAGGGGCCTCCAATAACATACTTTGCAATAGGGCCCCCTAAGGTTTTGTTACACCACTGGTGTGACTTGCATGGATCACACAATATATGACGCTATATAGGACTGTGAGTTTGTCGTGGGCTAGCAAGCAAGTACATTCCAAAGTGGCATGCTGCAGGCGGAACGAAGGAGCAGGATTAAACACTGGGTGCATGCTTGACGGTTAGTCTTGCCTGACCCTGGGCGCATTGAGTCGGACTGTGATTGTGGCAGCACTGGCGGTATAGCACTTTGCTGACTTTGTTGCTCTCGCTGGGATCACTGACCTTCCCGCTGCCCCAGGGCCTGGTTTCTACAGCTTAGTCTACCTCTGCACTGGATGGTGAAACCCAAAATTTACAAAGCCACAACATCTATGTTTTTTTTTGCCACCATGACTAAGCTCCCTAGCACCACGGATCCTTTGTCACAAGTGGGATCAACGCTGGAGGAACACTCAAGTAAATTTGACCAGCTACTGCAGGCTATTTGTAAATTCAAAACCACACTGGAAACTAAGATTGATGCTGCTGCCCTGGATCTCAGCCTCCTCCTGGCTGACCACAGGAAGCAGGTAGACAGAATGGACAATACTGAATCCACCCTTACGGAGATGCAACTGATAGTCAAGGAACTCCATTCTGAATTGACAGTCCTCAAGGATGAGTACAGAATCCTCAAGATCCAAGTTGAAAATGCAGAAGGGCGGTCCTGTTGCAAGAATATACAAGTTTTAGGCCTGCCTGGAATGTACTAGCCAACAGGCTCCTAACTGTGGTCAAGACATGGATACATCATAATCAAAACGGATTAGTGCTGCGGAGGAATACTTTCTTTAATCTTAGTCGCCTGTTTGGTAAACAATGCCCAGGGATCCAACACAAGTCATGTGACCCTCTCTCATGATATAGAAAGGGATTCAACACCGTGGGGTGGCCCTATTTAATGGTAATCCTGAAAGAACTGGGGGGCAGTCCCTGCTTCAGACAATGATTTCAACTACTGTACACCCAACCAGTGGCACGAGTGCGGACGGGCCGGATGATATCAGCGCAATTCTTGATTGGTAGGGGCACTAGGCAGTGGTGCCCCTTTACACCCCCTTATGGAGCCCCTGGCCTGTCTGCTGTGGGAGGCTATAGGGAGGCAAATTGGGACAAACGCCTGGGAGACCAGTGGCAGATCATCTCTATCTCTCTCTACATGCACACTACTCCTCGATTTATCTTAGGGATTGCGTGGTGGCTCTGCTGGAGGTGATGGACATTTTGAATGAGTTTGGAAATAAGTCTTGGTTAAAATTACCTGCAATAAATCCTGCTTTTTTCCCTCTCTCACCCCTACAAGACAAGGTATGTGCTGGACTCCCCCTAATGGGGAAAAAGCTGATATTGCAGACTTTTAAATACCAGGTGGTAAATGCATTTCACACAAATGCGGACTTAATTGAAGGGAATCTGGGCAGGCTGATAGCATCAACACATCAGTCTGTGAAATTCATGAAGATCTATCTGCTGTCCCCAATGGGCAGGATAGCTAACTAAAATGCTGGTCCTCCTTTGATTACTTTACTTCTTCTCTGTCCTTCCGGTTCAGCTACCCAGCAAGGTAATTACCAACCTGCATAAGAGTCTCTCCAATCTAATTTAAGTTTTGGGCAGGAAACGGGTTGCCCACCATATGCTACAAAGTCCCACTGATGCTGGTGGTTTACGGGCCCCAAATTATAATCTATCCTATGCTGCAGCCCTGCCCAGCTGCAGCTAGGTGGCTGAGCCCGGACCAGGATCCAGAAAGGAAAGATATTTTTGGAGACATACAGGTCCCTGAGATAATACTCTGGTTGATGACACCGTGAGTGGAGCAGCGAATAGCACATAAACTGGGTGAGATGGCAGGGCACTGCTGGCAATGATACTTATACTCCAAACACCACAGACACCTGCATGCACCAAAACTCCCGCTTCGGTCCCATCATCCTTTTCGTCACCTCATGGCCACACATGACAAACAGCCTTGGACTAAGGCTGGTGTCACTGAAGTGGGCAACCTCTATATACATGGGACTCTTTGTATGTTCCAGGAACTCCAAGATGAGTTCAACCTGGGACTGAGTTAATTCATCACTTAGAATGCATTAGACAAAACATTGCAGCAGTTATGGCAGCAGAAAGGATCAGAGCCCACTACAACACTTGCCCTACAGATGCTACTTACCAATGGGTCGGCATGAAGGGCAGTATTAGTGCTATATAATTCCTTATTGACCCTACACACTGCTCCAACACTGCCACTTAGGGCAGGGTGGAAGAAAAATATCGGGGCAGATATAACGGATCAATACCGTGGGTGCTAGAATTCGTTCGAAGGATGTCCTGCAATGCCTGCTTAAAATACGCCTGAACTACCTCCACCATACCTACCTCACGCCTACATGTACAGACCGCATGTATGAGGGTGCGGATTCCCGATGTCCCAACTGCCAATTCCTAAAGGCTGGATTTTTCCATATGTTGTGGCAAAGGCCTATCATTTCGCAATTCTGTGAGGAGGTACTTGAGGTTACTAGTGAATTGGTTGGAAAATGCTGCCATTGGGCTTAATTACCCGACCGAAGGGATCCAAATACCTAACAAGGTTTACAGATTTAGCCCTTGTTTTGGCAAAACGACGCATAGCAATGGCATGGAAGTCCCATAGGGCGCCAGACTTGAGTCAGTGGTTGGGAGATCTGCTGAGATGGGAGAAGGCAGAGGCAGATGTGCTTGCCAATCTGAGGATGGCTGAGGGGGGCGGGCAGGTGACCATGCAGTGGGAATTGATAGTATTGGACTTAGAAGCAAAGTCAGATACGTGTCCCCAGTGATCTCCACTGGATGCTCTTATTTCTTGACCAAAGATGGCTCAATTGAAGGAAAGTGCACCTTATACCCGGCTGGCAACTCATGGTTTCTTAAGCGTTACTCCTGTTGGTGGTTAAGAGGACTGTCAGGTAAGCCTGAATAAAACTTTATGCTTTATGTCGCTATTGTTCAGGGCCAGACTGGCTACCGGGTGTTTTTTGCTGGGGTGGCAGAGTGGGGTCCAGGTTCACTGCTGAGGGGGCTGATTTTGTTGCTGGGGAGCTGCCGGCGCTTCTAAATAAACTATACATAACAAATAGCTTTAAAGCGTACTTTTTTAAACATTTGTTTTGCATTGTTTATTAAGAAAAGTCCAGTAGCCAGTCCAGCCCTGCTATTGTTGTAAGATTGTACATCATGTAGGTTCATATTCTTGACAGTTTCTACTTTGTATGCAGATGATGGGAGTAACCTCCACCTAAACGGGAGTTTACTCTTGTAAAATGCATTCCTTTTGCAACAATGGACGACCTATATTATCTGTTCTCTTTTGAAAGTTGAATAAAGATCTTTTTATAAAAAAGTGAATGTTAGGATTAGGAAATAGGCTAGGGCAATAGTGTGGGTATGGGTTAGTGGTCATGTTAGGTTTAGAACGACTTTAAGAGTTGGGTTTAAGGTTAGGGTGAAAGTAAAGGTTTGGGTGAGGGTTGGGATTAAGGTTAGGGATATGGTTCTTACTACAGTCCAGGTTATGGCAAGAGATGGCATAATGGAGAGGTTGTAGATTAGGGCACGGATAAGGGTTAGGCATTCACGTTAAAGTAGAGGTGGAGAGCGAGGGATGTGAAAGAAAACTAATCAAACTATATATCGTTTCTAACTAAATGATTTAAACTATAGCCCATTTCGGTGCAAACTGGCAATTCCAAACCTTGTAAACAAATTAAAACTAGATTTTCTCTCTAGTCCCTATGAACTAATCACATACAATTGTACAAGGTCATGTCCATTTAATGATACAGCTCACGAGTATTGCTCCATGATTCACCATACCTGGCCGCACTTCCACTGTAGCCGTGTCGATGTCCGAATCACCCCGGGCATCTGTGACTTTCAGATGAAAGATGTAGACTCCCTCCACAAGGTTGGTTAGTTGAAGGATAGCCTCATGGTCTGAATTGTGCATCACATCCTGCAAAAACAATT
Organism: Calotriton arnoldi; assembly: GCA_963921515.1. NCBI lineage: Eukaryota > Metazoa > Chordata > Amphibia > Caudata > Salamandridae > Calotriton > Calotriton arnoldi. Next base: position 1,535,591 of record CAWUFW010003585.1, read on the forward strand.
CAGAACTCATCTAAAATTATTATAATTTCTTGCTTTATATATCTGCCAAAAGGATATCTAAAACAAGAGTTGGCTATCAGTTGTAGTTTAGAAACGTCTAATACATAAATATAAAAACAGAAGGTTTTAAAGTAACAGTGTTGATTTTGGGTGATCATAAATTTCTACCTTCTTCTTTAAAGTATTTTCTGGCTTTAAAGCTAGTTCTGTTCCTTCTCAAGTGCTGAATACCAGCTAGAATTGGTCGGACACATAGCATGATTGGACATATAGGAGAAAGGGACAATCTTGGCCTGCTACAGGACTGCCATCAAAGCTGGAAGAGCGTTTATCATTGGTTATCTTGCGGTTGAATTGTTTCTCCATGTTCACTTTGTGCATTTGCTGGATTGTAGCATAGGGAAGACTGTGGGAGTGAAGACATTGGGACCCCAGCTACCTATGTGGAACAAGTATACCAGAATCCCTTGAAATTTGTAACCTGCTATGGCTTGCACCTATGATTCCAGCTCGAGTTGGGGCTATAAAACAAAAGGGGCTGAGGCTGCATGCACAGAACAGTTCTGCTATTCCTTGCCTCTGAGTGGTTTTTCATCAGGCACCTTTCAGCAGAATTTGGTTGTTTCAATCCCATCAGTGCATTTACTGGGCAGCAGCATAGGTACAAATCAGGTACCCTTGCCTCATGTGCAGCATGTTATGACACCTGCCCAGACTACAAAATGTCCTAAGTACACCTGCAGTGCGGGAGCACCATCAGCTCAGGCCGGGCTAAGAGCAGCTGGGTCTTCACCCTTCAAAGCCAGGAGAAGCCTAGGTTGGACAGCCCCTTCATCTAGCTGTCATCTCATCCTGGTACTGCCTAATTAGCTTTATTTGGTCTTTCCTGAAACTGTAATTTTGCATTGGCATTTACCATTGGACGTTAATGATATTATGTAAATTCACTCTATGAAGGACCCTAAATTTACTCTATGGTGACACATCTGTTATTGAATAAGACATGGGAGCTGTAGTAAGGGTCTTCTCACAGACGTTTGATCTTGTTTCCAATTTAATACTGCACATCACTCCTGCCATCGGGACATTACTTTTTCTTTTCAAAACACAATTTTATTGATTTTCTGATATCAGAACAGTGTATCACCCATCAGCTTACAACTCCTCCAGAACATAATACCACAAGCACAAACAAAAGAATCATACAAGATGGGTCAGAGGGAGGACAGAGTGATCTTCAATAATACGGATGATCCAATACAACAGTGTAGGAGAACACATAATTAGTAGGTTGTCAGGGCGCGAAAGAGAAAAATCTATATGTATAAACAAATACAAACAAATATTAGGAGTTAAACAGCTAACCCACTGGATAGAGTATACAAGTGTTTTTTAAGAATATCCCGCATGCTAGGGTGGAGTTGGTGCATTGAGTTTGTCGCTCTTATACAAATTATCAGGTTAGTAACTGAGGGCCAACTACAAAAGTCAGATTTTGAGGTAATGGGTGCTGCTAGGTGGTATAGTCTCAGGCACGATCCCTGGGCCTCTGGAAGAGCTCCAAAAGGTAGAAAGCTGGAGGTTTGAAAATGTCACATTCAGAAGATTCTGAGATAAAGTGTGCTACTGTATCCAAATAAATGGCTCCTGTTGTGATGTAACTTACCTTCTTATGCCATTACAGCTTGTCCTTTTATAATGTTTACCTTACCTTAGTATGGAGCGTTCATGTTCTTGTGTTCTTTAGAATGTGAGGCTGACGGCACTCGACGGTTGTCAGTTGCTGCTGGATCGTCGAGGTGGTTGGATGCCAGGTTGTGCTCTGGATTAAATCTTCTCTTTAAACCTACCCGGTGTTCCTGTGGTCCTTCCGGAACTCATATCAACAATTTTGGCGACGATCTCGTGCCTCCTTTCTCGGCGATTATGAGCACAACCCTGGATTCGCTTTCTCTCCTCTCTTTGCCGTTTCTGGATACTGTTGCCTCGTTGCTCTACTTGATCTCTCCGATGGCTCTTTGTTCAACATTTATCTGAAGGTACTGTGCATATTTTTATTTATCTTGGAGTTTGCGCTGCCGTTAGGATCGCGCGCATCTCCCCGAGCTCGACGTTCCAATACCTTCCTACCTACGTCATCTGCTTGTCTCTGGAACGCACAGCGTAACTCACGCTGAATTCCCAGTGCGTGCCCAACGTACGCCGTGCGCAACGTCATTCACGTCATGTACGTGCCGCCATTTTAGATTAGTTTGTCTCCGTACTCTCACATCTGTCAGCCTTCAACCAGCAGCACCTGTTTGTTGTGTCCTGTTACAGCTGCTTCGTGATAAAGTATTTTCGCTGCATCGCTGGTGAGTCCACGTTATATATATATACCCAGCGCATCTTGTCTTCACCATTCTGCCGTGTAGTCATACTTCGGTGATCTGCACACCCTGCTTCGTTTCATTTGTGACTGTTTTACGATTTTGCCATCTTTTGTTTTTCTTATTATCTGGACTGTGTCTCTGCACTTTTTTAAACTTGTTTGTTGACTTTGCCACACACTTACCTTTTATCAGTCATGTGTGAGTCACATCCTAATGTGATTATGCCACCCTTGTTTTTACCTTTGCCTGGCACTCCCACAATTATATGGGAAGATTGGGTGGAAATGTTAGAGAACTACATCACAGCACTTGATGGTCTTAACTTTTCACCTGCTAGAAAGAAGGCTTTATTACTTAGTGCCTTAGGCAGTGAGGGTCAGCGCATATTCAAATATCTTCCAGTTGCCATGGGTCCTAATGGTCAACCCATGGATGATGTTTATAAGGAAGCCATCAAACGTCTTGAAACAAGGTTTGCCAAGGAAGTCAATTTAGTTATGGCAAGATATAAATTTTACACCCAACCTCAATCTGAAGGTGAAAGCATTGATGATTTTGTAGCCAGATTACGAGAACTTTCAGTGAAGTGTCGTTTTGGGACAATGACCGACGAATTAATTCGTGATCAGCTCATTGTTCAATGTCGAGATAGAAAAATTCAAGAAAGACTTTGGGCCGCTAAAGATCCCTCGCTTAAAGAAGCTATCGACTTAGCTAAAGTGATCGAAGAATCCCAAAAATGTATTAAGGAGTTGGGGAGGAGAGACAAAGCTGTAACTGAAATTGCTAATGTTTAAAGCATTTGCAAAGAAGAGGATGTTGATGTTAATTTAGTTTCTAAAAAAACTGCAAAGAATGTGAATACTTTTGGTACTGTATCAAAACTCAAAAGCAGGGAGTGTTTGAGATGTGGCAGTCAGTATCACATGGCAGATTACAAAAAATGTTTCGCCTTAGACCAAGTATGTAAGAAGTGTGGTCGGAAAGGACATTATGCACGCATGTGCAAATCATTTGACAGTCCTAACAGGTATAAATCTAAGGTTAATGTTGTTCAACAATGTTCTGATCTCAAACAACCACTTAACAGGGTGTTAGTTTTATAAGAGGGCACTGATTGCCTTCTTGGTGAAGTCAATCAAGACTTACGTAGACTGACCAGACCTTCTGCTGAATTTAATGCGTGTGGACAATGTGTTACTCTCATGGTGGACTCAGGCTCTATGTTCACCATCATTCCCGAGTCTCTTTTTCAAACATTTTGGAAGGGGGTTGCTTTATCTAACAAGGACATCAATCCTGTTGGTTACCAGGGGCAGTCGATTGACATCTTGGGCTATATGTATGGTACTATTAGTTTTGGCACCAGGAGCACTGAAGGGAAAATTTACGTTGCTAGGGATGGTCCACCAATTCTTGGTTGGATGCACCAGTACGATCTACATATTGTCATTAACCCAAGGTCCCCCAACCAAATTATGGTAGTTGAAGATGAAATTCAGATTGATCATATCGTACAGGATGCACATAAGGTGTTTGAAGATAGACTTGGGTGCGTGAAAGGTTATCTTCATAAGATAATACTAAAACCAGATGCTTGTCCAGTCCAACTCAAACTTAGAAAAGTACCACTGTCGGTGAGGCAAGGCCTTAAAGATCTCTTACAAGAGTTGTTAAAGTCTGGTGTCATTGAACCCGTGGAGGCTTCCTCGTGGATTTCTCCAGTTGTTTTGACCCTCAAATCTGATGGTCGTTTGAGATTCTGCATCGACTTGAGATCGCTCAATCGTGACATTATTACTGATACCTTTCCCTTGCTCAACATTAACGAGTTGTTACAATCTGTGGGTGGTGGTAAGTACTTCTCCAAGATAGATTTGAGAAGGGCTTATCACCAAATCAAGTTACACCCTGTGTCCAAATCACTCACTGCTTTCATTACAGCCGAGGGCACTTTCCAATTCACTCGTATGCCGTTCGGCTTGGCGTCGGCTGCGAGTGTTTTCCAGAGAATGATGTCCAACATGTTTGAGGGGCTGGTTGGGGTGGTTTACTTTCAGGATGACATTTTGGTTTCAGGGAAAACGGTTGAGAAACATAATGCTCTGCTTAGACAAGTATTATGGAAGCTTGAACAGGCAGGTTTAACGGTCAATAACGAGAAATGTGAGTTCTTATCTGAACAAGTTTAATATCTTGGCTACACCATTTTTAGTGGTGGAATAGCTCCCAAACGGAATTTGTTGGATGCTATAAGAAATGCTCCGTGTCCCAAGGACAAAGACCAACTCAGGTCTTTTCTAGGCCTTGTGGAATATTATTTCAAATTTGTAAGAGGTTTTGCTGACATTTCGGAACCCTTGAGGAGTCTATTACGTAAAGGAACTAAATATGTGTGGGATAAGGAACAAGAAGAATCATTTTTAAATATCACAAATGAGATTTGCAATGCGGGTATCTTATCTCCTTTCAAGTCGGCATGCAAATCTTATCTCACAGTTGATGCCAGTCTCACAGGTATTGGTGTTGTCTTATCCCAAAATCAACGTGGGGTTGAAAGAACAATTGCCTTTGCCTCTAGGACTCTTACGCAAGCAGAAAGGAACTATTCCGTAATTGAGCGGGAAGCTCTTGCTGCAGCCTGGGGCGTTGAGTATACTTGTGGGGTTCAAGATTTGTATTGAGGACAGATCACAAGCCTCTGTTGAAAATGTTATCTGCTGGTGGCGCTGGGAAAGGGTCGGCACGTCTGGCCAGATTTGCTGCCAGGTTGCAGGAATATTTATACGATGTTGAATTTATTCATGGATGGAGGAATTTGCAAGCCGACTGTTAGATTGGAAAGATGTTGATGAAGATGTGGTAAAGAAGCTTGAATCCGAGGAGGCTGTGGCTTTTGTGAGTGAGGTTTGTGAATGTAGCTTGGGTGCTTTTTCCAAGGCCCAGTGGTTGGATGAAATGCGTTTGGATACCACTTTGAGGGAAGTAATCATCATGATTAAGAAAGGCGCTCCCCGTGAGAATATGGTACCGCTTCCTGTTAGACCTTTTTGGAAACTTTTAGATGAGTTATCAGTAAGTGGTTCTGATGTCGTCATGAAAGGCGATAGGTTTGTGCCTCCTTGTGGACTTCGCTTGCACATTTTCAAATTAGCTCATGAAGGACATCTGGGTCAGGGCATGACCATCAAGAGGATTAAACAGGAGTTTTGGTGGCCTGGGATGGATGACCAGATTCGCAGGTGGGTTGAAACTTGCAATCTTTGCAAGGAGAGTGAAAAAAGACTCAAGGTCAGCAATCAGAGTCTTATGGGTCATATTACTGATCCGGGGAAGGCCTGGTACACCATTTGTTTAGACTTTATTGGTCCTCTATCTGAATTATCTGTGGACATGAGTTTTGCAGCTGTTATAATAGATGTTCACTCAAGATGGCTTGTTGTTAGGTTCTTGAGGGATGTCACAACCAAGTCCACTATTGAGGTGTTAGAAAAGTTATTTTTAGAAGAGGGTGTGCCGCATATGTTGTTGACTGACAACGGCACGCAATTAACTTCAGGTGAAATGCGGTGTTTTTTGGAAAAGTGTGGAGTTAAACATTCATGCACCTCTCTTTACAATCCTATGGGAAATGGAATGGTGGAGAGGGCCAACAGGTTAGTAAAAGGTACCATTCAACTTGCTTTAGCCAATGGACAAGCTCCCAGACGTCTCATTGAAGAAATGCTATGGGCTTATCGCACTACAGTGCATAGTGTTACCCATTTATCACCTTTTCAGGTTATGAGAGGACCTGTTCCTGGTTCTCGTCTTGTTCCTGCGTGGTTGAAGGATTGGGTGTTGTCTGGAGGTGAACGTCTTCACGATTTTGTCTCTTCCAAATTTTTGGTTGGCGATTGGGTCAAATTGAAATGTGGCAGAGTGAAAGCTGGTTTGAGCAAATTTAAGGGACCTTGTCGTGTTGTCAGTGTTGCTAAATACTTTGTTGTTGTTGAAGGTGGTCAAAAATGGAATTTGCGAAGAGTGGCTCTATACCAGAGGCGTGGATTGAATGTCAAGCAATCTGGTAATGATGAAGGATGTTCTGGTGCTATGTTTTTACCAGATGATCTTTCCAATCATTGCCCGCATGATCTCAATTCATCTCTTGTTCCTCTTCCACAGAGGATGGGTCATGATGATGTCAATCATGATGTCAACCATGGAGAACAGGTGGATAGTCATGATGTCAGTCCAGGGAACCAGGTTGATCCCGGTGTTAGAGTTCGCAGACCTCCTTTGTATCTGCAGGATTATGTTACTGTTTGATCCTTTATTTTCTTTTTCTTTCCTTTTTCTGTTATTTCCTGGTTTTGTTTCATTAAGGAGGAGGATGTGTTGTGATGTAACTTACCTTCTTATGCCATTACAGCTTGTCCTTTTATAATGTTTACCTTACCTTAGTATGGAGCGTTCATGTTCTTGTGTTCTTTAGAATGTGAGGCTGACGGCACTCGACGGTTGTCAGTTGCTGCTGGCTCGTCGAGGTGGTTGGATGCCAGGTTGTGCTCTGGATTAAATCTTCTCTTTAACCCTACCCGGGGGTTCCTGTGGTCCTTCCGGAACTCATCTCAACAACTCCCTTGAGGACATTACTTGATGGCACTTAGTCTCTCCCAGTTTCCTCCACAGTGTCTCATATTAGGAGCTGCTTATCTTGCTCACAATAAAAAGGTACAGTCTCTTCCTCTGCCCTTCTCCAAAACGGGTGAGGAGATATGTTAAGCAGAAATGCAGAGTTTCAGGTATCTTTCCTCTCACATCTCCCTCTATCTTGCTGAGCTGACAAATGACAAAAGCCTTTTAACATTCCAGGTACACTATTACAGCTTTGTACTAGTAAAATACCATCCAAGCCAACCTGGAATAAATAAAAGCAGCTCCCGACACACGTATTTCGCTCTTATTAAAGCTTGTTATAGAGGCATAGTTTTGTCCTATGCCTAATGTCTTTGCTGCATAAATAACAAAAGGATTTGTCACTGTTCTTGCTCGGCATAGATGGTACTGTGCTAATCGTATGCTTAAAAACTCTGCTAGAAAAAAAGACATTTGAGGTGAGCAGTTTTAGAGTGTCGGTGTTGTAGAGTGCTTCATGTGGAGGAGCCATTCTCCGCCTGACTATGGCTATGACGAAGACTGTTTTGGTTGAAACGCATTGCCAGGAATAAAGCACTTTACCGCAGACCCTGGAGTGCTGTCTTTTGTGTGTGTGTCTAGTCACTATAGAGTGCGCGTATTGGATTTATAGAGAGACAGAGCGAGCACTTGCAGGGGTACACAATATGGTAGCATTCTCCCTAAGACACTGCTTTGATAATAAACTCTCTGATTATGTCAAGGCTCATATTATGCAGGGCTTCAAGTTTAGCCAGTCTTTCTTTGTGCCACATTTCTGCAAGACTGAACATAACAGAGAGAACTATTTATGGCAATATCATAGAATATGCACATGCTCGGTTTATGAATGGACACTGTTTGGACTAGCGTTTTGATCATAATAGGTCGATTACTCTAAATGAAGCAAGATTCTATTTGCCTTCAGTGCCTAGCTTGTCCTCACAGTGTCGACTCCATCACTTGCCCACATTGTGTAATTCTGGAGCAAATCTCTACATCTAGATAAACTCTGCAAGGTCTAGTCAGAGTCAACATATTATGGACCCGATTAGAAAAGTTATTTACACATACAAGTTTGCCTTACATGTGCCAATGTTGGTGTTGCACTCATAAATGGATTTTCACACGAGCAAATATATACATACATGTACATTTCCTAACGAGAAAATGCAATTGACAATAGTTTAGCAGAAATATGGTTTTAAGGCCTACTTCTGTAACCGCGCATGAATTCTCGGAAGTCGTAAATCTGCAGCAATTGAAGGCCATAGAACAGCAGGTACAATTTTTCAACATTTTGCCCACTGTATCGTTCTTAATAGTTTTACACAGATTCTCCATTATTTTGTTTTAAATGCTATCATGCATCAAACTCTACTAAGTGATATATTAGATCAATGGTTTTTAAAGTTGTCATAACACTTTAGCTAAACTAAGTGTAGCCTTCATCAGTAGTTTTTCAAATTGCAAACACTATTTGTGTACATTTTCTTTAGAATACAAACAATCACTACTCTTGCTTCCATTCTGCTGCCTGCATTTGCTTCTAATTGAGGAGCATTGTATGAGGATTGTAACTGGCAACAAATTATGAAACCTTGCAAACATTACCACATGTTTTTATTTAGAACCTGTGAGTAAGGCAAGGTGAGTTTATAGCTCACTGCATTTCCTTTGCACACTCGCTTTAATAGTGAAGCCTTTGCATAATTGATCAATAAATGCAATTTTGAACATCTTATACGTACAAATACATATCTTAGTTTAGCAGCAGGCTATCCTCTTTCATACAAACATACAGTGGTACAGAGCATAGCCCTGCATGACACAGCATAGCACAACAAACCATAACACAGCACAGCACTGCACAACACACCCTAACATAACAAAGCATACCATAAAATAACAATGCACAGCACAACATGACACAACATAACACAACACAACACACCTTCACATAGCACAGCAGAGTAATACACAACAAAACATAACACAATACACAATAACCTAACATAGCAACCATAACATAAGATGCCCAGACATAGAACAGCATAGGACACCATAACGCAATGCAACACGCCCTAGCATACACTGCATAGCACAACATGCCACGGCATATCACATCTTAACATAACCGAGCATAGCATAGCATGACATAACATAACAAACCCTAACATAACACAGCATAGCACTGTGTGATGCATAATAAAACTACGCTACACACCACAACATAAGAAAACATACTACTGGCCATAATAAATCATAACACAGCATAACACAACATAACGTAGACCAGAATAGAAGAACAATTTTCAGCAAAGCACAGCCTAACAGAGTAGTTTATAGCACTACATAAAACCATAGCATCGTGCAAATGTAATAAAAATCTGCATAACATAGTACAGAAAACTACAACATAACAACCATAGTGTGTTAGATTGCTCACTTAAATAATGCTTCACTGCACAGATCAGTGTGTCACCTGAAAGGTACTTGTTTGAATTATGGAGTGTTTATTCATTTTCAACTTTTCATCAATATTTGAGACAGCCAGTACTGTGTAGGTAAAGTGACATTTTCTGACTTAATTCCCTTTTACTGGGTCAACATTTGATACTTATGGGTCAATCTAAACCACTGCTGGTGGCGCACAGGTGGTCAGCCACACACTGAATGCTGTACAACCATCTTTTCTTGTTTAATATTGTCACTATAGATGACTACTGTGATCCATGTCTAACAAGTTCAGCCACTTCACAGCACTGAATAGGTAATTCTGTCCATTCTTGATGACCTCAACCGGCTGACAGACCAAGGCTGCTCAACCACCTTAGTCGCACTCAATCTGTCAGCAGCGTTCGATAGGGTAGACCATAATATTCTGCTGTTTCACCTTTTGCAAGCAGGTGTTCCCTTGCTCGGATCACTGACCCCCTCAAAGACAGCTCACAACTACCTCCCTTCAGATCCACTCTTTGTCATGTCATATCCAGAGTCAAAAATGGGTCCTTGCTCCGTTCCACACTTCCCGGTGTATTCATTTCCACCCTTACCAGTCTCATCATTTGGGCCCTCTTTCATGACATAGGCGGATGACAAGTGGAATTTTCTTAGTTTTAATGAATCATCCTCATCCAGTCGTACCAACTTACAAAACTGCCTCACAGCAATTGTCTCAAGCATGAATCAGAATTCTTTTAAGATCAATAGAGATAAAACGAAAATCATGATCATCCACCAGCATTCCTCAGTTTCCGACTCTTTCAATTGGTGGTCTCATGAGTCTGATGTTGGGATTGGACCCAGCGTCCAATCCCAACATCAGTACAAGAAGTCTGGAATCTGGTTTTCTAGTTTCATCATTTCCTTACACTGTCCCCTAAGATCAATAAAATCTCTCCTGTTTCTTCTACTTATGTTTTCTACACAAGATTGTTCCTTTTCTCCATTTCTCCGCCAAGAAAACAGTTGTCCCAGCTGTTAAGACTGGACTACTATTTTTGTGTTTACCTTGGCCTTTTGGCCTCTCCGAAACTGCCATTCGCTAGATTTTAAACCTAAATCCTTGCATAGGTCCTCTCTCTCTATTAGCTTCCTGTTCTCAAGTGCATCACTTTCAAATCAGTATGTCTGGTCCATCGCACATTTCCTAAAAAAGGGCCCTGCTTCCTTCAAACCAAATGTTCTCACTAGTTACCATCCAATACTCTTTGCTCAGTTTCATGAAGGTCACGACTGTCCCTCAGTCTCGAGTCCCCTGCTCAGGAGGCCATTCCATCTCTGTCCTAGCTGCTAAAGCATAGAACTCTCTTCTGCTTTTTCTTAATCTTAATGACAATCATCTTTATTTCTGGAAAAATCCTAAGACTTTGCTTTTTCTATACTCTGCCTAAACATCAAGGCAATTGACCCTTCCTCCAATCCTCACAGTGCCAGGATACCCTGCTGGGTAAGAGTTTGCACTTTACACATTCTACTTCATCATGAAATTCAACCAGCCTGCCATTCACACATCACCTTGGATACGTTTTCAAGTACATGAAAATATTTGCTTGTACCATGACAATCAGTTTCCAAAACTGTTGTATGCATATTATATCAACTTTAGCGTAATTGTTTGGCTGTCACTAATTGATATATTTTGTATTCTTATCAAAGGAGCTCTTGTGAAGTATTCTTTTTTTGACTAACCTGTGCTGTATTTCTTAAAAACACCCTACATCGAACCAGCACAATACCTCCATTACTACAAAGGTGTAATGGAGGCATTGTTTTTGGAGTCTATGCTTGTTTTCACATTCTGCTGCTTTTGGTGCCTAGTTCATCAACAGCTTCACATTTTAAAAGAAAAATAATTTAAGAGTAATGTAACTTTCTTTCTGACAAACCTATTTGTAACTTCAACTTCTGAGAACTAAGTAACTGAAAAGACACTTACATATTTTTTCTACCCTTGCTCGATAGGTCCTTAACCATATGCAGGAACAAGGGTACTGCAAAAGATATAACATGCAAAAAGGAGGGATAACTATCCTTAATAAATTTGAAGTTATACTCAGACTGTGCAGTGTGTTGAAACCACACTTCCTGCTAACCGTGGACCTGCGGGGTTGGGCCAATGAATGGGTGCACATCCTTAAATTTACAAACCACAACTGGGATGAAGAAAGGTAGATACAGAGTACTCTCTCACAATGGCAGAAGTGCAATAATGGTGGTGTTATAGATTATACCACCAATGGTAGTGTTGATGCGTATCTGGGTGTCTTGTGCTACGCTATGAGTAGAACTATCATCTTGAAAGTATGGAAGGTATTATCAGGATTGTGGTTATCACCTAGAGTCTATCAGTCTTCTCCAAATCACTGAACAAATAAGGCATGCTAGTTATGAAGTTCAGTGGATGAGTAGGTCAAATGCCCCATTATGGTAACAGAAGTCATAAAGTATGACATAAAGGATAACAGAGAATGTACCCACAGCAATAATTTAACCTATCAGACATCACGTTCAAAGGTAAACCACGGTTACTGCTGTCACAAGACAAATACGTCTACACCAAAAATAATCTTTAATTGTCATTCTACTGTCAAAATATCCACCATACATCAATATCTCCCTAGAAAATTTTCAACCAGTTTTAAATTCCTAAGTTCTGCTAATTACACTTACCACCATTTATGGGATTGTGATCATTTACAATTGTAACTCCAGTCCTAACATACTTGGTGAATTCAGCTGCTCATTGAAATTTTTGTAGGCAGATGTTTATGTATGGTGGATAATTTGTCAGTAGATGTCTACATTTTGCTAATTTATGTTCTCACAAGCTATAACTTCTGGCACCTAGTTCATCCTTAAGCCTCACAACTGAAATCAAACATAATTCAGGACTAGTGTAAACTTGCTGCGGGCAAACATCTTTCTAACTTACACTTTTGCCAAGTAGGGCAAAAACAATATCCCCATATATTGCCTGATATGGGAACACTAGACCAGGTTGAACATGGTGCTGATCCGCACTTGACATAAACATGAGGGAACAGTCCCACGGGCCCCAGGCACAGACACAACACAACACCCGCCCGTCCTATTCAATGCCACAGAGAAAGCAGACACAGCTAACCCCAGAGAGGCCAGAGCCTGCCTAGATCCTAAAACCCACAAAGAGGACCCGGTGCTGACATTTTTTACCAGTGCCAAGACGGTGAGAAATATCAATGGATTTGGCCACGAATCTGGTAAAACTACACAAAAGGACTTGGTAATTTTTATCTACTTGGTTATTCTCTATTTCAGGAACAAAATCTCGTAATGGCTGGAAATGGGTTTGGTGATACAGACCAGAATTTGTGATTCCTGGTATCCCTGCTCCTTTATCAGCCCCCTTGTAATGAGGGCCTCAGTAGTTGACAGGAGACTGACATATTTTACAGTCTGGTGGAGTAACTAATAAATGTGTGGCATTCTCTTTAAACACAATGCTCTAGGGTCACAATATAATTCTGTGCCAGAACTCAAAAAAGAAAACAGACAGAGTTTAAAAGTAACTTACCCCCGCTGCTGGGCTCTGGCCATCTCGTATCCACAGATATGACACAACCCCTTGGTCATCCGTCGACTTTGAGCCATCTAACACCATGGAATTATTGGGAAGCACAATAATGTGACTGCCGCCAGCATATGCCTTAGGAGGGCTGTTGTTTTCTGAACACCAGAAAGTAATGAAACAAAATGGTAGTGGTCAAATGAAGCACAAATTCAATCATTAAATACAACAGTTACATTTACTTTGACAGATCCCCATTTTGTAAAGGTTGCCCACGCTATGAGGGAATTCTGATGATAATACAGGGCAGTTAACATATCAAGTCACCTTTCTCCAAAGCTCTAAACAGTTTTAGCAAGAGAAGAGTTAAAAAATAAGCAATTATAAAACATTTCAGCTTACAGATTTACGAAGAAAATTGTACCTTTCACAAACTAAAATTTCTGATAGATAGTTTTAATCAAAGATTCTTCACTTTTTTAATATTGCCAGACCAGATCTGCAAATTGTTTCTACAACAGCGTTTGTATGCCAATAGGTGACACATTCATACTCTGCGGTGGCTTTGGTACACCTCCGGAGGTGATGGAGCAGAGCCGTATACAGGTGCCACCTGTGCACACTGATCTAATTGCCTTTTTCCCTTGCTCATTGACGCAGATTTGGAGCTTGTTTCCTGAACTTTTCATCAATGTTCACTGACTCTCAAATTACTTTAAGAAATGACAGTGTGTTAGGGAAAATGTCCCTTCTAAAGACTACAGGCTCAAACCATGTGGAGCTTGCAGGAAGCAGACATCAAGGATACCCATGTCGTCAGCTTTTGGTGTTTAAGCTCCAAGCATCGATAGATGTCCTGCAACAACTGTTCCCCGATGCACCCCATGACTATCACAGAGCCAAAAGCAATGCTGTCCACTGCCAACACAAGACTCAAGGTCACTCCCATTCAAAGTCCAGAGCCTGTTCCTGCTACTTTTTTTTAAATTGTCCCCCGATGCTTTTACAGTATCATGTGTCACAATTTTTTTAAGATCCGCTCTAAAGCTAAGAAATACTAGGGGAACATAAAAGTAGAAGCCCTTTAAGTACCTGGTGTATTAGTGGGGACAGTGTGCGGTGCACCTTTTTATTGTTTTTAATGTTTTAAGAAGTTTTTTAGCATTGCTCCTTATGTTTAAGCGGTGCCCTGACTGACCTGTCTTCTTTATATGATTATCAATGTACTGTATTGTTGTGCTGATGAATGTGTATCTTTTATGGTCATATTTTTTATATATGCCGAATAAAGATTATTATTATAATTATTATTACTAGACTCCTCCAGATTATCATGCGTGTGTAAGTCCAAGACAAAGTCGGAAAAAAAAGTCTTGCCGCAATCACAACAAATTTAAGTGGGAGTCAACCCTCCCCCCTTCTCTCACTTCAGGGAAAGGTTTAGTAGTTGGTGCTGTAAGGACCCAACTCTGCCGCCAGTGTTCGATTTCTGTACCATTCCAGAGCTGGAGTCGAAGAAGCCCTGAATTTCCTGGGCCATACTCACAGCAGGTGGAGGACTTCAAGAAGGCAATGCTGCACATGTTTCTGGGTCCTCCAGGAGCACCTCTGGGTCTCATGGATTGGCTGGAGCCTCCAGTGGAGCCTTGTCCGGTGCCAACTGACTCCGCTAGCCCCCTCCTCACACTCCTTGCCAGCGCCAGGACTCACTTTCACACTTTTGCTGAAGGTCACACTGTTTCCAGCTGGTTTGGCACTGACTTTGACTTCAGAGGTGCTGATTCTGGATCCACCCAGATGTCAGAGTCAGCTCCATAGAGGAGCTGAGCTGGGCCTTGGCAGATGTCATGCAATGAAATGACCAAACCTTAGCCTAGTCTCCCATACAATACCATGCCAGGATTACAGACAGTTGGAGGCTATTTTTTGGATCCGACTCTGTTGCTGGTTTGGGCGTTCAGCAAGTTTACCATGAAGAAGATGACAATGAGGTGTCAGACAATTTTCCCCACACCTTCTACCCCCCACCCTCTCACCATACTGTGGCAGTCTGTATATAAACATACAAACTTTTACTGGCCTTGTAACAACTCCTGAAACCTAGATGGACTTGCCATTAGGCCCCTTGCCAAGGACAGCACTCCTACTATAGTGGTTGCTTGCAAAGCCACAGAGATGTCAAAATTACAGTTAACTACTGTAGGATCTAAAGTTACTCACCAAAACTTTGCAGCCAGGACCTTCAACTTCTGAGCCTTTGCTACCTTTCAATGAGTACATGATGGAGGCTCTGGTGGTGGAATAGTCCAAGCCAAGCTCACCACCGCCAGTCAGTCGAACTACTGCTAGGCACTATCAGCCTGCCCCAGGAGCTCTGGCTTTCATGACACAGCATCCGAAGCCGAAAAGTGTAGTTGTACAGGCTTCAGGTAAACCCTAATATTTTCCCAATGGATTTGCCGGAAGAGTCAAGCGCATTGATGCACTCGTCTTCTGCTTGGCCAATCTGGCTCTGAAGTTCAATAATGCTATTTGTCTTTGGAGGCGATATACTCATGCCCTCTGGGACATGGCCAGCGAGAATGTTCCCACTGTACCCATGAACTTTTGGCACTCATTCATTCATACAATTTACGATGGATAGGATATGGCAAAGTACCAGTGCCGAATTTGAGCTGTTATGGGTCTTGACACTTATTTTTCCTCATCAGACATTTATCCAAAGTAAAAAGAGAGAAAGCAAATACGGGGGAAAAGAAGGGCGAAGAGAAAAATTAAAAACTGTGACAAAGGGAGTAATCAGGGATAAAAAAGAGCATGCAAGAGTGGTTTGAAGGGCAGGGAGAGTATAGTGGTGGATTAAAGTGGCTTGAGGTGGAATCAAGACAACGCAGCATTGGTGTTCAGCACACTGACATTCAGTAGCACCAGCAGCAGACTACTGCACAAAACCCTGGGCCCCAGCACTTATTCTTTTTCAAATTAAGCACTGTCATGATATGGGCACTACAGTGGTGGTCCAGCGCTATGCCTGGATGCACGCCCAGGTTTCTCTGAAGACGTGCAAGCATCCCTGATGGGTATGCTTTTTGATGGCTTCAGGCTCTTTGGAAAAAAAGCAGATTTGGCCTTGAACTATTTCAAAGGTGCTGTGGCTCACTCTTTAGCTTCTCATCTCTTGCTAGTTTTAGCAGAAGTACCAGACAGCCCGAGGCTACTCTCAAGGCTTCGCCTATTGCAATAGGCAACCTTCTGAATCTTTATAATAGCCTAGGCAGCCTTTTTCCTGCTCTAGGGGATGAAGTTGTGGCAGAGGCTGTGGTCAATGGCAAAGACAACAGTCCTTTTCATTGCCTGCTGCGTTTGCAGCCAAGCAGCCCTGAATCTCCCTCCAATGTTCATCAATGGCCAGTAGAGGGTGGCATTGGCCGTTGCACTCTCCAGTTCCTAGTTAGTCTCCCACTATTATTTTCTTCCTGCTTGTGCCTGGACATCAGAAGAGCATGCAACCATCCTCTCCATGGAAGTGGAGGCTCTACTCACCAAAGAGGCAACAGAGAGACTCCCAGAGGCAGAGAAGGGATTGGCATGCTACCGAAACACCATAAAAATACTCCACATAGGTTTAGAAAAATAGATTATATTTTTATGAGTAAAACAAGACCAAAAAGACAAAAATCTAATAAGTAGAACCGGAGTTATGAATTTTTAAAGGATACATCAAAAAGTAGTACTTAGAAGCAAATAGTGCTTAGGGGTTACTTGAGGTCATGCTGGACTGGGGTAAATCCAAAGTACAGGCTGACTGCGATGAAGGACAAGCCAGCTACAGGACTCATGCACGTCCCTCTGAAGAAGTACCTTGGAAGGGGAAAGCATCGACGACGAAGACTTGATGCGTCATTTCCAAACCGCGCAGACGATGAAGACTTCGGCGACGAACCCCTTTACAAGGCAGGTACTGCATCGTCATTGAGCCGAACTGCCCGTCGCCGTCGTGCCATGCAGTCAGTCGAAGCGATGTTATCGATCAGCTCCTGCGTTGGCATCAAAGGGTAATGCACCTGTTCCGATCGGCGCAAAGTCGTTGCTGTATTGATTTTGATGTTCTGTACAGCACAAGTCACCTTCCAAGGGCCCATGACTGGATTGGCACCACTTGGCAGGGCAGGACTCGACAGACGGCAGAGTCCAGGTGCTGTTGCAGGGTTGCTGGAAGTCCTTGATGGCCATGATACTTCAGAACATGGGGCAAGCCAGCAAGCCCTGGAAGCCACTCTGGGTTCAAATGAGATAGGTCCAGTCCTTCTCCTCAGCAGGGCAGAAATCAACTGGCAGCAGGGCACCACAGCAAAGCCGAAAAGCAGTTCTTCCCCAGCATCAGTCAAGTAGAATGGCAATCCTTGTAGCACAGCAGTCTTTACTCCTGGCAGAGTTCTTCACAGGTCCAGTAGTGTATTGTAGTGGTAGGGTCAGAGCCCCAGTACTTATACCCAGTTGTGCCTTTGAAGTGGGGGTGACTTCAAAGAAGGGTCTTTGAAGCACACACAGGCCCTATATTCCCAGCCAGCTCTGGCTCCAGACTATCAGTAGGGGGGTAACTAGTCCTTTGTGCAGGAAACAGGACAGTTCCTATTCAGGTGTAAGTGTCAACTCCCCCCTCTCTTCCTGCCCAGGAACAGCTATCAGAATGTAGGTGAATGCAGATGAGTTATCTGCTAAACCTACCCTCCCTGTGTTTGTGACTGTCTATGGGGAATGCACAAGGTGTAGCTGTTACCCTCCCCAGATGTGTATTGGAGACAGGCTGCAGGCACACACAGCATTAAGAGCAGAGACGTCCATTTTCTAAAAGTGGCATTTCTAAAACCATAATGTTATATCCAACTTTACCAGTAAAGAGGATTTGTCATTACCAGTCCAAAGATATAAAACATGATGCAGCTACTCCTTTCTAATTAGGAATTACAACTTAAAAGTATTAAGGAATTCCCAATGCCAACCTATGAGAGGAGTATGCCTCACAGTAGTGAAAAACAAATGTGGGTGTTTGTCACTAATAGGACATGCAAAACTTATCAGTACATGTCCTACGTTTTACTTACACGGCACCCTACCCTATGGGCTACCTAGGTCCTACCTTAGGGGTGCTTGGGTGTAATATAAGGGGAGTTTAAAGCTTGGCAAAGGGTTATAAATGCTAAGTCAAAGTGGCAGTAAACTGCACACACAGGCCTTGCAGTGGCAGGCCTGAGACAGGACGCTATTATCAATCTGTACTCTCATATGTGGGTCCAAATTAAGAAAGGAGATGGGTCTAGCGTAACCGGTAAGATTCAAACACTAAACGGGCTAAAACAAGGATGCGTTTTAGCGCCTTGTTTGTTTAATATTTACACCTTCGATCTCGATAAGTGCCTCCAGTCAATCCCAGCTGACCCCCCAAAGTTGGGCAAAATACCGACTCCGTGCCTCCAATATGCAGATGACATTGTGTTGCTAGCACAAACTCCGGTTGGCCTGCAGAAATTGATCACTGGATTAGGAGCCTACACCACCTTGAACCAACTCACGATCAATCATCAAAAGACAAAAGTAATGCGTTTTTCAAAACATAATAAATTATTGAAAAGGCACACCTTTTCCTGGAAATTGGGCGAACAATCGCTGGCCCAGGTTGCTTCCTATAAATATCTAGGCTTCCTGCTAGATTGCAAGCTCAATTTTAAGCAACACGTGGAACAAGGACGCATGAAAGCTAAACAACTGTTATTTGCCTTTAAAACCCTGAGGAAAAAAATCCTAGGTTGCTCTACCGGTCATTTGCTAAAAGTGATCGCCGCAAAATTTCTACCTTCCATCTCGTATGGCTCAGAACTCCTGAATACTAAAGATGCTACAATGTTAAATACAGCACAATAAAAAATTTTCAAAAGACTGTTTTTAATACTGCTACACACTTCACAGGAACAAATTTGTTTAGAATTCGGACTAAAAAACCAGATCATGGCCAGACAAGGTGCCTTAGTAAAGTATTATTGGAGGATGAGGGAGGCAGAAGATAACACTCTAGCCCACCGTTGTTGGGTTGAGATTGAAAATCAAGCAAGACTAGCTAATTCAATCACGACAATCCTGAAGGAATCTTTGTCGGCATTACAGCTAGAGGAGGCCTGGTTAACACCAGTAATGTATGTTGGATTCAAAAGCGTGGTGAATACTGCAATCAAGCGGATCTCTTTAACAACAGATAAACATCAAAACATCACGCCTGGCGGTGATACAGGCCTACCAGAGGCTGAAGCCGCAACAGTATTTGATCGAACATTTCTCCCACCATAAAAAGCACTACCTGATGTTGCTACGAATGGGATTATTCCCTCAAAGGATTTGACCCCAACATGGAAACATACATGGCCATCTAAGGAATGTCGCCTCTGTGGTCAAGGGGAGGTGTCACTACTACACCTACTATGTACTTGCCCTTTTTTACTGAAAACCCGCCAATCCATTCTTCAGGAGATTTTAAGGAATGAACAGATAAGAACATGTAGAGCCGCAGTCATCAGGTGTCTTGGAGGGTTTTCGATTCCCCTGTCTTGTAGCGGCATAAAATTCTGGAAAATAGCAGCAAAGGAACTGGAAAAAACTGATTCATGCCAAGCAGCCAATAAATAATTCGCTGGCTGCCATTTCTAAATGTATTGTAATATCTGTTAGTTTTTTAATTGTGGTCATGACCCTAAGGCCTTTTTTCTTCTATGTTTAAAATTTTTTTTTTTTTAAATGCTCATTTAAAGTATAGTGTTTTATGATGGTCTGCCATCCTTTTATGATTTTTAACGAATCAATAAAAGTATTTTTGACTTGACTTGACTTGAATGGCTACTTTTGCGGGTGGCACAATCAGTGCTGCAGGCCCACTAGTAGCTTGTTATTAACAGGCCCTGGGTAAATGGTGTCGAAGTTTACAAGGGGCTTAAAAGTAAATTAAATATGCCAAACAGGTGTAAACCAATTATAACATATTCAGAGACGAGAGCACATGCATTTTAGCACTGGTTAGCAGTGGTAATGCGCTCAGAGTCCTAAGCCAACAATAAGGTCAGAAAAAGAGGAGGAAAAGGCAAAAAGTTTGGGGTGACCTTTCAGAGATGGCCATTTTCCAACACCTGTGTTGGAGCCTGGCTGGTTATGAGGCATCTTCGTCTGGTGGTGCCCCTTGTCTTTTGTCACATGACAGCTCTGCAGTGGTGCCTTCACTTTCAATAAATGCAGTAATGAAGACGGCTCTTAGACAAAATCCGTAGTTTGGATGAGGCAGCAGAGCCTTGAATGATGGATGAAAGATCCCCATCCTGCTCACGGTGGTGAATGATGCATCATCTCTGGTTTGGCTGGGTTTCACCTGGATGATGTGGAGATCAAGGCCCTCTGGTCTCCCATGGTACTGAGGTTCCATATCAACCTCCTGTGCTATGTCGGAAGGCACTGTGACTCTGTAGATGGCTGGGCTTTTAAGGAATTCCCGGTATGTCACCTAATGAGCTCTCTCAGTGCCAGGGAAGATGCTCAGCAGACTCCTTCTGTCCCACCACAAGTTGGCTCAAGGCATGTTTTCCCAGTGAGCTTGCTTTGATTAGATCTAGTCACCAGGTTTGAGAATGCTCATATTTGAGTCTTTTTGTGCCCTGGAATTTCAGCCTCAAGGCTTTTTAGGATATGTGGTTCACCTTCCGTGGGACTCAAGTCTTCTTTATGTATTTTCAAATTTGCCAATGCTTCCCTAGAGGGTCAGGAGTTAAAGGGCTCAGCTGATCTTGACAGCCCCAGACTGGGATCAGAGGGTAGGTTTCTTCGAATTGCAGTTTGTCCATCTGCTTTCCGCTTCACCTGCCTCTTTTGGAGGAACTGCTATTCCAACAACAGGGCAGGGTTCTTCATCTGAACCTCGATCCCTGCACCACCATACATGGAGATTGAGTAGAACCAGATGAGGGGCTTTAAACTGCGTGTGGATGTAGTAAATGTGATTCTGGCTGTGCATCACCCATCCACTAAGTCAGTCTATTCTGGCCTCTGGACAAAGTTTGTGGCCTGGTGCGAGGCCACTTTGGGTTAAGCTTTCTGATGCACTTCTATTTGTTAGCCCAACAAGTCTTGATGTGGGAACCAATAAAGGTTACGTATCAGCCATTTCAGCTTTTCTGCAATTGCCAAATCAGCCCTCTTTGTGTAAGTCATCATTTGTGATGCACTATTTAAAGACTTTATATTTCCTCCTGCGCTTTTTCATCTGCCATAGTGGGAGCTTAGTTTGCCCTCTATGTTCTTGATATGCACACCTTTTGAATGAATGTACACTGCATATTTGAGGCTGCTAACCACTAAGACTGTTCTACATAGTGATCCATGAGAAGAGCAAGTATTTACCTTCGGTAATGCTCTTTGTGGAGGTTACTCTAGCTAACTGCAGATTCCTCACTGACCCACCCGCCTCACCTTTCTGTGGAGCGAACTTATGATAGGGCATAAGTTCCTATTTTATATTTAGGATACTGTGTGCTTAATGATTTGTCTGTTGCTCTGTGTTTGAGGATGTTTTTACAAATTGACATAAGTTCTCAGGGGTGGCATCTATACACTGTTCTGAGTCCAAACGTCCGAAGGTAAAACAAAGATGCAGTAGATTGAGAGGCTATAACCATTCATGGCACAGGAGCTGTTGCAGGAAAATTTCCAGATCCAGTCACAAGAAACTGATGTTAGAGCGAAGGGATAGCACTTATATGTTACTCTGCTCTGTCTTTGTCAATTTTGGGGCAGTACAGAATCTCGGGGGAGCCTAACGGGTCATAGAAGCACTGCTGGAAGAATTCTCCAGATCCAGACTAGCAGCGCTCTTTCTGGTGTGTACTCCATCTAACTGCAGATACATCACCTTTCAAATATCCCCAGACACTAGACTGGATCAAAAGAATTTTATAGCAATGTTCCCATGCTCCAACGATCATGCTGTGGCTCAACTGTCCTAAAATCGTTTGAATGCCAAATCAGCCTTCTTTCCAAACAATCTGTAGCCATCAAAAGGCATGACCATCAAGGATGCCTATACATCTCCTTGAAAACCCGGTTGATATAATCTCTGCAGGCCTGCTAAGCGCTACACAAGTGCTTACTGCTCTACCATAACAGTCTGTGGTGTTCAAGCCAGCAAGCAAGAGATTCTTCGCCTTGTCCTGGCCATTATGTATTGTTTGAGCAAGCAATGCTCAGAGGTCTTCTAAGATGGCCGGCAAGATCTTGCTGGCCATGTCCCATAAAGCATGGGTGTACCTGCCCAAAAGACACAAGGATTTTAAGACTTAGTAGCCCAAAAGAACATTTTTTTTTTTTTTTGAAAACCTCAACATGTTTTGACTCTCTAACTAGAGGATTGGTAGGAAAGGGATTAGGAATGATTTTACTTCTCAACGTCTGTCCCATCATGCTTTCAAGCCTAGGATGCTTTGTTATAAAATTATGATCACCCGAGGCCGATCTATGTCGCCTGGCCACAGGTGGACTAATGGGGGAGGGACTCAGCAGGTGGCCACGAGAGGTTCTGGTAGGGCCTCACTGAATGGCAATAATGGCTCAGAAGATGTAGCAACTGGTAGAAGCATCTCAGTTAATGCATTTGCCTTCGTTTTAACAGTAGTCAACTGTAAATCTAGCACGTCTATCTCCAGTCGCACGTTTATTGTGAAAAAGGCACTTTCTTCCATTTTTGTCTCAGGTGGTAAGCCCATCTCAGTCTCCGGAGACATAACTAGCCCACTGACATTTTTCTAATCCAGATATAGCTGTGATTGGTATAATAAGCGGGAAGTAGGTTATTCAACTCCTCATCAACAGGGTTGAGGGAATATTGTGCATACCCTGGAATGGGTCAGAGTCACATCCAAATAAGGCCTCTAGCCTCTGATGACACTGGCAGAATTGGAGTTTGGCTGCATACGGACTGTTTACACTTTTGTAATCTTGTACATGACATAAGCCTGGAATGGGTTGATGATAGCTCATGTCCAATGCTGTCGCCGGTAGAATCGACATTGGCGCCAGCACAGATGGGACTGGTATGGACCAGAGGCCTGGGTGTGAACCAGCACAGTGGTATGGGCTCCAGCCTTGTGGATCTGTGGGTGACGAAGACATGCCGGAGGGAGCTGAAAGCATCTCAAAGAGCTGCAGAATTGCCTCCTTGAAGCCACTATGCAGAACTGATAATGGCCTGGGGAATTTGGGAGTACGCTGGGACAAGTTGAGGACCATGGTCTGAGTATTAGGATGCCAGTGGGGTATCATTGTTTGATTGAAGTTCTTGTGCCTTCTTGCTTAATTTTGACTAGTAGGATGGAGTAAACTTCCACTTAGCTTTCTTGTGCTTATGGCACATCTTCGACTTACCAGAACACTTCGAGTGGAATTTTGCATGGGTATGGCTTCTTGAAAGAGATCGAGAGTGGAGTTGCCTCTTGACTTGGAGCAGGAGCTGAACTTATGATTTGACCGCAAACTCTTCTTATGTTTGGTGATGTAGATTTTCACTTCCAGCTCCCAGAGCTTATCCCATAACTTTGAATCATGACTAGAGTCCAAACATAAAAGACACAAGCATTGCAGGTCTGAGAGCAACATGTTCTTCCTGCAGTTGTAACACAACTTGAATCCTGTCATTTTTGAGGGAGACATCTTCCCTGCCACACTGTCTGAGGTACATTTCAGGTCATTGGAAAACCAACTACATTGGGAGCAGAACTCTGGATCCACGTTAAAAGGCAAGGAAAGAAAGCATCAGCACAAATAGGTGGCACTTATATGCGGCTCTGCTATGTTTCTTCCAGGTAGATATGGAATCACCCCACAAAGCTACATGACACGACCTGCCAGAGCGCAATAGCATTACTATAAAAGTATCCACATCTAGGGGGGTCATTAGGATGGCGATCTGCCCGCCATCCCAACTAGATTTACCCCCCGCCATATTATTATGGCGGGGGTATCGCGGCGGACGCTTTTCCGGCAGTCGTTACGATTGCCGGCCGGGCGGACTTGGCCACTAATATGGTGGTGGTGCCTACCAGGCACCGCCATCCATATTAGGTTGGGTGCGGTAACTGGCCTTTCCATGGCGGCATCGAGGCTGGAGGGGATGTGCTTTGGGGGCCCGTTGCGGGCCCCCAGGAGGGGTGGGGGTGCACTTGGGGGGTACCGCGCGGTGCCTGCCACGTTGTGCATGGGAATGCGCAACATGCCATTTCACCATTGTGGCGGGTGCTGCTTACAGCGGCACCATCCGCAATGTTAGAAATGCGGAATGCGACCGCCAGGGTGGCGGTCGCATCCTAATTTGGCGGAGCGGGACCGCCGCACGTATGGCGGACGGTCCCAGCACCGCTAGGATGGCGGGCGGACTTCATGCGACGCATTTTCCCCCACGTGGGATTTCCACACAAGGTCCAGGCTTCTATCTCTTTTGTTTCTGTATAAACTTGATTACGCCAATGGCCTTGACCACAGATCATCTTTATCAACTATGAAAAGACTACAACAGATTCAGAACTCTGCTGCCAGACTAATCCTACATGTAGAGCCACAAGCTCACATTTCCCCTGCCTTGAGGGCCCTACATTGGTTACCGGGTGTCAGAAGAGCCACATTCAAGCTGCTTTGTATCAACCACAAAGTAATACATTGAACAGGACTGCTTTTCATCAGGAATAAAATCACCAAATACATTCAACAGAGGAACCTCAGCTCCATATTGGCACCTCGCCTCAAACTCACACCTTACAAGAAAAAACCATAGGTGGCACGCACTTCTCTGTTCAAGCTGCCAAACTAAGGAAACTCATTACCCCCAAACATAAAATCCACAGATAACTATCTTATCTTCAGAACACTACTCAAGATTTGGCTCTGCCACACATAACCACCATACTCAAACACAAATGAACAGCATATCTCTGTATATATAAAAATGTAATTTGATTATACGTATGTATCTAGATATGTGTTTTTCTTTATATAAATATGTATAATAATTATGGGCCCGATTCACAAAGGTAAACTGAGACGAAAGTCTAACTTTAGGATTCTCGGTATTCACAAAGGTCATTTACGAGTAGTAGGGCATTTACAAGTAGTAAGGTTAGACTTTTGTCTCAGTTTCGGTCTCAGTTAAACTTAAGACCAAAACTTAAGCTTAACTGAAACAAAAGTCTAACTTTACTACTCGGAAATGCCCTTTGTGAATACCGAAAGTTGTAAAGTTAGACTTTCGTCTCAGTTCACCTTTGTGAATCGGCCCTATGTTTTAGAATTTATAGATATTCTTTAGGTCTGCTTAACAAATGCACATATTACGTATGGTTAAAATATATCTCTTATTCTATGCTTAACATGTATATAGGTTACTGTATAGTTTTCATGTAAGTTATTTGATTAGATGCTTATGGTTCTCCATTTATTTATCTATTACAATATGTAAATATTATCATAACTATTTATTTACAATTGCTTCAACATTGAAATATTGAAAAATTATTTAATAAAAAAGTTAAAAATTAATAAATTAGCTTAAAGTACAACAACACTTGAAAGTGTGAGTTTGTTTAATACAGCTTAAATCTTGATATATTACCTTCCTATACATGTATAACTTCAATGTACTTATGTATCTATATATTTATTACTTTACTCCTACTGTAAAATAAAAATAAAAAAGAAATTTGAGTCTCTCCAGTGCACTATCCTATGTTTCACCCTATACCTCTCTCAATATATCCTCTACCTCTGCTCCCTGACTCATCCCAAACCTCATTTGACTACTGTGATCTCCAAAATAACCCTTTCTAGACTATTCCCTCCTCTATCCCTCCTTGGATCACCCCAAGCCTCATTTTACTACTATGATCTCCCAAACAACCCTTTCTAAATTCTTCCCTCATGTATCCCTCCTTAGACTCATCCAAAAACTAATTTTACTTCTATGATCTCTCTAATTCATTTCTAGCGACTCTTCTCTCCTCCATCTCTCCATTACTCCTCCCAAACCTCCCCCTACAATATGATCTCCCAATAAACACTTTCTAGACTCTTCCCTCTTTCAATCCCTCAGTTCTCCTTTTTAATCCAACTCACATGTCCACCGCTCAAATTAAAAAGTCATATTTCCCTATACTAATTCACCACTAATCCTTTTTGGGTCCGAAAAGCGCTTGGACGCCTTGTCAGGGGTAGTAAGTGATATATAAATACAATTACAATTATATTATCTATATGTGTTTTAACCTTGTCATCTTAATGTCAAAAACATGTACATTCATAATATTGCCATGTATTTATACTTTAAATTAGATTGGTAAATACTTACACAACTATTTCAATGTGTTTGCTCATCACCATTTACATTACCTATACATTAACTCTTTGCAACTGAAACTTGACCTATATTTGTAAATATTTGTATTATGTATTGTAAACTTTAATCTGATTGTGGTTATACTCAAACATTTTTCAGTTTTTTATTACAAAAATAATGTAAATTTCTCTCCATATTCAGCCCATGTAATACTATGGCCAAAAGGCTTCTTTTCTCTTCAGTTCCCTGTTGCCTCCTCTTCGGTCTTGTGTCAAATGAAAGATCCCAAACATTCCCTAATGTTTCCTAACATTAATTTATGGTGTTGTCCCAAGGACCGAAAGTCATTGATTTTTAAGTCTCGAATGAGTTCTTTCAGTCTTTCCTTCAATTGTCTTTTAGTAGAGTGGGAGTCCACGTATTATGAATAACCGACACATTTGACGTAAATGCAGTAGTTTGTCTTACAATTTATGATTTGGTTGTTCTTGAGGTTTCCCTCTATTGACTTTAAATACTAATGATTTCTCCGATATAGAAATGCAGCTAACACAGGATCCATATTTATAGCATTTATTGGGTGCAGTGGGTAACCATATTTTTGGTTGCTGCTGAATTCATTATGAGATTGAGTCAAGATACTAACAATAATATTTTTGTTTTTTATTTCTGGTAAACATGATCTTACGTAGTTTGCCAATGTGTTTACCAGTATCTTTATCCGCTTTTAAGATGTGCACTTTTGATACTTTCTAACATACACTTTGGAATAAATCAAATATTCTGATCTGGATACCTTCTAATGTATACTTTGGAGTAAATCAGATATTCTGATCTGTCCACTCTTGTTTTAATTTTTTGACTTAATCCTGTAAGAAATCTTTTCTAGACAATGGATTAGCTCTTTTCATTGTCACCTCAATTGCATTATTCTTGTACCCTCTTGCTATAAATTTGATTGTGATACTTTTCATTTCCGTTTCATAGTCTTCCTTTTTACTTTAAAGTCTCTTCTCTCTGAAAATGTTATAATAGGGATTAGAGAATTGATGTGCTAATTCTTAAGTTTGCCATAACTCTTGAGGGTAGTCTCCCATATTGAAATACACATTCATATTCTCCAGTGAAAGGCAGAAGAAAGTGTTTTTCCAAGGGACTGATGAGTAGAGGTTATTTTCCATGGGGAAAATAGTTTTCCCCTCAAGCAAAAAAAAAAAGATAGCAGTGTTAATTGTATTTGTTTTTCATTTATGTATTGAAAATGTCTCACTTGGTGGAAATTTCACTTACCTAAATTTCATTAAATGGAGTACTTCAGGAACTATGTGACTGCACTAAATTTCCTAAAATACACCTGAGGATTTTGTGATTCTGCTGTACACTTCTAACTGCATATTCCTCAAATTTGGAATATTGCAGGCACCAGACTAGGGGGGTCATTAGGATGGCGGGCGGAGTGTGCATGGGTACTACATGCAACGAGTACAGTATGCAAACCTAGGGATAGGTAAACAGGCGCTCATCCATTTTGTATATGAATTATCATTAACATCACATCTTGCATAATGTATGCATGGACTGAGTGGAAGTGTTTATTAATCAGTCAAAAAATCTTTAACGCCAAACATACATAGGCACAAACAACACATTTCATACGTTTTTTTTTTGTGAATTGGCCCTTTGGTGTTTTTTGGTTAAATATAACCTAGTTAGGGATGCTAACCTACACGCATGTAAAATTTCCATTGATGCCCAGGTGCTGGACACTCACTAAAGGCTGTCTTTATGAGTGGCTTGTTAAAATCCCTGTGATTTCCTTGCCCTGATTTATCATTACCGGAAGTCCCTGCAACACAGAGGGTGGCAAATTAAAGGGAATTACATGTCTGGGGAAATAACATGTAGGAATCCATGTTTTTGCACTGGTTCCCACATGTTTTTTTACGGTGTTTCACACAGAGATTCTGGCTGCTTTCATAGGCTAAAAGCTCTGTGTAAAACACACTTAACATGTAATTTCGATAGGCAGGAAAGCTGCTGTTACCAGACCCATTGGGCCATCATTTCCAGTGGCCCACGACATGGGCTGGATTTTCCCCACCCCTAAGTTACAGATACAAGAGGCACTAGTACCTCTAAAGGTTGGGAAAATCCAGCCCATTATGTGTTGGACCTTGAGAGTCAATCAATCAATCAATCTGGATTTGTATAGCGCGGCTAATCACCCGTGAGGGTATCCAGGCGCTTAAGAGAGTCCACTAATAAATGAGGAATTACCGGTGAATCTGTAATTCCAACACTTGTCCTTTGTTGTTTGTGTCTAGCTATGAATACTAATTAAAATGTGCAATAACGGTACAGACTTACCTTCTCTGACAGAAACAGCAATAGTATTAGTGCTGCTCAGTCCTTGAGCGTCCTGCACCGTTAACCGAAAGCGGTACGTACCGACCTGCAGACCAGTCACAATTGACACTACTTTTTCACTGTTTTCAATTTTCACCTTTTGTGGGCCAAAGTATGTTGATACTTTCTAACATACACTTTGGAATAAATCAAATATTCTGATCTGGATACCTTCTAATGTATACTTTGGAGTAAATCAGATATTCTGATCTGTCCACTCTTGTTTTAATTTTTTGACTTAATCCTGTAAGAAATCTTTTCTAGACAATGGATTAGCTCTTTTCATTGTCACCTCAATTGCATTATTCTTGTACCCTCTTGCTATAAATTTGTTTGTGATACTTTTCATTTCCGTTTCATAGTCTTCCTTTTTACTTTAAAGTCTCTTCTCTCTGAAAATGTTATAATAGGGATTAGAGAATTGATGTGCTAATTCTTAAGTTTGCCATAACTCTTGAGGGTAGTCTCCCATATTGAAATACACATTCATATTCTCCAGTGAAAGGCAGAAGAAAGTGTTTTTCCAAGGGACTGATGAGTAGAGGTTATTTTCCATGGGGAAAATAGTTTTCCCCTCAAGCAAAAAAAAAAAGATAGCAGTGTTAATTGCATTTGTTTTTCATTTATGTATTGAAAATGTCTCACTTGGTGGAAATTTCACTTACCTAAATTTCATTAAATGGAGTACTTCAGGAACTCTGTGACTGCACTAAATTTCCTAAAATACACCTGAGGATTTTGTGATTCTGCTGTACACTTCTAACTGCATATTCCTCAAATTTGGAATATTGCAGGCACCAGACTAGGGGGGTCATTAGGATGGCGGGCGGAGTGTGCATGGGTACTACATGCAACGAGTACAGTATGCAAACCTAGGGATAGGTAAACAGGCGCTCATCCATTTTGTATATGAATTATCATTAACATCACATCTTGCATAATGTATGCATGGACTGAGTGGAAGTGTTTATTAATCAGTCAAAAAATCTTTAACGCCAAACATACATAGGCACAAACAACACATTTCATACGTTTTTTTTTTGTGAATTGGCCCTTTGGTGTTTTTTGGTGAAATATAACCTAGTCAGGGATGCTAACCTACACGCATGTAAAATTTCCATTGATGCCCAGGTGCTGGACACTCACTAAAGGCTGTCTTTATGAGTGGCTTGTTAAAATCCCTGTGATTTCCTTGCCCTAATTTATCATTACCGGAAGTCCCTGCAACACAGAGGGTGGCAAATTAAAGGGAATTACATGTCTGGGGAAATAACATGTAGGAATCCATGTTTTTGCACTGGTTCCCGCATGTTTTTTTACGGTGTTTCACACAGAGATTCTGGCTGCTTTCATAGGCTAAAAGCTCTGTGTAAAACACACTTAACATGTAATTTCGATAGGCAGGAAAGCTGCTGTTACCAGACCCATTGGGCCATCATTTCCAGTGGCCCATGACATGGGCTGGATTTTCCCCACCCCTAAGTTACAGATACAAGAGGCACTAAAGGTTGGGAAAATCCAGCCCATTATGTGTTGGACCTTGAGAGTCAATCAATCAATCAATCTGGATTTGTATAGCGCGGCTAATCACCCGTGAGGGTATCCAGGCGCTTAAGAGAGTCCACTAATAAATGAGGAATTACCGGTGAATCTGTAATTCCAACACTTGTCCTTTGTTGTTTGTGTCTAGCTATGAATACTAATTAAAATGTGCAATAACGGTACAGACTTACCTTCTCTGACAGAAACAGCAATAGTATTAGTGCTGCTCAGTCCTTGAGCGTCCTGCACCGTTAACCGAAAGCGGTACGTACCGACCTGCAGACCAGTCACAATTGACACTACTTTTTCACTATTTTCAATTTTCACCTTTTGTGGGCCACTGTAAAAGGAATAACCAAACTAAATATTGACATTGTGCAGAACACGCAATTAAGTTTTATAGGGCAACAAACATTTACATACTTGGTTTAGAGTGGTTTCTAATTGTATTTTGAATGCAAAGTATTGCATCAGTATTTTATTTTAACACATTTTATTACCAAATTGCTTGTAAAATTCGAGGAACAGAGGCTTTTTCTCCATTTTGCAATAAAAAGCTCAATTGTCTTGGCATGTTTTTCTTTCAATGTTTTCAGAGATAGTACTAGTATTATTTTCCATCACTGTATATATTTTTATTAGTGTAAAATCCATGCAGCCATCTGGCTCCCCCATGAAAATGTAACATTAAATGTGAAACTGATCTCCTGTGAGAGAATGATACGCTCTAATCCTTTTATGAGTGCTATACCTACATTACAAATCTGAAAATAGCATCCTGAATTGAGACAACTTGTGACGTCAAACATGACTTTAATACCCGTGATTTACTCCCATAGTAACATCTGTACTCATTGTTGTACAGCCACCCTCAAGCCGGATTTACAGAAGGGTACCCAGCCCACTTGACATGCTTACTCATATGCAAGCTCTGGTTAGCAGGAGTTTATACAGCCTTCCTGAAAATAGCATCCGGTAGGAGGATTCAATGGGCCAAAGTAGATCCAATAACTCTGATCCACAGGGTGGTTAATGCTGCTAAGCAGAACTTATCAGCCTGATTTGATTTACAGATGAGTGATGGGGAAGCGTTGCTTTCAGGACATAAATACCTGTAAATCAGATTCTATACTGGTCTTCTCACCACTTAAGCCTTCCCCTAGACAACCCAAATGTGACTAATAATGCAACATACTCAGTTTCTGGACCATTGTTTTTACTTAAACTCCATACTGCAGGGGCGTCCACCTTCAGAAAGGCTGCATAATGTAAGCATTGGAAGGACCATGGTGATTTACTTGACCCTGCAGGTATTGCACCTTCAGGCCATCCCTATGACAGACTGGAGAATCCTTATTTGTCCTAAGGAGGCCTTGCGTGGACATTCTTAAATCTCTTCTGAATGCAAAAGCTTTGATTGCATAGAAATGGAATCATGCAGACAGAATGAGGCATGCACTTCCGCGTCTCTAATTCTGGGATTGCTGAACCATCCGACTCTGGCGAAGCTCCTTGCAAAATTATGCAACCTCATAGAACAATTCCAACTCTAGAGCAATTCCAATCCGTCTTCCGCCAGGGCCTCAGCACTGAGTCGGCTCTAACACACATAGTAGATGATGCGCTAAAAATGCTGGATCAAAATGAACCCTGCCTGCTAATCCTCCTCGATCTCTCGTCACCTTTCAACACGGTTTAACATGACAGCTTCCTAGACTTACTGGAACATAGGATGGTGCTATCAGGGTCCGTCCTAAACTGGTTCACCTCGTTTTTCCACAACAGAACCCACAGAATTAAGTTTAATCAGTCCCTGTCCAATTCCACACCGGTCATACTTGGGGCCCCACAAGGGTCAAAGCTCTCACCCACTCTCTTTAACCTGTTTATGGAGTCTTTAACTGAAATTCTGACATTATGCAGCATTCACTATAACATGTACGGTGATGACACCCAACTGTACTTAAAAATCTAATTCCGGGGAAGATATCCGATCTCTCAACATAAGTCTACAAAAAACCCAAAACTGGCTGACCTGCAATCACCTCAAACTAAACGCTCTCAAAACAGGATTCCTCTGAATTGCCTTACCCAAACAGTCACACGAATGGATGAAGCAACTAACAGCTCTTAATGCTTACCACACGTTATAGATTCCACAAGATCACTGGGAATAATGCTGGTTAGGAACTTGAACATGCAGGAGCACATCAGTACTACCACTAAAGGAGCAAACTTCCAAATGAACATCTTAAGAAAAATATAACCATTTCTCCCCTCGACGACTTAAAATCAGCTGTTCACGCCCTAGTGATTTCCAGGTTGGACTATGGAAGTGCACCCCTCTGCAGCCTACCTAGATCTAAGTTGGCTCCACAAAGGGCCTCTCTTAACTCTGCTGCAAGGCTCATCCCAGGATCTAAAAGATACAACCACATCACTCCCCATCTGAAATCTCAAAACTGGCTCCTATCTGAGGCAAGCATACAGTTACTAATTGCCTGCTTGACTCATAAAGCCCTACACTTCAACAGCCTGAGGTACCTTGCACAAAAACTGGAGCTATGGGGCGGATGCAGATCCTCTAGAGGCACCAGCACCTTATTGTTGAAACCACAGAAATGTCATAAAAAGAAAACGTACAACCGAGCCTTCTCAGGTATAGCCCTGAGAAAATGGAACTCCCGACCCCCTGAAATCAGACTGAACCCCTCAACTGCATCATTCAAAAAGGAAGTTAAAGTGCTTTTGATGAACAAATTTCTGCTCTAGAACCCACAAACCCTACTCTCCAAGCCCCAATTGGGCACAGTGTCTACACCCATGTAAATTACTCGCCCGTTATGATCTTGCTTATTGAGTTGGCGGCCTGGACCTTGAGGTGGTCTCTTCCTCAACTTGGGAGCTGCCATATCCTGTACTGTTCTCTATTATGTTGTTGTTTGTTTTACCTGTTTATTCTTTCTGGTCATTTGTAAAGCGCTCTGATACCCTGTATGGTCATGCTATATAAAACTTTACAAATAAATAAAATCCATCCATAAGCCCCCCATCTTGAAATGAGTAAGTAAATCTCAATCCTGAGAGCTTATGGCCCAGTCCCAGTATAGTTCCTTACCGTAGCAAGACTTGGCTAGAATATAAGCCCCAGCTGATGGTTTGAGCAGCTCAGCTTTCTTTCTCTCACTCTGTCGTGTCCCCTGAGGTATCAAAGGCCCTGTACCTTACGCAATCAGCTTGCCATCCTTAACAGAAATAGTTATGAGGTGCATCCACAATCTATAAGGAGCTCAGCTGAGCTGCGGTTTTTCAATTAGAAGGGAACCAAGGGACAAAATAGACATTGGGGGGCTTCAAAACATCCACAACACTTTCCCTGGTTAAGACAGCATAGGGTTCAACCACACTGGCAGCATAAACAGAGGGGTGAGCTGTTAATATAATTACAGATATACTTCAATCCAGTCACTTTGTGACTGACAAACGTCAAGATTGCTGTCAGAATGCCCAAAATGTTCTTTAAAAAACATTATCTTGAATCTGTAATTTCTGTGGGTTAGTATATTCCCATATGT
Source organism: Calotriton arnoldi (assembly GCA_963921515.1). Taxonomy (NCBI): domain Eukaryota; kingdom Metazoa; phylum Chordata; class Amphibia; order Caudata; family Salamandridae; genus Calotriton; species Calotriton arnoldi. The sequence continues at coordinate 1,569,599 of CAWUFW010003585.1, forward strand.
CAGCCCCATATGAAGCAACAACTATGGCTTCAGCCCTATAACATTTTAACATGGAAACGATGTGCATACCACCCCCAACACTCTTAAAGGGGTGAATGCCCCATTGACTAAACTCATTTCACTCATCATGCCTGTCATAAGAGGTGACCAGTTCAATTTTGAAACAAAAATACACTCTAAATTCAGGAAGAATCTACTCTTTGTAGTGGTTGGTTGTTTATGCTGATCAACTTAAATCTGGCTGTTGGATGCCCCATTGACATTACTTCGGATTAACTTATGTAAGCGATCAGACCAAGTGGCCTCCTAAATTACACATCTGATACCAAATGCTAAAAGCCATTGTGTCTCTGGAACAGGAGGGTAGTGGCATCAGCATATAAAAAGAGGGAGCCATCTACCTCCAACTTCTGTGAGTTGCCACATTGTTCTATAAGCTCAGAGTCTAGCTGAATAGTATACAGGGTAAGTTAGTAAGGCGATAAAATGCACCCTTACCTGACCTTACCTATGAGAGCTGAAGGAGGATGTGCACTCCTCTCTAAGTAGGAGTCAGTCACTAATGACGATAGGAGAATTTAATTGGCCAAAGTAGATCCAATAGCTCTGTTCCACAGGGGGTTAATGCCACTAAGCAGAACTTATCGGCCTGATTTGATTTGCAGGTCAGTGATGGGGAAGTGTTGCTTTGAGTCCATAAATTCCTGTAAATCAGATTCTATACTTGTCTTCTCACCACTTACGCCTCCCCCTTGCCAACCTAAATGGGACAGAACTAATAATGTTAACAAAGATGGAACCGTGAGAACGATCCAGGGTCAATAAGATAGGATTATGATCACTCTTACGTTATGACCTAATTCCAAACTCATTTAAAATGACCCCTCCTCTACTTTTTTACCACTAGTAATTTGGCACCACCTGAAGTCCTCGCATTCCAAAAATTGGTGTTGAAGGAAATTGACAAATTGAACAAAAAAGGTTATTTACTCTATATAATATTACTTCGAAGGACAGCTCTTCCCTAAATGCAGTGAAAACTGACACTACCCTGGTGATTAAGCCTGCTGATAAGGGTGGAGGAATTGTACTACAAACTAGAGACAATTATCAGAACCAAATAATGAAACAACTGTCCAATAGAGACAGCTATTTGAAACTTGCTTCAGACTCCACCAAAGAAATACAGTGTCTGATTCTCAGTTTGACAACCACCGGTAATGAGGGGTGGTTCCTTACTTAAAAAGAATTCCTCTATCTTAATGTCAAAAATACACATACACCTGTGTTATATACTTTGCCCAAGATACACAGAAATGTAGAATCCCCTGCCCCGAAGGCTGGACGATCGTGTCTGGTTGTGGTTCTATTCTGAAACTAATTGAACAGTACATAAATTTTTTCATAAAAGACTTTGGCCCATTGACCACTTGCTACATAAAGGACAGTATGGATTTCATTAATATGATTGAGGATCAGTACTTTGACCTGTTGACTTCCTTGGTAGTATACCTGGACATCGATGCATTGTACACGAATATTCCTCAAGTGGAGGGGATAGAGTTTATTCAGAACATACTTGAAAATAGGCTAGACCGGGCTCATCCACGAATAGCACTGCAAACATTGCAGCGGAACCTGTACAATGGGGGTTTGGCCTTACCTGACATCAGAGCGTATTACAGGGCGGCCCATCTCATTGTAATCAATGAATGGAACCACGCTCCTGGGGACCACCCCACTTATATGCTGGAACGACTGCAATTCCGGGAATGTACGCAATTACACTATATATACGGAGGTAAAGGTAGTAGCCGACTCCTACCGGCTACCCAAAGAGTACTGGAGGTGTGGAAAGCTGCTGAGAAGCAAATGGGATGGGACAGGCGACCCACGAGGGAAACCCCCTTATGGGAAGGAACACGATTAGTTGAACTTGGAAAGCTGAGAGGCTTTAAACAGTGGGATTTAATTGGGATCTCTAAAATAGGGGATGTCTTAGAAAAAGGCACACTGGCCCCATTCACTACGCTCCAAGCTACTTATCAACTTCATGCCACTCAATCCTATGCCTATCTTAGACTGAAACATGCCTGGCAGGCTGAGGGACTAGATGAGGTGGTATTGCCAGAATATGCCCCATTGGAAGGCAGGCTCCTGCAGGAAGAGATTCCTACTCAAGCCATCTCGTTGACCTATAAAACACTAATTAACAACATGCCTGATAGGTTGGGCTCGCTCAGATCTAAATGGGAACGCAGCACTGGCCCAATGGAAGATATAGATTGGGAGGCTGCCCTTATGCATCCGCGTGAGGTGGTGATTAAATTGAGACTGCGTCTTATTCAATACAAAATCCTCCATAGGACTTACTTTGATAGGGCAAGGCTCCACAATATGGGGTGGGCTGACACCCCTGACTGTCTTAGATGCCACACTGAGCGCGGGACATTCATACACACCATATGGGAGTGCACCAGGATACAAACGTATTGGAGTAGGGTAGTCAAGGAATTGAATAACATCGAGGGGGCACAAATTGAGTTGGAACCTCGATTTCTTCTACTGGGAATCCCCACGGACGTGGATCTGCCCAGTCACAAAATTATACTGGCTATCTTAGGGCTGGTGGTTGCCAAAAGGGATGTAGCTCGCTACTGGGGGGCCCACCAACTCCCCACACTTAAGGAATGGAGGACATGTTTGGACCTTTATATGGTTGCGGAACGAGTGACGTACAAAGCAAGGGGCTGTCCCCGAAAGTTCCGAAAGATATGGGCTCCATGGATAAAATATGACGGTCTGGAACTAGGAGAGGAGGAGGAGGAGGGAGTGGACTCATTGCCGGGGGGATCGGGGAAAGAGCCTTGATGGTTGTGATGCCTGACCCATTGTCGACAATTGTAGATAAGATAGTAGTGACCTTCACCACATGTACATCTCTGAATCTAGAGTTTAACTTCTTGCTCTCGCTCGGAAAGAACGCTGCCAGATTTTTAGTTCTATATCGATTGTTACTGCTCATCACTGCCATCGTATCGTGCATTCATGATTTTTCTGATTGTATGTTTATGTTGCAAACAATAAATAAAAACATTTGTAAAAAAAAAAAGAAAATAGGCTAGACCACAACAAATCCCAACCACTTTCATTACTAATCTCCTACATTTCAAATCAGGGGCATTTGTACAGCGCACACATCACTCGAAAGTCTCATGGCGCTAGCAGACAGCTCTGAAAGGAAGTGAGGTGGCTTAGATGTCAAAAAGCCCTGTCTTCAGCCTTTTGCGAAAAGAGTTGTGATCAGGGACATTTCGCAGATGAATAGGAATTTTGTTCCAGGATGATGGGCCAAGAAAGGAGAAAGATCGTCCTCCTTTTCTGGCAGTATGTATCTTGAGAGGAGTGAGCAAAAACTGGTTTCTGGACCTAAGCGCCCTGCGTGGTTGGTACCAACATAACTTCTTGGTCCAGTATCTCGGACCATTTCCGTACAACTGTTTATGGACTAAACAGAGGACTTTAAAAAGAATTCGTTTTCTGACTGGTAGCCAGTGAAGGGATCTTAAGCAGGGTGCGGAGGGCGATCTGGGAGGGAGATCCAAGACCAGCCATGCCGCAGTGTTCTGCAAGATCTGTAATCTGTCCAGAAGGTTTTCGTTAATTGAAAACAGTAGGGAGTTTCCGTAGTCCATTCGATTTATTATCAGCCCTTGAACTAATGGTTTCCTGGCCTCCACTGGTAGCCACTTGAAGACCTTCCGGAGGCTACGCATTACTCCAAAACACGTGCCAATGATATGATTGACCTGGTTCCTCATGGACAATTGATTGTCCATGTGGAAACCTAGGTTTCGCACCGCAATGTGGGGGTGGGGCAGAGGCCAAGATGGGATGGCCACCAGTCGGTGGACCAATGCTCCTGTGCTTTTCCAAAGAGCATGACCTCAGACTTGGCTCCATTTAGTTGTAGGTGATTGGAGCTCATCCACCTGTCAATGTGGGACAGGCATTTGTTAAAGCGTAGCTGTGTTTCAGTAGGATCTGGACCGATAGTGACCAGAATTTGAGTGTCATCTGCGTAAGATATGACATCAAATCCATAGGATCTGATCACCTTGGCCAGTGGGGTCATGTACAAATTAAATAGGGTCGGGCTCAAAATAGAGCCCTGTGGTACTCCCATCCTGACTGGTCTCTCACGTGAGAGGTTGTTTCCGATCTGTACTGTTGTCACGCGGTCAGCCAGGTAGCTCCTAAACCACTCGAGGCCGTGCCTCTGACACCTATCTCCCAAAGCCGATGTTCTAAGATGCTGTGGGAGATGGTGTCAAAGGCAGCGGACAAATCGAGCAGGACGAGGATGGCTGACTGATGTTTGTCCAAAGCCAGCCTGATGTTATCAGTTACCTCGACCAAAGCAGTCTCAGTGCTGTGGGCCGCCCTAAAGCCCGATTGGGAGGGATCCAACAGTCCCTGACTCTCCAGATGGCCAACGAGCTGTTGGTTGATCAGAGACTCTAGTATTTTCCCAAAGTAGGGAAGCAGAGATATTGGGCGGTAGTTGGAAAGCAGCATTGGGTCGGCAGTGGGCTTTTTAAGATCGGACTTACCCTAGCCACCTTCCAGCTTCCTGGAAAGTCCGCTCCAAAAGTGAGTTGTTGAATAGCTCAGTGAGACTTTCCAACAATCCCGGGCGACAATGGGAAGGATTTTGGACGGTACCATATCAGTGGGGGAACCTGATTTTATCCTCAACATGGCAGTAGAGACTGCTTTGGTGTCAAATTTGGTGAATTCGTCCAGGACATGGGAAGGGTCAGTGAACATACTGTGTACATCTTCCGAATTTGAGTTGTGTGGTGAAGGAAAGGACCGATAAATGGCCATGATTTTTTCTTCAAAATATTCGGAAAGAGAGTCGGTCCAGGTTTGGGATTCGGGTATTGATGGCTGATTGACAGGCGCTGTGAATTCTTTCAAAATTTGGTAGAGTTCTTTGCTTGAGTTTTCTGCCAGATTTATTCTATTTAAAAGAAAACGTTTTTTTGCCTGTTTGATGTTGGTCATGTAGCCTTGATGAATATTTTTATAGATTTTACGGTCAGCCGTACTTTTACTTTTACATTTGACTCTCTATAAAAATTTCTTTGCATTTCAGAATGATTTCTAAATGCAAATCAAAAGTATTTCCATGAGAGCCGTCTTTGAGCCCAACTTTGCCATTTTTTTAATGGATAATATTGAGATAATCTTGTCCTCTACAACTCTATTCCATTGTAATATTTTGCTCTGGAAACAATACATAGATGATACTTTTTTTATCTGGCAAGGTTTGGAATTTTCCTTATACAAGTATCATGAATGACTGAACTTGTAATTCTCAAGGCCTCAAATTCACACTTCAGTACAACAGATAAAATATCTAATTTTTACACCTAAAAATTAGGACAGAAAATGGAATATTGTATACTACCTTATTCAGGAAACCCACTGAGAGAAATACTTTGTTATCCTATTCCAGTTATAATCTCAGTGCCCTCAGGGACTCCATTCCATATAGCCAATTCCTTGGAATTAGAAGAAATTGTAAATTTAGGAATGACTTCTTCAGGGAGTCTGACATACTATCTAGAAACTTATCGCAAGAGGTTACCGTAAGCGTCTGATGAACCACTCACTTAAAACGGCATGGTACTACGCCCTGGGAGACCTTGCTAGCACCTAATGCTAAAGACGACACAAATAAACTTGTAGGTGTTACAAATTCTCACCAGTTTCTAACCAATGGATTAAATGTATAAAAAAACACTGGAGTATTCTTAATGCAGGTGACCACACACTTCATAGACCAATTTTCGCATTCTGGAAAGGAAAAATTTTAAAGGATCATCTGGCCTAGGCAGCTCTTCCATCTAATAATCCCAAACATGCAATCACTGACCTCTGGGGTTTACCCCTGTGACTGGACATTTCAAATGTGGCCACTGCAGTGTGTGTCATCTCACAAATGAATCTAAAGTATTTTCCTATCGCAACACAAAGATTACTGTACACCAGTTTTTTCCAGTTGTAACACCCACAATGTTATCTATGTAATTGTGTGCCCCTATGGCTTATTATATCTTGGCCAAACCACCCAGAAGGTAAAAATCAGAATTTGCCAACATTGCAGTAGACTCAGGTGTAAGGTCACCACTGCACCTCTGGTAGAACACTTCATGGAGAAGAACCACATAGAAGACAATATCCAATGGCAGGTGATTTTCACAGTCACAGTACCAAATGGCCATCAAGTATAACGGGGTAACCCAGTGCCCCTCAGAACCTGGGTGTATAGAATGTGAAGTAATGTTGGTTCTGTCGGGTACAAAATTGCTTTAACACTGAATAAATAATGAACATTAGAGAGAGAAATTAAATTACTCCAACACTTAATCAATGAAGAATTCAATAAAGAAGAGAAGAATACACCAATTATGAATAAATCAAAAACAATAATGTATTGAAATCTTAATCACTTTTTTTCTTTTTTACATTTTTTGTGGTGTAGAAATGACACAGTAAGGCTGTCACACAAGCAATCAACAAAGCTTTTTGAAAAACGGAGCAAGGGTGATTAAGTGATAAAAGTGCAAAAAGTGGTGAACGTGAGTGAAATGTATACAGTGCTGTATAAATTGTTTATAAAAATGCTCATTCAAAAGACATCCGTCCCTAAGTACATGAATCTCCAGTCCGACTGGGACTTAGTTTGCCTTTCACGTGGAGTGGAGAGAATAGGGTATGGATTTGGACAAGCACGTCGACATGATTAAGCTTTCAATACATTATTTTTTTTGATTTATTCATAATTGGTGTGTTCTCTGCTTTATTAAATTCTTCATTGATTAAGTGTTGGAGTAATTTAATTTCTCTCTCTAATGTTCATTATTTATTAAGTGTTAAAGCAATTTTGTACCCGACAGAACCAACATTACTTCACATACAGTATTAAAAGGGGCGGAGACATCACAGTAATACTGAACAAGGAGGAACTCAAATGGATTCTATGATTTGACACAATGAACTTGGGTCTGAATATCATGAAAGACTGAACCGCGTTACATTAATATCTCATGATGAACCCCTGGTTACTTCAGAAACTGCTTTAAGTGATGCTTGATAACATTTAATTGTGTCTGGTTTTCAGTGCCTCGCCCTGGACATTGGAATCTCCACAAGTGGACCCCCCCGTTTCCTTCCTAAATTACGGTATTTTTTAATTCACCTCCACTTGGTACCACTATGCATTGTTCCTACTGCTATTCCTTCTACTGGACCCTTTCAGAATATTTCCCCTCCATTATTATGCCTAGGTTAAGTACCTGTATGCATTTTTCTACTTGTTTTAATTCCCTCTGGATGGTTCTTCAATGAGACCCACTCCACATTTTTCTCTTTGAATTAATTCCCTTGCATGTTTTTTAAGTGCACACAATTCTGGATTCCCATGCTACTGAGGTTTTCGCCCCTGCATTACCTTCCAATAGTGCCACTCTGGTTCACTAGGAAGACTGGCCCCACCAGTTGAGTCCTCTTTCTATTTCCTTTTTTCTTATATCGTGCCCACTCTGACTCAATCAATCAATCAATTAGCTTCATTCAATTTCTTGTTTATAAAATCATAAAAGCATACATATAAAACATTATTTCAAAAATTTCCAGCAACGTAAATATATCCCAATAACATTGTATGTTTACCACTTAAAAAGACATTGCATTTTTTTTTTTTAAACTTTGAAAATTGAAACAGCAAATGTAATCAAAATAATCAAGAAATGTGCAAAAATAGCATTTATCAATAACACGACCATTCCCATTTAACTCTGTAATGATTTGGGTCAACATTAGACCTTAAAAGTAATCTCTAATATGGCGCTACACGAGATAACCAACTATTAATATATTAGTCTCCTAAAAACGATGCAGAATAATTTGGAATGCATCAAAGTAAAAGAAAGAGTCTTATACCAGCCATATTAATCTCTTTCATATACCAGATCATCATACAGAGTAAGTGTTTTCCTAAGAGTGATGGCACTTCTAATAAAAGATGAAACAACATGACAAATACATTCTGTCTCAAGCCTACATAAAAAGCATAGGCATCCTGATGTGCTAAAAAATTCTTTAATAATTACACAGGGCATAGGAAACATTTTCTAATTGTACTATAATATTTACAAAACAAAATAAGGTGCATTGTAGATTGTGTAGACATTTCATCACACAGACGCTTAGGAAGGTTTTTGGACCACGCCTCTCTTTTGGGATTGCCACAAGATGATGTAAAATACGTAAAGGTAATCTTGTGAGGTAAAACTTTTTTTGTACATCTGTTACCATCACAAGATAATCCTGCAACCCATGCTGTACAGGCCCTTCTAAATATCTGGTTACCGTTACTTTTTGTCTTTCCTTATATTCTCTCTCTATTGCTCGCTTATTGGTAAACATGACCTTAAGTTCTTTCCTGCTGTACTGTAGAATACTAGCTGGACTTTCAGTGGTGATACTATCTTCAATCTCCTTAATTAACCTTTTAACATGAGCCAGCCAAGAGATTTTATCATGATGCTCAAAAGCAAGGCGATCAATGATTATTTCTCTTGAGAATTTTGTAACCTTCTTTACTCCAAATACTATACCAGCAATTTATAACACTCAGATCTAATAAATATTCAAGATCAGTTATATTCAGTTCTTTAAAAGTGACAGTGACGGGTAGTGTATGGGGGACAGCAATGAGCCTGCACAAAAAAGAATTTTCCTGGGTTTGCAGGGCACTATGCCCCATCATACCCCAGAGGGTTGCCCAATGTGTTACAGTTGGAATACATTTACTTCTATAGAGCTGCAACATTTCTCGCACAAGTTTATTACCGATTTTGGTTGCAAACCTAAACAAGGCCTCAATTGACCTGGTAAATGTTATCTTAGCCAGATCAAGATGGGGTATCCAGGATCCAGAGCGTGAAAAAAGAACGCCCAGATAGGAGAAGTTCTGCACTTCTTCCAATTTGTGATCCCTCACAAACTAGGCTTTCTTCTTCACACTTCCCCTTCCACACACTATAATGAAGGTCTTTGACAAATTTAACTTAAGGTCTTTCCATATATGCGATGAATCTATTGATCAGTTTTTGTAGACCATTTGCCGTTCTAGACAATAGAACTGCGTCGTCAGCTTATAGGAGCACAGGGGTGGAACGGGATCCTACTCTAGGTGCATCAGCATCTTGTAGTTTCTTATTTACCCCATTTACATAGAGGGAGAAGAGGATAGGGGCTAAAACACACCCTTGCTTTATTCCTCTTGTGACTCTGAAGTTGGGGGTACACTCTCCCTCTAACCCGTATCTTACAATGGATGTTAATGAGGCATACATCTGGGAGAGATGTGAAACAATGTTCATAGGGGCACCCATTTCGATCAGGGTCTTCCATAAATTTGTGTGATTTACAAGGTCAAAAGCACTGGATAAATCTGCAAAACAGAGATGAATATGTCCCTGTTTTGCCTTACTGGTTATAAGGTGAAAATGTATGCATTGCTCCAGGGACCCAATGTCCTTTCTGAAGCTATATTGAGCATTAGTCAGCCCATGATTTTCTACTATCCAAGATTTGAATGTGTCTGCAAGAACCCCGTTGGGACAAGGAGCTTCCAAGGCATTTTAATTCCTTCTGGATGGTTCTACAATGTGACCCACTCTGCATTTTTCTCTTTGTTTTAATTCCCTTGCATGTTTTTTTAGTGCACCAAAATCTGGATCCCCATTTTTGCAATCCAGGCTCCCATGCTATTGAGGTTTTCACCCCTGCACTCCGTTCCAATATTTCCACTATTGTTCATTAGGAAGACTGCCCCACCTGTTGAGTCCTCTTTCTAACTGCTTTTCTTTTATATCGTACCCACGCTGACTCGTTCTTTAAACACAGATCTTCCATAACAGCACAGCCACCAGTTGCTGTGGTTATTCACTAACAGCATCAGCCCTCGGAAGGAACACCCCCATTGCGGATGTTACCACTTAATTTGGAGCATGCAGCCTTGAAGGTCATTATTTTACTACCCTTTATTCGTATCCCTCCCTTCATTTCCCCTGGACTCCAGGCCAACATCCCGTATCATTTTCCATTGCAGCCCTCGAGCCTGGTATTGCTTTCTTCCCTATTAGACAATCCCGTCCACTGTGAATGGGGTTATGAGATACGCCTGCCTTGCAGCCCTCAAGGTTGGTGCCAAGGATATATCTTTATGATTTTTTTCTCTCTCTCTCTTACAGCCTGTTTCCCCCTCTTACAGCCCCTTTAGGACTTGGTCCTCTTGTATGGTATACCAGTGCAGACGTGGGTAGGGTGGTAAGCTGTGTCCTCGACCCCTTTCTAATTGCAAGACCGCCAATTATAACTATCCCCTACTCAGATTTTAATATTATCTGGACTTTCCGGGCATTTCAGAATTTCTAATGATGTAGTACTTCTTGATTGATGCACACAACTTTGATTTTGAATGTCAGCTTTTGCTTTTGTTTTTAATGTTGTATTTTTCATTTCATAATCATTTGTGCTTTTTGTTTGTCTAATTTTGTTCAGCTCTGTCTCAGACCAGTATCAACCACAGTCCTGATGATGATTCCTTATTAACATGGGAAAAAAACATTGACTATTGGCACAAGACTCGTGTTGATTGCAGTTCTTTTTACGGGTAGTGGCTGCAATTGATGATACTTGTATTCTGTACACCGCACAATTGTATCACTAACTTTATGCACCAAGTTTATTCATCTAACTTGAGCCTGACTGTTGATAATCTGCATTTTGAGCAATACAGAGTTTTGTAAAAAAAAGAAAAGAATTTTCTCTTTGTTTGTTATTCTCACCATAGGGACCTCTGTCCTAGGCAAGTATGATTCAGTATACCTTTTTAAAAATGTAATCTGTGCATGCCTTTACTCATTTTATTGGTGTTCTAATCTTGCTCGCACCTGCACTTATTTTTACTTTTTTATTTGAAGTGCATAAACCCTTAAATCCACATGTTCAGAAAACCCCGGTTAGAGGTCCTCAATCAGCACCCTCCAAAATGTCTGAGCAAAAGGACCAAGAGCCTAAATTACTTTTGACCTTCCCATCCCTTACCCCTAAGATTGTGGAGCAATATCCCCTTAAAACTAAATCTGGATCACCTCTGGAATCCTGTCTAACAGCAATCCTACATACGGCAGTCAGTATCGTAGCACAACCGCTTTCCAATCTGATGAATAAAGCTATTCTCTCCGGGTCTTACCCCTAGCGATGGAAGGAGGCAGTTATCAGGGCCCTTCCAAAAAAAAAACAATAATTTGGATAGTAAGGACTGCAAAAACTATTGCCATATCTCGCTGCTTCCGTGTCCTGCTAAAATCCTAGAGAAACATAAGTATCCACTTGATGGAATTTGCAGAAACGCAGGGTTGGTTGGAAAAATTCGCAGTTCAGTTTCAGGAAACACCATGGAACTGAAACTGCACTGATTTCAACCACAGATTGTATTAGGCACTTAGTGGATGAAGGACAGAGCGTTGCAATGATACTCCTTGATCTATCCGCAGCATTTGATACCATCTCGCCCTTACTGTTGATTAAGCGCCTCCAAGACATGGGTATCACACATCAAGCCCTGGTCCTTTCTGTCTTCTTTCCTTAGGGATGGCTCGCAGAGGGTGATGCTACAGCAATTCTACTCAGAGGTTTTCTCCCTGCCGTGTGGAGTGCCGCAGGGCTCATCATTAAGCCCTATGCTCTTTAACCTCTATGTGTCACCAGTTGCGCCTATAATTCGGGCTTTTGGGATATAGGTGCTATCATACGCTTATGATACACAGATTATTTTGTCAGTTCCCAAGAATTTGGCCACCACTGCAGAAAATCTCTCTCAGTGCATGTTGGCAGTTGCAGATTGGATGGGACAGAACTTTCTGAAATTAAATGGTGAAAAAAACCGAGGTGTTGCTCTTTGGCCCGGGCTCATTGAGCTGGAATTGTAGATAGTGGCCAGACACCTTAGGCACATGTCCTATCCCAGTGGAGAAGGCCAAAAACCTTGGAGTCTTCTTAGATACGGAACTCACACTCAATGCCCAGGCCAATCGCACTGTGGCAACCTGCTTCTGGCTCATAGGGATTCTTAGGAAAATCTTTCCGCTTATCCCTCAGCCAGCACCTAAGCAGGTTGCACTAGCACTGGTTATGTCCAGATTGGACTTTTGCAATTCTCTTTATCTGCACTCCAACACGAGTACTCAGCACAAACTTCATGTAGTACAGAATGCGCTGGCTAGAATAATTGCCAGGTGCCAATCAGCTGCCATGGGGTTGGGGGCATTACATTGGCTCCCCATCAGAAAGCGCATTATGGTTAAAGTACTCTGTACAGTGCATAAGGCCCTTTTTCTCCCTAGTCCGGCAAGGATTAAAGATATGTTTCACTGGGACTGTCCAGGTAGAAACCTGCGATTGGCACAACGAAACCTGCATATTGTGCCGTTCCTGAGCTCCCCGGTCTGCCACGGCTTGCCAATTGCGCGAAGAGAGCCTTGGGCTTTTACTTTTCCTCAGCTACACCATGGCGGCCGCCATGTTTGGACTGTTGCGGTTCCAGAAAAAAATCTGCTGCAGCATACCTTTAAAAAAAATTTAATCTGTGCATGCTTTTACTCATTTTATTGTTGTTCTAATCTTGCTCGTGCCTGCACTTTATTTTTACTTACCTGTGAATATTTATTGCCATCCCTGAGCTCCTCGGTCCGCCAATGCTTGTCGACTGTGCGGAGGGAGTCTGGGGCTTTCACTTTTCCTCAGCTACACTGCGGCGGACGCCATGTTTGGATGGTTGCGCTTTAGCTGATCTCCTCTGGATTTACATAAATTAACAGCCTGGCGTTGACGTGCAGTTTACAGGCAAGTCTTTTGCAGCATACCTTTTAAAAAATGTAATCTGTGCATGCTTTTACTCATTTTATTGGTGTTCTAATCTTGCTCGCACCTGCACTTTATTTTTACTTAGCTGCGTGTCTTTATTGCATCCCTGAGCTCCCCGGTCACCCACGGCTTGCCGAATGTGTGGAGGGAGCCTGGGGTTTACTTTTCCTCAGCTACACCGCGGCGGCTGCCATTTTCGGACGGTTGCGATCTAGCTGATCTCCCCCCCAGCTTTACATAAATTAACAGCCTGGCACCGACGCTCAGCTTACAGGCAATTCTGTTGCAGCATACCTTTTAAAACATTTAATCTTGGAGGCGAAGGTATCTCCTAGAGAGGTGGCCATATGCTCACGTTTTCGATTGGTGCAATTGAAAATCCTACACAGAGCATATTACGCTTGCACGACACTGGTTAAAATGGGAAATTGACCTCGCCGCAATGCCCTAGGGGCTGTGGACGTGAGGCACCTTTTTTCACATGTGGTGGGACTGCCCTGTGATTCAGGAATATTGGAAGGAAGTGATGTTGTGCATTGTGACACTATGTACAGACAATTTTGAGGCCACACCCCAGCTGTGCCTGTTGAATATTTGGGAAGCAACAGATCTCACTACAGGGGAGCGATTATGGGTCATGTTGGGGCTCATGGTTGCAAAACGTAATATAGCAAGAAAGTGGAGAGCAGATTCTAAACCGACTTTGAGAGATTGGGAGACAGATATGGATTGGTGCATGCACGCAGAAAGAGTAACTTACGAGAGTAGAGAATGCCCCCAGAAATGGTCCAAGATCTGGGGAGTTGGAATACAAGTAGGGGGATGCTCTGTGCTCCCGTCCGGGATCTGCCCAACTTGAAGAAGACTGATAGCGTAGAGGGGGAGTCTTACTCCACGAGATGGGAAGAATAGCGTAATGTGTTTGAAAATACACGAGGGGAGGTCTTTGTTTCTATGTTATGTATGATGTGTAATAGTCTCATGCTGGGCCCTAGCCCACATGCAGATCATAATGATGGACACAGACACCAAGGGTTACTGGATAGCAATGGCCACGAGCACGTGCGCTCGGCCCCTTTTATTGTCAGGGTCATCTGACTGGTGACGCCTGTGAGGGGTGGGTGTATAGTGTGGTTGAGGCACAATGCAAAACACTAGACCGGTGATCAGACGATCACTACATCCCTCCTAAACTTTCTTTAAAGTCAAAACAGAGTCCAAACCTGTGGGAAGGAAATAGGATTGAAACACAATACAATACAATAACAAAACTTCCCCGAAGCCTCTTTAACTGCTTGCCATCCGCCGACAATGGAATCCTTGCAGGCGGGATCACTAGTTCTCTTTTGGCACGATGTCAGGGTGCCCTGTGGACCTAGTCTTTCTTGGACTCAATAATGTGGACGGGTACTCCTCAGTCTCTCTCTTTCTGTTCCACGTGCAGTGAAGGTACATGTGGAGTGATGGTGGACGAGGTATGTTCTGTGTTCCACCACACAGTCCTGGTTCAGGTATTCGCTCCATATGAGTAGTCGTGATTCTCTCTGCAGATAGGTATGCAGTTGCAGGACGTCCCTCTCACGGATGCCCCTCTCTCGTGGGTATCCCCTCTCACAGGATGACCCGGAGGCCCTCTTCTGCCAGGCTTCCACTGGACTGGGTGGACTTCCGCCGTGTCACTCCAAACACGTTGGAGGAATCGCTACGGGCCACCTCTCATGTCCCACGTTCCGCCTGAAAGGGTTGATTGTTGGCTCCTGCCCTTTCACACGAGACCTTCGTCCTCCCGGGACCTGCAGACGAGCGGCTGTGAATCCATCTCTCGTGTCGGGACCCGCTGCCACCGGCGTCCCTGAGGCCCTTGCCCCTTGGATATCCACGGTCTCCCGTTCTATCCCAAAGGTAGGTGTTACCAATGGACCCTCCTGCTCGCCTCTGCCGTTACCAGGAGATCTGGGGACTCGTAGGTAGATGTCGTTGACAGGCGTTGACTCTCAGTATCCCTGATATTCTCCAGGCCCTGTGTTCCGATGGTCATGCACTTTTCACCTTCCCTTCAGGTGTTTTCCTTCTGGTGTGTGATTTGACCTGTCACACCTCTTTACTCTTCTCCTCTTCTTTTCTTCTCCTTCATGGCGTCTTGCCACTCAACTTCTATCTTCTCTTTCCTTCCTTCGCGATGCGGTCTGGTCCCCTCTCATACTTGTCTGCCCTAACCAGGCTTCTCCGTGTAGCGTGCACTCCACACGTGTCTTCCTAGTCTTGTCCTAACGCTCTAGGACACTGCCTTCACTTCGCTCTGTGACTGGACCTGTCGTCACGACCTTCTTCCATTCAGTTACTTCCGATCAATATTGTCAGACTTCTCTTCTGACCTCTTCTTGGTCCTCGTCCCGGACCTCTCCTTGGTCCTCTTCGTGACCCTCTCTTCGGTCATTCTCTTCCCGGACCACTCCTTCATTTTCCTTGTCGGACTTCTTGTCCGGTCTCATCTCACCGACTACTTCACTTGGTCACGGCTCTTTGACCTCTTCTGCGGTCACTGCTCTCTGACCTCTTCTGCGGTCACTGCTCTCGGACCTCTGCGTCGGTCACTGCTCCCTGACCTCTTTGTCGGGCACTGTTCTGACCTCTTCGTCGGTCACTGCTCTCTGACCTCTGCGTTGGTCACTGCTCCCTGACCTCTTCGTCGGGCACTGTTCGCTGACCTCTTCTGCGGTCACTGCTCCTCGCGCCGGCCTCCGCCCCGGTCGCTTCTCGAGCTTCTTCCGGTACTGTCCGCGTCCGGGGTACCTCTTCTGCGCAAGGTCGCTTCTTGCGCTCTTCTTCTGTTCGTCTTCGCAGGTCACTTGCGGTGGCGTCCTTTTGCCACAAGCTGCGCCCTTTCTTCAGTCTTCCACTGATGGGTGCTTATACTGCTGGTGAGTGTTGCTCCCCCTTCGTTTCCTTTGCAGTGGCTTGCTTCTGCCACTGGGCGTGCAAGCTGCGCCTTACTCTGGTCCCTCAGAAGTTTGCTGCCTGGATCTGTCTCTTCAAACCTTGTCCTCCAAGTGCGTTGCTCACTGATGTCATCACTCCTGCAGCGACTACCCCTGGCCAGTAGGCGTCACCGCACTTCACGCAACCTTGGCAGCAGGTCCTTTTTGAGATGTCCTTACAGGCGCACTTGTGGGGTCTGCCACCTCAACGTAGGCAGTTGCACATTTTTGTCCCCTCTGGTTCACTGTGTAGCAGCTTTCCCAGAGCCGCTGTGCATTCCTCACTTGGCACCTTTACCTTCTTCCTTCCCAGCATGTTTGGGCTGCAGCAGCTACCCCTGTGCTGCATTACTTTTTTCCTGACACACCGTTGCCTGCCAGCTCACTAGCTCATGTCATTTAGTGCATGTACCCTTTCTGTCAGTCTTTTATTTATCGGGCGCAATACTGCACTTTGGCCACTAGATGGCAGTGTATCCTTCTTTCAAACGCGATCCCGGCTGGTTTTTCCGACTCCGAGGCCTCGCGCTGCCTTCGCCCAGTGTGAAGTCTTCACCCAGCTGGCGCACCTTCTTGGGGCTCCCCCCCACATTATAGGCACTCG
The DNA here is from genome assembly GCA_963921515.1 of Calotriton arnoldi. Classification (NCBI taxonomy): domain Eukaryota; kingdom Metazoa; phylum Chordata; class Amphibia; order Caudata; family Salamandridae; genus Calotriton; species Calotriton arnoldi. The sequence goes on from CAWUFW010003585.1 coordinate 1,586,189, forward strand.
CAGCAAGGTAGGTGCCTTCCTCATTTATTTTCTCAGTTTGATGTTGACAGGCTGCATTATGCTCTTGCTTGTGCAACCCACGATCGGGGCATTTCTCTGCTGCAGTCATTTCCACCCTACAGCCCTCGCTCACTTCGGCCCATGTCATTTAAGGCCACCTGGGCTGATATTATTCCTGCATTGGTCCGATAGGCCTCAGCTGCTCTACACCCGCTGCGGGCCTTGCTCCCCGGCCACTTAACACTCGCGGCCGCTCCTGCCGCTTTCCTTCAGATTTCCCCCCCCCCAGGTTACCTTGGAACTGAGCCTCGTGCTGGCTCGGACTAGTCTCTGTGTGCCCCCTCTTCTTCCTGCGGGCGGGGCACTCCTGCATAGTCGCCGTTGGAGGCTCTCGCATCGGCCAGCCGCACCTCCTCCCACTCGCCCGGTAAGTTTATCTTTATTTATTTATTTTTTCTCGGGGCACTGTGGTTTGAGCTGTGCAGGGAGGGAGGGTGAAACCACACAGGCTACCAGTTCTGCTTTCTTGGCGGGCCGTTTCACTCGTACACCTACGGCCTCGCTTCACCGCTTTTTGTTTGCCACTTGTAAGCGGGGTCCTTGCAACCTCACGGACCACCCGCTCACCTCAGCTTTACGGCCGCTAATGCGGCAGTCCAAACCAGGTCTCGCCCCATTCATGCTGGCCGCTCCGATCGGCCACGGGCTGCAAGCTGTCTCTTCCTGGCTCTACCCCCTCGCAGCAGCCTCTCTCATTTTATCACACTGCGCGGGCAGAGGGGGCTGGGGCTGCTGCCCGGAGGCTCCGGAACTTGCTTCACTCCGGGGCAGTCTTCTGGGACACGTCAGGTGCGGGGTGGGCTCCCGCGGACCTCTTGCTGATCGGGGTCACTCTTCTCGCTTCGCCACAGCCCCTTGACACCTCACATTCCCCCGGGCTCACCTCACGCCAGTCTCTCTCCTCGTGGCAGGTGGCGGCCGGCATTTTGGCAGTCCGGCCTCTCCTCTCTGCTACCACGGGGCTCACGTCCATGCCCGACTCTACCTCAGCAGGCACCTCGATGCGGGGTGGGCTCCCGCCACGTCGTGTTCACCTCGGGGCTCCTCACATGCCCCGCAGGTCATCCGCTGTTCTTCGCCTGCTGCTGGGGGTGCCCTCAACAGGGGCCACACACTTCCCCCCCTTCACCACCTTCAAAAAGGTGGCTGCACACGCGGGAGTAGCCCGCTCGTCGCCAATGTAATGGTCTCATGCTGGGCCCTAGGCCCACATGCAGATCATAATGATGGACACAGACACCAAGGGTTACTGGGTAGCAATGGCCACGAGCACGTGCGCTCGGCCCCTTTTATTGTCAGGGTCACCTGACTGGTGACGCCTGTGAGGGGTGGGTGTATAGTGTGGTTGAGGCACAATGCAAAACACTAGACCGGTGATCAGGCGATCACTACATCATGTACTACATTACTCCGACAGTGCAAACTATGCCAATGCTGTCATGTTTTTCGATTTAAATAAAAAGAATTTAAAAAAAACATTTAATCTTTGCATGATTTTACTTATTTTATTGGTGTTCTAATCTTGCTTGTACCTGCAATTTATTTTTTCTTACCCGAGTGCCTTTATTGCCGTCCCTGAGCTCCCTGATCTGCCACGGCTTGCCAACTGTGCAGAGGGAGCCTGGCGCTTTTATTTATCCTCAGCTACACCGCGGCAGCTGCCATTTATGGACGGTTGCGGTCTAGCTGATCTCGGATTTACATAAATTAACAACCTAGCGTCAACGCGCAGTGGATGCGCTCAGTGCTAGCCACCCTGCCGGTATTGTCTCCCATTCGGACACTACACTTAGATACTCAAGGAAAGAGTTACTCAGGCACAATTCCTCAGGTAAGAAATATCCTGGGAACACCCTCGACCCTCAAGGCACTCCTGAAACCTCAGAATGTTTGGACTGTAATCTCACTCTAACTTTAAAATTAGGGCTATTAATTCTTCTAGCACTTCTAAAATGGAAAAAAATGGCCCCCTGCAAACTATTATTTACACATTAAGAAATGCCAGATCTCTGGTGAAAAATAAAATGGAATTCGCCACACTTTAGACTTGGCATTTATAACAGAAACCTGGGCTGACTCCACTTTCGGCCTTGACCTGGTGTCTACGATCCTGGACAGTTATTCCATCTTCTGGCTGGACCGCACGGGGAAGAGGGGTGGGGGCTTAGCTATAATGTATCGTGACCTAATTGAAGGCCACTTTTTCAGAGGTACCCTCCACTTTTGAGTTTGAAGTGCTGTCTTTTAAAATAGAACTTAACAAAATAACACCTGCAGTCCCTAGAGCAACGTTCAACCAGGCTTTCAGTCAGTTAATGGAAACTAAAGTAAACTTCGTAGACTAAACGGTCCTTGGTGACTTTAATTCCCATTTGGAAAACAGATTAAATAAAGTCTCTGAATATTTCATTGACATAATAGCTAGTTTAGGCCTAGCACAGTTGGTCGATGCTCCAACTCATCTTGCGGGTCATTTGCTTGACGGGATTTTCTCCCTTTCGTCAAGCCAGGGCACCATTTCCACTCACATGGTCCGACCATATGGCGGTCATGTTTGAACTGAAAATACCAGCCCAGGTTCCTATGTCCAACCTACTCCATTGAAATAAAAAATGCTGCCCTGGCAAAAGATAGAGGCTAACATACCTTGGAAAAAACAAGAGATATGTGGCATTTGGCAAAACAGGAACAGTTTGTTTAATTAAACATTGCGGTCGGGAGATCAGTTACAGGCATAGGGTCTGAGGACTGTCTCAATTTACAATCTGTCTGCTGCCTCTTTTTAGACAGTTTATTGTATGCAATAAAGTATGTCTGGAGGTCATGTAAGGTAAGGAATGTAGCTGCTCCTTTTGGAGTCATAAATTAATTGTCTAAGGTAAAGTACAGGTGCGACTCAACCTTGCGTGGACACAATGCGCCCAGTGGGTAACATGTCCAGATGTCCGGCATGGGGAGCGCGTGATCATTGCGTGTGCTCTGTCCTGATTGGCTATATGTTCCTAACTTGTGTGGCATATGACTTTATGGTGTTGTTGGGAGCGCACATACCTCTCCGGCCATGTATGCTTCATTGGGGCCAATCTCCTTGGACCATTGTGGTTTCGCAGTGCCTATCTCTTGGATTTCCTGTTCGTGCATTTGTCTGACCTATCAATTAGTGACCTTGGGCCTAGGTCTCACAGCCTGCCTGACTATGTATTTGCGAGTCGCAGTTGATGTGGAGTTTACAATGGGCGAATTTGTCAATAAAGATGGGATTTCATTCTTATACATGTATGTATAATTTTTCATAATAACATCGACTTTTTTAATATTAAGGAACTCATCCTTGGCTCGATCTTTGCCCAGGGTCTCTAATGACCTAGACATAGCCACGGTCGACTACCAAAAGTGGATAGGCTCTACACTAAATCATCTAGCGCCTGAAAAGGTCTATAAGACCTGTAGATCTACCCCCTCTGAACCCTGGTTCTCTGACAATCGTAGAATTCAGAAACAACTCTGCTGCAGGCAAGAGCGCAAATTGAGAAGAAACACCGATAGCTCTAAAAAAGATATCTACAAATGCACTATTTCAAAAAGAAAAAGTTGGGTACTTTACTCATAAAATTGAGTCCTCAAACAATTGCTCCACAGAGCTGTTCACAAGAGTGAAAAAATTGGCTACTCCATCAGATAATAAGAAGAATATCGCAAATCAATATTTTTGTGATACCTTAGCCTCTTTTTTCAAGCTAAGGTAAAAGATGTGAACAACACCTTTATCGTTAATAATCAGCAACCACATCATTGTCTTGATGATTCTCCCGTCCTCAGCAAGACTGATTTATCAGACCCATCTTCCTGTCCTCAGGTTAAACCCACTTCCCATAGTAACCCTATGATACTGTCTTCCTTTTCACAACTTACGTCTAAGCAGGTTCAGAGCCTACTTAATACTGATAAATCTGGCTGCTCACTGGATCTCTGTCCTTCAAAAATATTTCAATTGGCCACAGAAGTTACATCTTTACATCTAAACAATATTTTTAACCTGATGCTCAGCTCCAGCTACTTTCCTAAGGAATAGAAAAACGCTTCAATCCTGCCACTATTAAAAAAAAAAACAATCTTGATGCTTTGGATCCTAGTAACTATAGACCAATCTCACGCCTTCCTTTTCCGACAAAAATTGTTGAAAAAGCCATTAATCAAGAACTTTCCTCCTTTATTAACAACAATCGTTTCCACAACCCAACTCAATTCGAGCTTAGAAGTGAGCACAGTACGGAATCACTTTGATCACAGCATCTGAGGAAATAAGACTGACTCTGGATAAAGGAGGAAATGCAGCGCTGATCCTGTTAGATCTCTCGGCAGCATTTGATACCATCAACCATAAGTTGTTGACGGAACGCCTTCACTCCATTGGAATTCATGGAGCGAGAGCAATTCGTCGAACTTGACAAATTTACACCCCCCCCCCTTTCTCATTACCATGTGGCGTGCCGCAGGGATTCTCCTAATGCCCTACCCCTTCTAATCTTTACATTACACCTCCTCTTCCCAATCTTATAAAAACCTATGGTTTCTCAGTAGTATTGTATGCTGACGATTGAGGTATCAGTGACTAGCAACCCTGAGGACACTGCAATCAGATTCCACAACTGCAAGTCACATACTGGCAAGTCGATGAGCGATAACTGCTCGAAACTAAACTCGGGGAAAACCAAAGTTCTTCTGTTTGGAGAAAACAACTCCTTCTGGTCCCCTAGATGGTGGCCATAGGATCTTATTCGACAACAAACTTTAGTTTGAAAACCAGATCACTGCTATTGCCTCATCCTCCTTCTTCACTTTGAAGATACTCAGAAAAGTGGTTCCTGTCATTCCAAAAGAGTTGCAGAAGACCGTGGTCTTTGCTCTTGCATTGTCCAAATTAGACTACAGCAATGCCCTCTTCAGTAATCTGCAAAACAAATCCTTAACAAACTACAGATTGTGCAGAATGCTGCATCCCGTTTGTTGCTAGGGATTCCCAGGCATCAGTTGGCCTCACAAGCCCTAATCCAACTTCACTGGCTGCCAATGAGGAAGCGCGTTTACTTTAAAGCACTTTGCATTGTGTTTAAGGCACTCCATGACTCCAGCCCTGATTACATTCAATGCTGTTTCTCTTGGTACACTCATCCTAGGCCCTTACGCTCATCCACAGCAAACAATGTAGTAGTTCTTAAGTTTAGAAAATCCAACTTGGGCAGCAGAAGCTTTACTGTCTTCACGGCCAAACTTTGGAACACTTTTCCTCCTGACCTGAAGAAAATAACAGGTCTCTTATCCTTTAGGAAAGCACTTAAAACGTGGCTTTTCAGTCAATAGGCATCTTATCTTGAATTTGTTCTCAGTTTAGGCCCTTATCTTTACTTTCCTTGATTTGGCAGCGCCTAGACACCTCTGGGCATTAGTGCGCTTTATAAATATTTTTTTCATTTAATTTAATTTCTGTTCCCAATAAATCGATGTATACCTCAGGTACCTATGGAATGTAGGGTTTCCCTTGTCCTGTATAACACACTTAAAAAAAGTCAATGGCCTGATCTCAGACCTAGTGATTTGAAAAATCTAAGCTCTACGACCTCAAAATGTCTTTTTTATATCTATCAAACCAATTTTTGAGCTGGAAAAGCATTACCAACTCGTAAAATTGGTTTTGCGATCCATTTCGAATCACAGCTAGGAGGGGGCATAAAAGGGGCGTCCACTCCTAACCGCAAGTCACAATGATCTATATATCAATGGTTTAAACCACTGATCAGTTACCAACACTTCAAACATAGATGATTTACAAAGGAGAAGGCGTTCACTTGGGCCACCTTCTCCTTTGTAAATGCTGCTTAGGACGTTTTCTGAAATGGGTATTTGTTGTACTTTTTTTAAAAGCAGCCCTGGTTCCTCTAAAGAACATGGGATGATGTAAAAAAAATAAGTTTCCTGTTTGAGAATGCAAACACGGGCATGGTGGTCTGCTGTTCCGTTGGGAGAGGGAGAGAGGATGTTTACAAACCCACTTGCCCACCAGGAGAGAGGCAGTCTTGCATGCATTTTTACCATTGGTAGACTATATTGATCATTTCACATCTTCCTCAAACTGAATTCCATCTAAAGTTTATCTAAACATGTTCTGTCAGAGACAGATAACCACCCTCAGCAAATATCTTTCCTCCATATCCACTGAACATACTGACCCTATTTAAACCAAGCTAGAGATTATGAGTCATTTTAGGAAAATCCGCCTAAACATTTCATATTCAAAACAAAGAATCTGAGGACACACCTGATGCTGCTGGTGTTTGCCTTCCATACACATTCAGTCCATTTATGCAAACACTTGAACAGTACATCATAACGTTTAAAAACTGTGGGCCAGATTCAGAGTTTGGCCGTTAGGTGCTCTGTCACAAACATAGCGGATAGCCTGTCACGCCTAATTACAATGAGTTATAGCCTAATACACGTATAATTACACGGATTATATATTTGGCACATTTGTGATGGAGTACCCATCCACCAAACTCTATATCAGGCCCAAAGGTTTGTCTAACAGTGACAAAGTGTACACTACCAAACACAACACACCCTAAAACAATACTAAGGATGAGAGGCAAGCCATTCACATGCTAAAAAACAATAGCTAAATTGTAATTTAGCCTGTAGACAAGGTTGAGCTAGACAGACAGTTAACTCCATGGTTTGAGATCCTGAACTCACATACCAACTGGCTAATTCTGTGCTATGTTATGGGGCCTATTTACAATCTGCATTTTGTAGTGCATTTAGTAGTACTACAGGAGTAAGGCACAGGTGCTACAAAATGCAATTCACAATCCTACATGCGTCTCCACCTTTCCTATCTTTTCAATTCGGATATCTTGGCCACGAGTATGGAGATCTCTGCACATGTAGGCCTATGTTTTAGTATTAAGTGTGGGAGGGACGGAGGAGTGGCTGGAAAATGGTGACTACTTACGCCTAAACGGGGGATTAGGAAGGGGTTTAGGGAGGGACATGCAAAAAACAAAAACAAAAAACACTTACCCACACAAGAATAAGTTCATGGCTATGGATATTCACAAATTGCACTTCAAAGGGTACTATAGTCCATAAACGTCCCCACACTGTCACAAATGTACAGCCTTTGAGCATGCCCAGCACCACACAAGGCCACTCACAGGTATACTGTAACACACTCCCATAAAAAGCAATGGAGGCAGGGACTTAAAATAACACCCCATAGGAAATAATGTGTAAATAAGCAAAATAACTTTCAACATTAAAAATTATCACAAATGTTAATAATGAAATCATTTTAATATTAAAATTATAATAAACTGTAAAACTTGTATTAAATAATTATTAGTATTCAAAATAATTGCACAAATACCTTTTAATAAATTGTAATACCGGCTATTAATCTGGGGTTTTTCCGAACCTCTCCAACTCAGTTTCTCTGCCTCATTTAGAGATAGCCTATCTCAGATAGGGAAAATATTTCATTTCAGAAGGCAAAGCAGGAAACACCCTGCTTGCTCATCAGTGTTGGAATGCATTCCATGCTCAGGTTGAACATCCCAACACTCCTCCTTCCCACCACCATCATGCAATGCATCCAGCATCTCAGGGGGCAATGTCAGGGACACTGCTTTTTCATTTTCAGGAACAAACTTCCACTTAGGGGGTTAGTTTCTGAACTCTCCCCCTCCACCCCTACAACCACCATCCAAAATGCTAATGAGTGTGCTATAACACAGCGGCCTAGATGGCATTGGAGTTTCATTGAAAGTGTTTCAGCTGTACTTTTGCTGAACAGTTCCCACATTTTCTGTGGAGAAATTTAAATTGGGCAGGCCAGATGTCGAACGGCGAGTGGAGGCGATGCGTCAGCTGCACCAGCAGACTGGCTGCCAGCCCACCAAGCAGCCAATGAGACACTTACAACTTGCCAAGATCAAAGGAATTCTTTTGACACAACTGTAACACTGTGAAAGTCATCTATGGTATCAAATATTTCAAATGTGCATGCAACCTTGTTTATGTGAAGCAAATAACAGGCAAACAAAAAAAATCAATCAACAATGAAGCACAATATCTTTTAAGACATAGAATGTGCCCTTAGACAAACATTTGTATCCAGAAAGACCATAATGGCAATAACTTGGTTTGCAGGTCCCAAAAAAGTCATCCTGTCTACAATAGGTGACAATTTGCCTGTATTATTAACAATGAGAGACGCTGAGAAACATCAAATGGATTGACTGCCTTGGTTAAGTCCATATAGGATTTACTGAAGTTAGAGAATGGCAGACTATTGCAACTATACTTGTAATAAGCACTCCTTTTATCACCTTGGCACATGTGTTGTATGAATATGTATGTATATCATGCAACATCTTGTGAACAGAAATGTAACCGTTTCTAAACTGTGTTTCTGCTTTATTTTTCAATACCCTGCTAATGTATTTCTATTAAAGTAATTCCACTAAAAGTATTTACTCCTCCATTAAGCATGTTTTTTTTATTTATTTCAATATCGAATTGCAGATAATATTGTTGCACAATCAAGGAACATTGTCCATTTATAGCATATTACAAGATGCAGAATTTATAAATATGCGACTTAGGTCACCCTATCATCAATCATTGGTAGTCTACAGGGAATATCCTTATTGTTGTTAATACATTTATGTTATCATGTACTGATCACTGCAAACTAAGCACAATAATGTCCTCTTTAGCATGTCAAGAATGATGTATTCCTGCTAGTATAATGTTTTTTCTTTTTCTTTCCCTGGCAAACAATTATCCCATGTAGACCTTCACCATTCCCCATTAATCATGATTCACTCTTGCAGTCTATTATATGCTTTGATAGAATGACCCAAACTGTTTTTTGCCTACTTGCATGTTTTGAATAATCTCTCGTCCTATTTAATGTTCAGCTTTCATTACTTACATTTTTTAATCATTCTGCAAAGCCCTAGGCATTTTGTTGACCATGTCTGAGTATGTGTCGTTAGATGCCTTGTGCTTTTCTCTTTGGCATGCCATGAACCCTCATATGCGTTCACAGTACTGACAGGGACAGTTCCAGGTTTACGGCCTTATTTAGAGTTTGGTGGTCAGGGTACTCTGCCACAAACTTGGCAGAGAACCCTGTCTGCCAACATCTTGTTTACCCCACTCTTTTTATAGTTGAGCGAATCAACATGTGCCCCCGTTGGCACTGCCACTAGAAACCTTAGACTGACTTCCCCCAAGGACATTGAGCCATTTGGTCTAAGTACCTTGGACTGCCCACCCTATTTTGGGTGTCCTTGTGATGTACTTTTCTTTCCTGTTTGTGACTGCCAGAAAAAGCCTAGTAGTCCTAAACAGAAAAAAATTAAAATAATACCCACACCGTGGGAGACAACTTCAAGGTGTTAGGGCTATTAGTTGTTTGACTGTCAGAAACAAACTCTTTGGGAATTTAGTTTAAAAAAATAAAAAAACTTTGCTGAGCAGGGATGTATGACATTACAAAGCAAACTATTACAACGCATACTTCTAAAACGTGGTTTTTACATCGCAACTTCCATTACAACGCATGCTATTACAACGCAAGCCATTACAATGCATGCACCATTACAACGTAATTTACTATTCTAACACTGCCGGTTGCTTACCTCAGGAAAGGTGCTGGTCAGTGAGGCATATGCGTTGTAATGCCAAGCATTGTAATAGCATGTTTTGTAATGGAACTTGCGTTGTATTGGCTGCATTATAAAGGCATTTCGTTGTAATGCCTGCGTTGTAATGGATGTTTCCCCTGAGCAGCCACACGAAATATGGTGGCCACTCAGCAAAACTACAGTACCTTCAGAAGAACTGCTGTGGTGGCAGCTTCTCTGAAGGCACAGAGATCTCTGCCATGCAGTAGTAGATCTCTAACTGGCGCAGGTGGTCATCCACCAGGGTGGCAGAGATCATCATCTCTGCCATCCTCGGGGGATGAAGGTTCACATGCCAAACCTTAAATAGACCCTTAGTTGTTTACTATTCTGAGTTTTCTCAGCCATTGCTTTCTACCATTATTCCTGAATTTAAAGCATTGTGATTGTTGTTATCCCAGAAGCCTCATTTTACTTCTGAACCACGACTTTCTTTTAGTGATACCATCTGGGATGGTTGACACTTGAACTTTGCCATAAGACGTATGTATGTATGTATGTACAAAGTATTTCTATAGCACAAACCTAGCCAAAAGGTAGCGGAGCTATGTACATGGTCAAAGAGAAGCATTAAGTCCATAAATAGTAGGGGAAGAAGCTGAGTTGGACGGTTAATGCACTGTGATGTAGAGTTCTTGAAGGAGGTGAGCCTTCAACTTTTCCTAAATTAGAGCAGTGTTGGGGTGGTCCTGGTGGATACGAGATGCTGTTCCAGATCCTGGGTGCATAGATGGAAAAGGCCTGCTGTCTTTTTTTCCTACTATTTAAACTGCGGTCTCATGGTGTCCTGGCAGCGGGTGTCCCAAGATACACTGAATCAGGATCTTCAGTTGCTCTCTTTAAAGGAGCTAAATTGCTATAATTCCTGCACTTCCCATTTTCAGCAATATAATGGTCCATTTTCATCTCATAGTGTTCTATTCAGAGGCTGAAAGTTTGTTCTTTTTGGACCTTAAGATTTTTATTAACGTTCAAATCTGATCATTGCACTTATTCATTTTGTCATGGTAATATCTCAATCCTCATCTGCATCTTATGCTATCTTGTAATTTTTATATTAAACTAGAGGATTTTTTTACCATTTCCTGGAAAATATAAAAAAAATGTTTTAGGGCTTTCAGACTATTCTAAATTAACCATAATTCTAGGCACTTACGCTTGCTGGTTTCTATCTTTTTCAAGACTGATACATTAGTTTCATTTTTGTCCATGTGTACAAGGGTTAAATTATCAAAACACTTTTCAGTCCTCTTTTCACTGGATTGTATGATAATGTGGAAACATCTAATTTAAAAAAGAAAGTATGGTGAATATTACAACAAATTCAACAGGATATGGGGATAATAATTAAAAAGATAAAGCGGAAAACCTAGTGATACTTAATACCACTGATTATGTGAAGGAGGTAAAAAGACATTTGGCAGATAAAGACACATACCAACTGCTTATTAACTTACAACTTATCAGTTCCAACATGAGCTATTTGAATTGTTAAGTATTAACATTTTATGTCCTTCCTCAAATTCATAATGAAGCTAAACATTCCACTGGACAATATATAGAGGCTGGTATAGGGAATTTAAATGAAAATGTAAAAAATTCAAAGTTTGCAACCCGAGGGACTGAACAAAGAAGTAAGGATTTTCTGTTGATATATTGCCTGATCGGCATTTGTTTAAGCTGGCATGGTGTACTAGATGCTTATCATACAAGTGTTTTCTGAAACACGCTAATGAGATGGTGCTATTAAGCTGACTTCATACTTGGAGAAAACACTAATATTTCAAGGCAAACCATTTTTTAAAAGAGTGTTTACCTTAATCTAGCTGCTGATTAAGCTACAATTAGCTAGCTGACAACATTTTGTTGATTAAATGTTCATTTTCCGGCTTTTTGACTTTTGCATGCTGATGTAGAGAAATGTTAATTTGAATGGACACTTTCCTATGAATTGATGTCTAAGCTTTTAACTGGAAGAACATAAAGATGACTAACATTTTTAAACATAGTTTGAAGGCTCTGAAATGCTTCTAGGATATGAGCGGTGAGATGTTTGTTGTCGATAAGAAAGTTTGTGTTTGATCAACTTTTCAACCCTCCCTCTGTTTTTCATCTTTTATTGACTGTATTTTGCAATGTCCCTCTTTCTACAACGTGCTACTGCTCTGATTAAGACCTGATGAATTGAAATAATGGCTGATACATTAATACAATCCTCTTAGATTGACTCTGTGCCTCAAGTGGCCCAACTAACATTGGATGTAATGTTCATGGAGTCTTTAAAACTCACATTTAGCCATAGGCTTATTTTTTCACTCAATTTAAGTTTCTTATCAGACTATGCATATGAAAAACTGAAAACATTAAGCCCTATGTTGTCTGGTCTATTCCAATATGAATGTTATCACCTCAAGAAAACATTCTAGTAATTACTAGTTAGTCTGTTGCAGAAGTTGCGTCCTATTGGTCTTCAAAAAAAATGTTTTATTCTGCATTGCCATGTTCCCGAAAGCCAGTGAGTCGTTCATTGAACTCTTTTATCCTCACTGCAACAGAAGAAGCTTTATCATCATTGCAGGGTTACCCCAATTCAGCTGAAAAGTATGGGGAGATAAATTAAATGACCCCTATGTTCACTATTGTGATACAGGTGATCATGCAGTCCTCAACATGCAATAACGTTTGCAGAATATCTTGTGGTAGAGCAAACTAACAGTCTAGTTAACAGTGATATTCAGGTCTGGACATAGTAGTCAGATACACTAGACTGCTAGATACACTCTGCTTAGAACTGGACTGTGGAAATAAAATTAGGTGTATTGAGAACAGAACCAACTTACACCCAACATGCAACCTGCCTTTCTGTACTTAATGCTGTTGCTGAACAGCTGCAGACAAATAGTGTCTCACTGTCTTTGAGAACTGAACCTGCAGGTGGGCTATTGATCCACGATTTGTCAGTGATGCAGAAAATACTCTCAGCACAACAAAATGCCAAATGTCATACTTTCACCAAGAAACAAAGTAGAATTTCAGATGAACCTTGAGCCCCACACCTCTACTTATCGAGGTCTAATTGTGGCAAGCTTCTAAGTGCCAGCAACGCAGGTTTTGTGACCTTCCCTTGCAAGGTCAAATGTGCAGAAGACCATATTATTGGGCAGGAGCACATACCGAATGATCAGTTGCAAGAGAAGAAGGGTGTGTGAGTCTGACTTACAGATACAAATCACTTTGTGAACTGGGCCCTGTATTTCAGGTTTTGTGCATGTTACGGACTTATTCGGCTTGTGGCATACCCTGCCTGGCCGAAAGGCTAGCCACAAAAATCGTGTCGTTGATTTGTGTGACGGAATTTTGCAAGAACTCTCAATTCTATTCTATCCTCTCACACAATAATCTGTACATTTAGCAGGTTGACCATCTAGAAATTGTGAAGATAGGGAAAGCATGATGGGTATACGATTTCAATAGATAGTATTTGTTTTCACTTGTGAGAAAAGATGCAACTTCAACCACATGTTTTGAAATTATATATTTACTGATTCTGAAAACCCTAAGGAATCCATAAATACTAGCAAATTTTCTTTTTCCTGACTGGTTTTAGACTGGTTATCTGGAAAGTCTCACTAAAATTGGGATTCCTGTTCACTGGCCTAAAAGTATGCACATGTTGGCATTCCTGACTTCATAACATAGGGGCATATTAATGAGGCTGCCAGAATCTAATATTCATGTGCTCCAGTATCCTACGCAAGGGGGCTTTTCTTTTCACAAGTTCTACAACAGGTTAATTGCATTGCTTTTCTTTTCACAGGTGCTTCAACAGGTTAAGTGCAGGGCTTTTATTTCACAGATGCTTCGACAGGTTAAGTGCAGGGCTTTTATTTTCACAGGTTCCACAACAGGTTAAGTGCAGGGCTTTTATTTCCACAGGTGCTTCAACAGGTTAAGTGCAAGGCTTTTATTTTCACAGGTGTTTCAACAGGGTGAGTGCATGGTGGTATGGTTTTAGATCAAATCATTGCTGGCTAACAGCTACAAACATACACAGTTGAAGTCGCTTTTGTTTTTGATTTTCCTTACCTTGCCCCTAGGTTTGGACGGCTAGGAAGCTTTCCTGAAAATGAGCCTCTTGATTTAGGTATGTTCACTTGTTAAAAGTCGATTTCTCTATTCTTATTCTCAAACATGGGAACACGTTGATGGGTCATAAGTGTATGCAGTGCATAAAAGCATAATTTGTGCCTAAAACTACTCCACCCGGAGACAAGCACATATGCTGAGCAGCATCACATTTGTCGGGTCGGCGCTTAGAAATAAAGTGATCACACATAAAAAAGATGTTTCCAATAATTTGCACATGATAGTGGTTATCTTTGCTGTTGATTTATGACTGTTTTTCTAGGCAATTTTATTCGTGACTATCTCATGAAGTAGGAAATGCATTGTTGAGGAGCATATTATCAACAGAGATAGAAATGCACCGACTAGCAAACACGTCGTAGCACATTTAATGAGTCCTGTTCAAGTCAGGATAATGTCGCTGTGCGTGCACATACATCATGTTGCATGAAATGCAAGCAACATGTTGTCACTTCTGATTTTCGATGGTATGTTGCATTGCAAGGTAACAGGGCATTGTGCATCAGTGGTTCTCTACACCATACCTCAACTAATCTCGGTCTACCTGGATCTTCAATACGCATTTGGAATATCTTGTGTAAAAGAAAACATCTCTGATCAACTCTGGCTTTAAAAACTTCCAGGAAATCACTAATCCTCCCATGCTGGTGAAACTGTGTTAAAAAGCAGTGAACCAACAACCGAAACAGCAAATGCTACACAACAACCTTCGAAATAGTGCTACTCTGTTTTACTACCTCTCCACAACAATGAAATGGTGTCCTTAACAGACTTAAACAAAAATTGACCTAATCAGAGGTGTAAAGCAGACCTTGTGCTGCTCAAAACTCCAAACTTTCAATCATCTTACTTATCACAACAGCCCAGTGGAAGATCGTAAGGACCTACTGATTCTGGTTAGACGCCAATAGACTGGATTGAGTCTTAAAAAACATACCACCACTCCCATAAGCATCCACTAGCATGAAAAACCCACTCACTGTGTCTGGACTAGTGTTCATTTTGCAACTCTTAGAACATATCATGTACAGTGTTACGTTAACAAGTTGAATCTTGCTGTGACGGTACACCCACCGGAAGATGACACAATCCATTTTAGCACTGCCTCATATGTTGGGCAGCCCTGCACCGAATGCAAAAGGAGAAGATAGACTGTGGACTCGAATGCGACTTAACAACCCCAATGAACAGGGGATAGGATAATAATCTGCAGTGCTACACTCCCACCATATGAAGATACACACATTCTAGAGGCTTCTAGTGCTGAAAGTGGGGGCAAAACACTACCTTCCATCACCCATGAGCAAAGTGCTGCTTGCATGAAAAGACTTCATGCTGCGTTGTAAGGAGGGGAACAGGAGATTATTTTATTTATTCTGCTAGTTTTGTATTTATTTATTTTGTTGTTCCAGTACCGGGTACCCAACATTCAGAACTTCTGTCTCCACAGCAAGTTTGCTAGAAGTGGGGAATTCTAGCTCAAATTAAGATCAACGGTGTACAGACAATATATTGAAGAAAAAATATTGTGAGGACAAAATATCTTGTCAAGAATATCGAGGACAAAAATATTGAGAAGGTAAGTTTCTTTAGCTAAGCAAAGTTTTACTATATATAACTCCACATATATGTAATTTGAAGATATAAATATATATTTTTAAGGTACGTAGACGTGGAGTTAAGAATAGTAAATCTATACTTACCTATTTGCACTTACTCTCGCGTTATTTTGGTCTTTGATATTTTTGACACATTATTCTGTCCACACAATATTTGCGTTTCCAATATTCTGTCAGTGATCCGGATCAACTTATGTTGCGCTGCTAGGCCGATACCTGATTTTTTCCCAGTGATAGGAAACAATCCCATGGTCATCGCTGCTCCTGCTTCCATCCAAAATAGTGCTGTCTACTGGGAACATCAGCTGCTTATCTAGACCTGCCACAGCGGTCGGAGGGCGGTTACTTTCTGCAGGAAAAAAGACAATAGCAAGACACACTGCATTACAAACTGAGTTAAAGGTTTATCTGATTACTTTTGTAAATTGATTTAAGTATTTTCTAGGTACATTTGCACAAATAGCATATAACCTTTACAGTTTCACTTAGACATGGCATGTCCAGTTTTTATGTTCTGGATAAGATAAAAATTGAATTTTAGGCAATCAATACAAAAATGTGCATGATTATTATTATTATCTGTGGGGGGAACTGACAGTTTTTGCACACCAGAGTTGAACTTGGGTGCGTGAAAATGAAATAAAATCACCTGCTTTTGCAATTTTGAAATACGGATTCACTGAATATGGATCTACAGACATTTGCACCCACAGATCTGTTAGGAGGATTTCCCGGAAGGCTACATATTTGGGGGAAGGCGGAAACGTGGGGATTCCCGAGGAGCAGGGCCGCACTGGTAATTCCGGGCACCGGGCAATACCCCGGTAGGCTGGATGGGGTGGGGGCCGGTTTTTTGACAGGGGGCCAGTTTCCGCATGAGTCAGAGACTCAGAGTCAGTTCAGCAGTCTCCTCGCTCCGCTCCGTGAGGGGAAAGCAAACTATCTATCTGCCCTGTGCCTAATGCATTGGGAGGCACCGTCCATGTCCGTGACCCAGTGCAGGTGGATTTAATCATTTAATAACTAATCAGAGAGTTCTCTCTCATTTGGCTTCAAAGTGCCTCCGTTTGTTGATCTCAACGTAAATAGCAGCAAAGGGAAGAAAATGCAAAAATGAGGCAGTGGTGGAGGATTTGGCTACCAGAAATCTAAGAGTGTTCACAAATCAAAGATCTTCAAACACATCAATAAGAACACATCAGACCGAAGACAGTTTACCCGTTGATGAACCATTATCGGATTGTATTGTAAACATTTTAAAAAAAGAAAAACTCAGCTGAAATATTTTGTACACTTTCTTGATGGCGTCTTTAAATTTTAGCGGAAATGTGAAATAAACTGTATATACTCTTTTTGCAAAAGTAAAGACAAAATTCTGTTCTGATGACGTGCTAATTTCGTGTACACAGCAAGTATTGCTTTGGAGTTCTGATGAAAGACAACTATGGGTCCAGAAGGAGAAGGGTGAATTGATACAGCTATAAAATATGCAACTTTTATTTCGACTTCGTGCCTGCACCTCTTTCCCGGTCTTTCAAACCGTTCCTTTGCACTTGTTTTCTGCATTCACAAGTAATCCAACTTGCCGTTCTTGTACAGTCTTCAGCTGTTAAACGATACGCACCTCTATCTGTATATTTCTTAGCTTGGGCCATTTAGAAATAATTGAATTGCCAGCTTTGTGTTTTCCAGAATTGTAAATACCTCAAAATGCAGCTTTCCCGTGTCGTTGGTTTATGCTGAAAGTATTTATATTAACTTGCCTCTAATACGATTTTGTAAAGTGTTAATCAGAACATAAAGTCCTGTCTCGCGGATGTTTTTTTAAACGTCGCGGGTGTCTCTAAATATCACGTTAAGTGTTTGAATGCAACTGTGGGGAAAAAAGTAAAAGTTGATTTAAAATAAATAAATAATTGTTGCGCAAAAAAAAAAAAGCTAATCAGAGGTGCTGGCTGCGCGGTCTCTTCAGTTCACCCTTAGGGTGGGGCTGGTGTCGATCATACGCATTGGGGCTCACGCAATATAAAGTGCGCGTGACTGGTGAGGCGAGGTCGAGCAGGCATCCCAGAGGCCAGGGCAGAGAGACGACTGAGAGACAGAGAGAGGCTCCCCATATTTTAATTATTTCTAGCCCCCCTGTCTGCCGCCCGCAGGTGAGTCAGAGTCTAGTCGTTTGCAATCATCATGGCACTGTCTGGGCGGGCGTCGCGACCGGGCCGGGATTAAAAGCAAAGGTATAGAAAAAAAATGGCTTCTTTTAAAAGGGGAATTAATGGAGCAAGCTTCATCTGGTTGGGGGGTGGGGGCAGTGCGTTCCAGATCTTTAGTGACTTTAAATTCCAGACAAAGGTTGACCTAAGCTCTTCTGCCATGTTGGTCTTTCATGAGCTATGTTATGTTGGCTGCATATGTGTGCCAAGCAGCTAAACAAAAAAATGTAGCTCGGAGCATGTTATTTTGTTTTTGAGAGGACCAAGCCATGCTCCTCGGAATGACCCCAAGCAAAGTCCTGAGTCCTACCCCTTATTTTGCAGCCCTTTGGTTCCTGCCACGGCTCCAGCACTAACCTCAAACATGAGCTCAGAGAAGGGTCTCTTCCCGTTCCAAGCTGTTGCTTAGCACCGTAATTACAGAGTGCTGCAGGATTCTCTAAATATGGGTTTTCGTGGGTGGTGTTCGTGTCCGAGCGAGCAGGGCCAGCTGAAATATTCCGAGCCAGCAGGATACATGTGTGCTCCCTTTGGTGGCGCTGTGCTGTTTGCCACTGCTTGAGCAGCACAGTTTGACTCTTGTGGGCTGTAACTTAAAATAAGGGTTTAGGTGAACCACTCCACCTAGGCTTGAGAAACAGAGAAGGGCTGTCCCTGTATAGGACGCCACTGCGAAGGTTGGGGTCAGTCTGCTTAAAATATATTTTTCAGCACAAGCCCCAACCAGGGCTTTCTAGGTTTTTTTTTTTTTACACAAACTAGTCCTTTTGTTTTCTTATAAGGTGTTGCCGCTACATAGCTCCTGTTGGTAAGGCTAACGTGTAAATTTCTAGTTAAGGAGCTCTCGGCGCATTCCCTTGATGCTGGCTCAGTTCGTGACCTATGTTTTTTTAAATTGTCTGGATTTCACAAGAAAGGAGTTTGCGCTGTTAAAATGCGCACTTGTGTGTTCAACCATATGGGGGCTGGTCTCGCTTTTACTTTGTTCTCTCTGATTCACTATTCGTGTCTATTTTTGGTGCTCTCTGTAAGAATGTCTATGGGTACATATGACTGGGTGGGTAACCTGGTGCTCTTTAAGGTCATCATCTACTATTTACAGTGCTTTGAAAGTTGATACAATTGAATATGTAATGAAAAATGTGCTGTAAAATTCACCATTTTGGTCTGTCTTTTTCCAAAATTTTCTTGGGGGGAGAACCACCCCAAACCCCCCTAGTAGTGGTCGGACTCGCTCACTGCGCTCGCTCGCTACGCGCAGGACGGGGGCTGGTCTGGCAAAATTTGCCAGGGCTGCTTCCAGTTCCTAGTCCGGCCCTGCCGAGGAGAGGGATGAAGAAGCACTGGGATGAAAATTAAACCCTCCAATTTGCATGTTATTAAAAAATATAATAACTGCAACAAATTCAACTTATGTACAGCAACAATGTTCAGTGGAAACTTGTCCTTGGAGGTCACTCGTGTATATACAGTAACCAGTGTCCATCCTCGTCCCCACTTTGCTTAGTTGGGTCAGTTCATATGCGCGCGAATCAGGATTCAAGAGGGGTTGATGATAATCTCATCAACGACCGAAGACACCACTGTGATATACCATGGAATGTTGAGGCAGCCAATGCGCATGGAAACCAGGTGTCACAGATCCACATTCAGTGCTGCACATGAAGGCATGTAATTGAACGGCATTCCTTAAAGTCTTTCTAGTTAGGAAAATGCTGATGACTATTCAAAGTGGCATGCACAATTAATTATCTGTCTAATGCAGTGTGAGAATGTTACTTTGGGAGCTAGTCTGATCTCACCAAAACAACTAGGATCAACCCCTGAACTGTGGCATTCAAGAAAGAAGTCAAAAGCATACTGATGAACACATTTTTGCTGTAGAGACACTGAACTATTCTCTTGGACAAATTCTATTCCTTAGTCTGCTTGCATGCTTTTTTTTCAGACTATGTGCTTATTTTATAGGATGCTGCTTACCTGGGACCTGAGGTGCTCTCTCTTGGAGATTCACTGATGCCCCACCCCTGACGATCATGTTATTTTTATACCTGTCTTCTGGAACATTGTAAAGCGCTCTGATACCCGCAAGGGTCTTGTTTGTGCTATATAAAACTTTATAAAATAAAAATTTTAAAAATGGATCTGATTCCAACTTGTTCCTTCTCAAAGTAAAGACAACAGTGAATTCGACATGATCGAAAATGTTGTTCTGAAGCTGCGTTTCTCACACTGTGGGTCTCGAGCAGATTGTTGGTGGGTCCGGAAAGTCAGAGCAGCAAATAAATATGCCTTTAAATTCTGTGGTCAACTTGTCATATTTGCCCCTATTTCACAGACAGGGGTCAAATCTCAGGCTATGACTTCTGACAAATTGCTGTGGAACAGTGGCTTACTTTTATTTCTCTGATTGCAAAGTGAGAGGAGTTTTTTTAAAGTGAATTATGTGACAAACTGGCTGAAGTACAGCGGATGTGGAAGGAAAAGTTGTTTTTTTGCAACACACAACAAAATGTAAATACATGTAAATGAACTGTACACTTTCAGCAGTTTGAAAAGCAAAAATGAAGCACTTTTTTTGGTAATTCTGAAGTGTGCTGTAAACAGATTTTAATAGATCAAAACAAACCTGGACACTTTACTTGGTGATGCAAAAATGATAATCGCAGAAACCCAATTTCCACAAATCAGTAAAACAGTGTGTCTGTGCAAAGTTAGTGGCCATTTCGATTGAAAACATGCTGTCTGTAAATGACAATACAGTATCACGCAATGCTTTAGCTACATTCGGAAATCACCTGCCTCATGTCCATTAAATATAGGTGGATTGCGAAAGTTAGTTGCTCTAAAAAGTGGGTTATGGCTCTAAAAGGGTTGGGGACATCTGCTCTAAACAATGTTACTTCTTAGGCAACCATGGACATCCATTTACAGACAAGTGAGAGTTCCACATTATTCAGTGTACTTTTAAATTGGAAGTCATCAAATGTATTCAGCTGCATCATTTCTCCATGCAATCCAGAATCATTGGAGGAGCAGAAATAGGAAGGACAGGATCTGGATCTCAGCCTGCTCATGTGAGGTTTTAGTGTAGTGATCACTTTTAAGTGATACCTACCTGACAATGTGCCTCATCCCTGCAGTTAAAACTTGTGCTTTTACTTTAAATGAAGGCAATGAACATTACGAGTCACAATCTTTAATTGTGCCATCTTTCGCGCTGGAGGAACTAGCCCTGTGTGGGTCCATATGCCTTCGTATTCCTGTGATCTCTGAAACTAAGACAGTAGCATAGTAATCTCTTCATTCGATTTTGTAAAAAACCATAAAAGCACGTCGCATAAAAACAATCTAAAAAAGTCCAATTACCATTCAAGGAATTAACATGATAAAAATCCCAGCACTTAGGTACATTGTATACAATTCAGTTACAATAATCAATTGTCTATTCCAATTTTGCTAGGTGTTGGTGTTGACCATAGTTCATGTCATAGCTGAATTGTAGTAATGATGTCTATTATACGCTGTGACAGTAGGTAAAGTGCTAAGTGCAGAATTCTTGCGTTTGGGTTTCAAAATGAAGATTACATTGCAGGAATAAGAATAAATTCATTAGAACTAGCCCCAGCGAGAAATGTTAATGAAATGGTGATACCCACAACGTCCACTTGTGATCAATTGAGGGGTGTGAAGACCACATCTGACATCTAGAACATTGCTCATGATGGGCTGTGTACATTCTGATGTCACACATGTACTTATATCGCTAGTAAACTCACAAAGTGATCTGTGCATTGTTCCTTCCTTCAATTACCACATAAAAGTTTACATTGTAAAAACTAATTTAGTGCTAAAAATAAATAAAATCTCATAAAAATCTCAGGACAATAAGTTAATACTGGTATACCGAGCAATGGATCAGGATACAAAAGGGAACACATGTGAAACTTCTAATTGATTCACTTATTGCAAGACAGTTTCAATATATTTGTTCTCAGACTCCAGGCCAGTAACAGATATCTAAACACCTCAAAAACTAAAAATTCTGTGCAATCACTCTTTAGGATCCTAATGATCTTAACCTCTTGGTTTGCGGCTAGGATTCGACATAGCGGGATTAACCAGTTTCTTCTAATCTGTGTATACTTAGGGCAGAAGAATAAAAAATGTGCTTCAGTTTCAGATTCAGTCATACATATGGGACAGGAGGGGGAGGTGTTAGCACCCTTCCATTTGCTACAGAAGCTGTTAAACGGTAGAATACTACACCTAAATTTCAAATACAAGGATTTCGCTAACGGTGGTTCTATACGGTTTAAGAATTCTTCTTGATACACATTGGGGCCGATTCCGATTCGGGACGGAAAACGTACCGACCGACTCGGAACGGGAATTTAGTCCGACCGACTCGGACCGGCGCCGCACGACCCGGGTAGTACGATGAAATGCATGTGAAATCCGACAGACTCGGACGGAATACAAAACGACCGACCAAGCCGGACGGAAACAAGGCATCCGGCCGGGAAATTACGCGAAACGAACCGACCGACACACACTCGGATTGAACCCGAACGAAACGTACCCGCGAACTACGATCCGCGTAGTACGATGCTGTGCGTGCAAAACACGACCGACTCGCCCGGAGCACAAGCCGTACGACCGACACGCATACAAAACCCAGCCGAAGCAACCCAATACAACGCGACCGACTCGTACGCCGCATATGAAACCTAGCTGACACACAGCGGGAACGAGTCGGACAAGATCGCACCAGACAACTGCAGCATCCTACTCGGACACAAGAACGACTCCTACATGCACCAAAAACACCAAGGAAAATTTTTTAAAAAAAGGGCCAAACAAGCAACCACTAAGCCAATAAATACCGGGAGGAAAAAAAATGGAACAAGGACACACCTCCAACTCCACCTACATAAAAGCCACAAATCCCGACCATGATCCCTTGCAAATTCCACTGACCTGCCAGACAGAACACCATCACACAGCAACCACAGACACACTCACAGCTCATACATCACACAAGCCACACACCATTACCACACCTACAAATAGCACCCTCACACACACCCAGCTAAACCTACACTCACACACCCCCACTTGCACACACACACACATCAATCACCACCACCACCCATCAGCATGCCCCCAAAGAAGAACCATAAGTTCCTAGATTGTGAATTGGAAATCCTGGTAGACGAGATCCTGAGGGTAGAGCCACAGTTGTTTGGTACATTGGTACAACAGACCCCCATGTCGCAGAAAACCAAGATGTGGGCGAGGATTGTCGACAGGGTCAACGCACAATCACCATGTTTGCGCACAAAGGAAGACATCCAGAACAGGTGGTATGATGTGCGCAGGAGGGTCAGGGACCTACTCAAAAGGACTACCTCCTCAGCCAGCACACCAGCAGTGGCCCTCCTGCAAAACCAGTATACCTCAGGCCCTGGGAGGAGAAGGTGCGGGCCATCCTACCACCAGTGAGCGTATACGGACTAACAGACATCCCAGAGCCTGGTGAGTACACAACTAATATACACAATATGGTGTGACTACACACACACATCACAGTCAAGGGGATAGGCAAACCATGCACACTTAGCAAATACACACCAACCAAAAAATATCCATCCCAAGATGTGAATGCTAGTCAGACAAACACAATACCTTCCATCCCATAGTGATATGTAACTGTGTCATGACATCTACAAACCTAACAACAAATACAGCAAGGCAGTGGCACAAATAGAACCAACAAATACTCCCAGATATTTACCCACCACTAGAACACCACCTCACAGGGAAGCTCACTGAAAGGAAGGAATTCTGTGTATGCTGGTCAAGTCAGTGTAGCCAATAGCATGATGGGAGTGGTAGTCACAGATATTGGTCACACCCACAATTGGCCCATCAACACCACTCTGAACCATGCTCACATCACAGGGAGTGGAAAACAACTGACAAGATGGCTGACACTGGCTACTGCTGTGGGGAGCACAAGGCCCTGCTGGGAACTGGGCACCAACAAACAACAGGAACACACTGTCAGCCATCTTGCCATTGCTGTCACACTCACACACACTGAAGTCCACTCAAAAGGAAGGAAGTTTGGGCATGCTGGGAAGGGGGGGTGTAGGCAATAGCATGATGGGAGTGGTAGTCACAGATCAACATCTCACACCCACATGGCCCAGCAAGTTAGCACTGAAGCATGCACACCTCACAGGGAGTCAAAAGCCACTTCAAAGATGTCTGACACTGGCCACAGCTGTGGGGAGCACAAGGCCCTGCTGGGAACTGGGCACCAACAAACAACAGGACCACACTGTCAGCCATCTTGCCATTGCTGCCACACTCACACACACTGAAGTCCATCCAAAAGGAAGGAAGGATGGGCATGCTGGGAAGGGGGTGGAGGCAATAGCAGGATGGGAGTTGTAGGCACAGATATTGGTCACACCCACAATTGGCCCATCAACACCACTCTGAACCATGCTCACATCACAGGGAGTGGAAAACAACTGACAAGATGGCTGACACTGGGTACTGCTGTGGGGAGCACAAGGCCCTGCTGGGAACTGTGCAACAACCAACAGCAGGACACCACTGACTGACATCCTGAAAGACAACTTGCACTCCCTGCAATGGAAGCACGTTCCATGGTGGGATATCTGGCTGGGTGGGAAGGAGGACTGACAGCTATGACCATAGTTACAAGGACCTCCCCTCACACACTCCCTCAACACTAACTCCACATAACCCACCTGGGAGAATGCAATGCCTCACATCCTAACTGAAGATCCCACAAAGAACCACCACCCTGGGTCATGCTGTGTGAAGCACAGGGACACTCTTGGGACTTGTAGCCAAACAACTGCCAGGACAACACTCCCAGCCATCCTGTCAGCACAGGCACCCCACCCCACAGGGAAGCAGAGTCAAAAGGAAGGAAGGATGGCCATGCTGGGAAGGGGGTGGAGGCAATAGCATGATGGGAGTTGTAGGCACAGATATTGCTCACCCTCACAATTGGCCCATCAACACCACTCTGAACCATGCTCACATCACAGGGAGTGGAAAACAACTGACAAGATGGCTGACACTGGGTACTGCTGTGGGGAGCACAAGGCCCTGCTGGGAACTGTGCAACAACCAACAGCAGGACACCACTGACTGACATCCTGAAAGACAACTTGCACTCCCTGCAATGGAAGCACGTTCCATGGTGGGATATCTGGCTGGGTGGGAAGGAGGACTGACAGCTATGACCATAGTTACAAGGACCTCCCCTCACACACCCCCTCAACACTAACTCCACATAACCCACCTGGGAGAATGCAATGCCTCACATCCTAACTGAAGATCCCACAAAGAACCACCACCCTGGGTCATGCTGTGTGAAGCACTGGGACACTCTTGGGACTTGTAGCCAAACAACTGCCAGGACAACACTCCCAGCCATCCTGTCAGCACAGGCACCCCACCCCACAGGGAAGCAGAGTCAAAAGGAAGGAAGGATGGCCATGCTGGAAAGGGGGGTGGAGGCAATAGTGTCATAAGGTTTCTGCACATACACAGAGCTATGCACAGGAAAATGGGACCCCGGAATACAGTGGTTTGCCACCATATACCGTAGCACCCAAAAACCCCAACCCAACTAGCTTAGCATCCCATTAGCACCCAAGTACTAATGTTTGGACAACCCAGAACACGGTATCTTTATCTCAGGACTCGCAGAAGCAAGAACACTCTTTCGTCACTCACTCGTACTTGTCCACAAGGTGCGTAGGAAGAGACACTGGATAGGTTAAAATGTTTATTCCAACTTACGTGCTCTAATGTACAGTACACGTGTCAGTACTAATAGCATAATGCATATGACTAATATAAGCAGCATGGTTACAATTCCATAGAATACAAACAGGGAAAGCATCTCAGAGCTCAGTGGATAAACGTATAAATAACATTACCACCCTCCCCTTGCAGTAAGATTGTTTATTATAATAATAGAAGACCTCTGGGCTTTGACTAGCGAACCCCCATACCTCAGTCTCTAGATGCAGAATTACATCAGCAGGACATCATAGCTCTTCTCACTGAAAGGGATTTCTCCAAGTGTGTTAAGCGCTAGTAAACCACAGTATTAAAAGCATACCAAATTCTTCATGGCAATTGCACCTAATGTTATGTCTGGGTGCGCGAGACTGGCCATATCAGGAAGAACCAAAATACATTGTTATGCGACCTTGTACATGTTTGTGCAGACTGAGCCCAAAAAGGTGAACAACAGAAAATGCAGACAGTGCAAAAGAACTTGGCACGAGCAAAGGGCGAGGGAGGCCCGGCTCAGTGTAACGTGCGCAAAGAAAAGCAGCATGGCAGCCAGGCCTAGGCCAACATAACAAGGCAGGTAACAATCCACAAGACACCCTCCCCTGGTCAGTCCAGCGGTCAGGACAGAGGCCCATCAGAGGAAAAACACAGCTGTTGGAGCACAGGGAGCGCCCAAACGGCGAAGGGCAGGTCAATCCATGAAAGTGTAAGTGCAGAAAAAAGCCATACCCTCCAAGAGTTCATCATTGGAATCGTCAAAAAACATAGATGCCATCCAATCCATGAGATCAAAAGAGCAGGAATGCTCCTCAGCAAAGGGAGCATCCAGAAGCAATGCGGGACAGCTTGCGTGATAATTGAAACAGCTTCGTTGTAGGAGATCCTGGGCAGCCGCCCAGATATCCCATTGCGCCAAAATCCCCAGTGCAGCCGCACGCGCCATATAGCCAGCAACGGAACAGTCCTGCTCATGGGCCTCTAAGGGACCCATCAACTGAACAAAATCCGGAACAGACAATGACGAATTGGAGAGGCAATAATCCAGAGTCCAGGTGAAAGGACAGCGGACACAAGTCATTACAGGTTGCACGCAAGTGAAATACGCAAAGCGAAATGAAAGAGTATATGACACACTCAGTGTCGCCAATGGCAAGACACCAAAACCGGCCAAAAGGCGCTCACAGAGCAGCTGGAGGCGTTCCGGATCGAGCAGGTCCCATCGGGGAGCAGCCATTGCGCAGAAAGCAAATTAAGAGCAAGACACCAGCCGCTAAAGCGAGGATCAATGGGAAACCGCGAAAGACACTGGAAAAAATAGAATGTATGAAAGCCGGGATGACACCAAAAACAGCTTGGAAGGAGGACACCAAGCCCGACCCAACGACCTTAAAAAAGTGTACTAGGCCTTCAGTGTTAGATGCGTTAAAAATACGATGTATTAACTCCCCAAAATGTTGGGGGAGATTAGTGTTTAAAAGGGCCTGTATTTCACTGTGGGTACTCGCCACCTGGAGAATGAATGTCTCCCGGGCGGACGTGAGCATAACTTCCTCGTTTAATAATAGTGCCTTTATTCTGCTCAGTCTATTGAAATCTGCTTCCATGGTAGGGATGGAAGGCCAAATAGAGATATCAACCTTGCCATGAGGGGGAGGAAAAAGCACATTTTTGCAGCAGACAACCCTGTGCGAAACTGTTACAATGTAAGGAATGCCAGCCTGCAGGCCACAACAGTATTCGTTATTTAAAAGTAAATAACTACCATTGGAAAGGAGAGTGAAAGTAGGTGAAATAACAGGAGCAGGAATACCTTTCAGCACACAAGCAAGATTAGGAGAGGAAACGCTACATGAGCCATGCAATTTAATGTGTTTACAAATAAGCGAATGACCCATAGTCGAGTCGCAGTACTCCCCCGTGAGAAAGACTTCCTTGCCGTCCCGAAGGCATTTATACATGAAAGGCAAGGACCAGAGTTCATGCAGGAAAGCACTGCCCAACGGCCGGTAACGGCCCACAGGATAATGTCTCATGCATGAGTCAAATTCAAATAAGGAAAAAGGTAAAGCGATAACCCCATGAACTAGCCATACAGCAGAATCGAGTTCTGCAACAGAGAACGGCAAAGGATCCATCTTTTCGATATGTAATAAAGTGTAAGTTGCATCTTTCATGGACATAAATTGCTGTTTGTCAGTTAAGTTAAAAGGTAGAAACAAGGCAGAGGTGTTCAAAAAATGCCAAGGAACTTTACCTAACTTGAGCGTTTGTAAAGTCCATGCAAACTGCATAACCGAACGCAATTGATTCTGCCCATGATATAACACAGAAACATCATCTTGTACAATATCGACAACAGAGGACACAATATTCCCTAAAGTATAAATGCGAGAAGACAGGGTATTAATACTATTGTCAACAACAGCAAGCACCTTTTCCAAATTTGCTTGATCTATTTCCCGAAGACGGGAAGCAGCTTCCATTTGTGATAGCTTCCAGAGTTCATTATATGTCTCATAAATGAATCTTTTAGGTCGGGGACCACGAGGACCCAAAACAAAGTCGGACAGACCAATATTGCCTGAAAGGAGGGACAAATGTTGTTTAACAGAATCAAGGGACGAATGTTGCAGCCATTGTTTGCATAATTTACCAACAGAATATGTAGTGACAGTACGGGCATCTGCAAACCTCGGATCAGGCCTATTCTGTGTGTAACTAATACCAGAATCGTGAAAACGCATTTGACATGCGTTAGATGATATAGGCCAAACCAACCAGGGTGACTGCACTAGCTCAGAAACATTAAACAAATTATTCTGTAACAGAGCCTGCAGGGACACGAGGGACATATTGAATCGTGAGCTTTCATTGGGAAAACTCGACAGGGATGGTATTGATGGAGTATTCAATTGTTTAGTGGTTGCTAAGCCCCAACATGTAGTCTGATAGATAGAGACATTGAGGAACATAATTTGTGTAGGGATGAGGCAAGCACGGTGTAATGCCTCGGTTCCCTGTACCTGCCATGGCTTGGAGCCCCAAATAGATTTTAAATCCACTGTATTATCCCAGTACTCATAACCACCCACAGCTAGGGCACTTAGAAAGGAACCTGAATAAAGCAATTTGGTGTGTGTTAACATAATTTTCTGAGTTGATGTGTTATTTAGTCTAAAATAATATGATGCAGGGTTCGACCGATTAAAATCAGTGAAATAATTAAACTTATTTCGAAGAGTTTGAGAGCTACCTGGCAAGGGGTTTGGACAATGTTCCCATTGGGTATAGTTAACAGAACTACGCAGGGCACTGGGCTTATGGAGAAAATGATTACCCCAATGTTGGTAACAATACAAATCGGCATAATTAGCAGAATTCATATATAAATCTTCAGCATTAAAAGATGCATAATATTTTAAATCGGCAAACAATGCTTCAACGGCATGCACATCCCAATCATCAGAATGAATATTATTTTGTACTACATCACCCATTGAAACACGAAGGACATTAGGTACATTAATAATTTCCGTCGGACCATGGATTTGATAGTTCACTGCATCCCATACGATGCCATCAGCAACTGGGAAGGCTGAAATGTTCACAAATGTGTGGTCACGCTTCATGATGTGAGACGAGGAATGAGGAGCCAAAGTTCCAGAAACATAGTCTACAGCAGAGCGTTCAGGTAAATAGTGACCATTAATTAGTAGAAAAAACACTGTGACAAAGCCAATGGACATGAACAAAAATATCAAGAAAAGTACCAACCAGATCAGATGTATGTCCAGGGGGGAATCAAAAAATTGTCTCTAAACCAGGATATAAAAATACTGAACTTGGATGGAACTTTTGAAGATGTGGAATCCGAATCAAAGGAATAACGAGTCGGGCTTAGTGGCGTTGTTGGTTGATGTGCCACCGATTCTGATGCAGGATAAGTATACTCGTCCTCGTCGATATTGGTGGAGAGTTGGGGATCAATCGTAGTTTCAGGCAAAGTAGAGGATTCAGGCAAATCGACCATCTCAATTACAGCATCAGCGATCGTTCGTGCAGATGGACTATGAACATATGTCCGATAAATGGCAGGACAAGAGACCGCTGGTGTGACACTATTCAGGATCGGCCAGGCGCTGTAGCTTGACATTTTCCACTGAGATGTATCTGTTCTCCTTGCGACCAGGAAGCGGTGGTAAAATGACTGTACGTGTTCCCTTCAAGCCCAGAACTGGAACCGGTGCACGAAAAGAGGGGCCAAATTCTTTTTGTTTTCAACCTTCTCTCGAACCAGTTCTCCAACTTTCGGAAGCCAGCCGGCTACCGGAATCTGCAACGCAGGATCTGTGGCTGAAGGCAAATGTGTAGTTGCAAGTTTGTCTCGGGCTTCTTGTAAGTCCTGTAACATAGCAGAATGGTTATCTACATCAAACTTGGCAGATTGCGCCGCGATGTCTGGACCCTCAAGGTCAGGCACAAACATTCTTATGCCAAAGAGCATTTCGTATGGGGTCCGCCCACCCAGAGGTCTTCTAGGGAGATTATTAAGTGCACGCTGAACGGTATACAAATGGGCCAGCCAGTTCCTGCCAGTACCTATAACCCTAGCTGTTAAGGATTGCTTTAAGTCACGGTTCATTCGTTCAACGATAGAGTTGCCCTCAGGCCTATACGGAGACGAAAATTTCACCCGCACCCCAAGCGAAGCCATTGCATCCTTGTAAGCCCTAGAGGCAAACGCTGGACCTTGGTCCGAATGGAAGGTGCCGCATGCGAAAATTCCCACAAAGACACGCAAATCCCTGATTACATTTCGGGCGTCAGCACTCCGTTGTGGCCAGACCCAGAGAAACCGTGTGCACGAGTCCACTGCCACTAAGATGTATTTATAGGCAGTGTCTGATGAGAATGGACCGCAGTGATCCAAGTAAACACACCCAAAGGGTCTGTTAGCAATGCAGAGCGGGGTTTGTGGTGGACGTGTTACCGTGGAAGGCTTAATCTGTTGACAAACATCGCAAGAAAGCACAAAAGCACGGGTGTCTTTATATAACCCACGCCACCAATAACGCTGCTGCAAGATGGAAACCGTAGCTGACACACCTGCGTGAGCCGAAGCCATGCCTTCGTGTGCAGCTGATATCAAGGCACTCCTGCGGTCCGCGTTGGGGATCAGCCGATCTCCAACGTCAGGTATAGTTACATAAGGAACCTGATCGGGACTTAATGTGTAAGAATACTTGGAAGGGAAACCTGTAGGGTAATTATTACCTTCCTTGGTTGCAGCAATAGCTGCTAATATAACAGGGTCTATTTTAGACATGGACCTGGTAACCGCTGCTACTGAACACGTGACTACTGCTGAACGGGCAGCTTCATCTGCCAGATCATTACCAATAGCGTGTGCGCCCACCCGCTGATGGCCTAAGGTGTGAACCACCTGTGTGAGAGGCAGACGTTGTTGCAATTCTGCCACTCGAACCCAAAGCATTTTATGCTTAATTGTGCTCCCTTTGCGTCCTTGTAGTCGTTTTTCGACCAGAAAAACAGATTGTCATTGTAAGATTGTACACAGTAAAAAGAATCACATACAATAAGAGTGGTCTCATCCTGTGAAGCGAACTCAAGCGCAAGTAGCAATGCATGCAGCTCGGCCAATTGTGCGGTACTATCTCCAAGTGTGCGAGTATGCACTACAGAGGATTTGAACTTTCCATCTACAAAGGAACCCGCAACAATTGCACATGCAGCTGAATAAGCGTGCTTGGACCCAGTGGCCGGTTGCGCCGAACCATCGGTGTAGATCACACATTTGTAATCCTCAAGCGGTAGTAAAAACAAAGGAGGAGGATGAACGAATTCATACTGCAAAAACTCCTGAGTCTGAAGAGAAGAATCAAAAACAAAAGTGACGTCCGAAGACGTCAAAGATGTAGCCCATTGTATCCAACGGGGATGCATTGCTTTTGAGTTCGGTACACTTGCCTTTGTTACTGCCTCCAGGGCAGGACAGGGTGTTACCACCAGAATCCGCTTTCCCTGTGCCAGTGCGCGTTCTTTTAAAATCGCCATTTGCACTGCAGTTAGAACTTTTTCGACAGATGTAAAGCGCAATTCAGCGGAAGTGTACAGATGTGACTTGTATGCGATGGGTACTGTATCACCTTCATTATAGGTTAAGTATGTGAATCCCACCGCCCCGGAATTATTCTAATCACCAGGTTTGTGTGGTTATCACGAGTCAAAAGATATTTAGACTCCAAAGGTCTGTCTGCAAAGACTGCAGAATTGAGGTATGCTCAGGCAGCCAGCAAGACCTTGAATAAGTAGGTTGTATCAAAGCATACAAGGGCTTGATACGCTGGGCATATTCGGGAATGTAAGTACGCCCAAAATTCAAGAAACCCAGCAAAGACTGAAGTTTCTTCAGAGTATTTGGGGGCACAAATGTGCACATTTTTCCAAGAAATGGGGGCTAAGCCCTTACCTTCGTTGTTGAGCTCATAGCCCAAGAACAGAACTGTGAATTCAGCAATGTGTGATTTAGCAAAGTTAAATTTGTAACCCTGCTCTGCAAATTCAAGAATAATGCGGTCCACACGGGACAAATGCTGAAATAATTCGTCGTCCGTCAGATAGATGTCATCTACGTACGAACATGCGTCTTGATCAATGTCATTTAACAAAGAAACAACACGGGCGGCGAATATACCCGGACTATTTTTGTAGCCCATGGGTAAACGCCGGAACTGGAATAATTTACCACCGGATGTGAATGCGGTCCATTGACCACTCTCCGGGGCTAGGTTGTGCGTGTAGAAACCGTTTGAAAGGTCAAGTGTCGTTTTGTATTTTTTACGAACAAGACTGTCTACAAGCGCAGAACTGTGTGTATTTTGCACCGCAAAGTTCCGACAATGAGTATTTAAATGCCGGTAATCCAAAACTAAGCGGTACGATCCATCGGGTTTAGAAACCACGAAAAGGGGATTGTTCATAGGTGATACGCATGGTTCAATTACTCCCTGATATTCCAACTGTGTCAGAATTTCGGAGACGGGGCCTTTTGCCTGCCGTTTGATGGGATATTGGGGTTGTGGCTGCGGTAGTGACCGCAAAGGTATTGCATGAGGAGGTGATTCTTCATCCCATCCCACATGGTTGCGGTATAACGCTGGTGCCAGGTACACAGCCCACTCAGCTGCAAGTGCTTCAGCTTTGTCTTTTGGGACATGCCGTGAGAAGCTTGGAAGGATTACCTCCTCTCCTTTATGTGCAGCTAATACGAATGGGGGTGGCCAATCCACCTCTGCTAACAAAATGTCATATGAAGAGGTTAGATTTTCCCCAAAAATCCCTTTTATTTCACGCGGTATGTCACCTTCAATTTGTATGACTATATTATATAGTCTGTCAGGGGGTGCCACTCTCGTGTCAGCTGTCTCTACAGTAACGAATGTTTCAGTTGCTGTCGCCTCCATATGAGGACGTAGCGCCTCCCGCACTATGGTAACTTCCGCGGCGCTGTCTAGGAGGGTCACTGCCCACGTCCAATTCTGGAGTCTCGTTCTCACGGTCTGAGGCATATTTCGCTGTGACAGCAGCAACTTTTTCTTCTGAAATTGCGGTCGAGGAAGGTGAAAGTCTTCTGCTTTCCCTCTGACTTGTTGTCGAGGTTGGTCTCGCTCCTGGGGAGCCTCTCGGCCCCTTCCTCTATCTTGCCGTCCTCCTCCACCAGCCTGTGACGACGTCTGGGCCTGTGAAGAACGAGGAGAACGCGTATTAGAGCTCTGAAACCTTTCTGGTGATTTAATCCTTGACCTATCACGTAAATCATAAGTACGTTCAGAAGAAACCGAAACTGGGGAAGCGCCTCTCGACCCCGGCTTCTTTTGTTGCTTACCCTGTTTTTTCTGTCTCCAACTCTTTTTAGTGAAGACCGGTTTATCATCTTTCTCAGATGCACTTTTTGTTTGTGTAACTTGTGTTTGCGATTGAGTTTGCATTTTTACAAAAGGCTTGTTGCCCAGGCTATTTCTTCCAATTGTTTTATAAGCCCGGGCAATAATTTTCGGTAATTCGCGGGGCCTGTCCAACTCTGGGACCAAAGCCAAAGCATTCGCTACTTGAAAGTTCATAGCATCGCCCTTGACATTTCCAAGGATCAGCTCAGCTACTACATCAAACACTCCCACTAGTCTCATCCCTAATTCCACAGCCGCTTCAGGGCCATGTTCATCCTGTACTTTTTTAATTACAGAGGGTAGAACCGTCATGGAAGGAGTTCCAAAACATTTTGAATAAACTGCTGCGAATACCTTACCCCAGTTTTCACATGATGTCAAATCGGGGATTATGTCTTTTGGCAAACTTATCGTGAGGATGCGGTGTTTATCTACTGGGGATGTATGGGGAAACACTGCTTCTATCTGATCGAACTTTTCTGCAAGCCAGTAAGGATAGTCGTCCTTATTTTGTGGACGTTTGCCCATCACAGAATTTACCATGACAGGACTTATGGTCACTCCAGCGGCTATAGCTGGTTGGCCTGCGACTACAGGAGCAGCTCCATGTAGACTACCTGTAACGTATGTCACTAGGGCTCGATGCACTCGTACCAATTCGGTATGCATAGTGCGCAGTTCCGCAAGCGGTAATTTGGATGCGGGGTATACCCGGCCAATACAGGCCAAGTGGCCCCCTGAATTGACAAGGGGCCTAAACGAACTGCGGTAGTTGGTTGTGGTAGGGCGCCATTAAACCAAACACGGTGCTGCCAAGCCGTGAGAGGTACTTCAAGAGTGGTATAGGGGCGATATGCAGCAGGAATAACGGTGGGTTTATATTCATGAAACAGCTTATCACCTGCATCCACCGCTTCAAAAGTGATCCAAGTGTAAAACACTTCAAAGTGATAAGCCGGATCGGCTTGAACCACAAAGACCAACTCGACCCCTGTATCGGGCACTCCATACACAGCTAAGTGGTCTCGGAGTGCTCCTCGACTATGTGCAGCTATCGCCACACCAGCCATGACTAAACAATTATATTCGACAACCTAACAGGGAGCACAAAAATGGGTCTGTTAACTAACCTTTTTTAATAATATCAAGCTTGAAAGAACCTATAAAACATTCAATATAGGAGGTATCACCGTCACATACGCCTCCGGAAGCGTACGCGAGGGGTTTGTGGACAAGCACAAGTACTACTCAAGCGTCTCGCAGATAAGCCGCCCCACGGTGGTCGCGCCATGTCATAAGGTTTCTGCACATACACAGAGCTATGCACAGGAAAATGGGACCCCGGAATACAGTGGTTTGCCACCATATACCGTAGCACCCAAAAACCCCAACCCAACTAGCTTAGCATCCCATTAGCACCCAAGTACTAATGTTTGGACAACCCAGAACACGGTATCTTTATCTCAGGACTCGCAGAAGCAAGAACACTCTTTCGTCACTCACTCGTACTTGTCCACAAGGTGCGTAGGAAGAGACACTGGATAGGTTAAAATGTTTATTCCAACTTACGTGCTCTAATGTACAGTACACGTGTCAGTACTAATAGCATAATGCATATGACTAATATAAGCAGCATGGTTACAATTCCATAGAATACAAACGGGGAAAGCATCTCAGAGCTCAGTGGATAAACGTATAAATAACATTACCACCCTCCCTTGCAGTAAGATTGTTTATTATAATAATAGAAGACCTCTGGGCTTTGACTAGCGAACCCCCATACCTCAGTCTCTAGATGCAGAATTACATCAGCAGGACATCATAGCTCTTCTCACTGAAAGGGATTTCTCCAAGTGTGTTAAGCGCTAGTAAACCACAGTATTAAAAGCATACCAAATTCTTCATGGCAATTGCACCTAATGTTATGTCTGGGTGCGCGAGACTGGCCATATCAGGAAGAACCAAAATACATTGTTATGCGACCTTGTACATGTTTGTGCAGACTGAGCCCAAAAAGGTGAACAACAGAAAATGCAGACAGTGCAAAAGAACTTGGCACGAGCAAAGGGCGAGGGAGGCCCGGCTCAGTGTAACGTGCGCAAAGAAAAGCAGCATGGCAGCCAGGCCTAGGCCAACATAACAAGGCAGGTAACAATCCACAAGA
Organism: Calotriton arnoldi; assembly: GCA_963921515.1. Taxonomy (NCBI): domain Eukaryota; kingdom Metazoa; phylum Chordata; class Amphibia; order Caudata; family Salamandridae; genus Calotriton; species Calotriton arnoldi. Next base: position 1,621,961 of record CAWUFW010003585.1, read on the forward strand.
CAATAGCATGATGGGAGTTGTAGGCACAGATATTGCTCACCCTCACAATTGGCCCATCAACACCACTCTCAACCATGCTCACATCACAGGGAGTGGAAAAGGACTCACAAGATGGCTGACACTGAGTACTGCTGGGGGGAGCACAAGGCCCTGCTGGGAACTGTGCAACAACCAACAGCAGGACACCACTGACTGACATCCTGAAAGACAACTTGCACTCCCTGCAATGGAAGCACGCTTCATGGTGGGATAACTGGGCTGGGGGAGAAGGAGGCCTGGATGGCAACCACATACCACCAATGCTGGTCATGCACACACCTCAACATACACATTGACATGCCACAGGTTGGCAGGACAATGTGCTACACCAATATCACTCTCTGACTGTCACAATTTAGGAGAATGCACTGTCCTGGCCCACATCCAGAGGTACAGTCACAACTGTCAGGTGTTTGAACAATTGATGCCAGTAGAAACATAACATACAATCTGTGTCTCTCCCCAAAACAGGTGATGATGGGGACACAGCAGCAGACGAGGAGGAGTCCCTGTCCCAGGCTCCGGGGAACACTGAGCTCACTGGTGTGGATCAGCCACTGCACTCCTCGGATGGCAAAGAACCAGCTGGAACCTCCGGTGTGAGTCATCATGCAGCACCAGCAGGACCAACATCTGCACCCCCTGCACCCACCCCTCCAACAACTGCCAACACACAGGCCACCCCTGCCAACACGGACAGACCAAGGACCACAGATGACAACAGCGCAGGGACCCAGGCCCAAACTGGAGCTGGTGACAACGAGCCCAGGAACAACACCCAAGTGGGCCCACGGTCACTTATGCGTGCCACCGCAGGTCCTGCACGTGTCGCATGGGGTGGTGGGAGGGGTGGTAGACATAGGTCGCTCTTTGCAGAGGGGTCTGGACTGCATGATGACCCACAACTGGCACGCATCGCGGATGCGTACCAGACTAGCACCGGAGAGGTCAGCCAGGTAGAGGGGATCCTCAAGGACATACAACAGCAGCAGGCTGCCCATCATGCCCGCTTGGACTCCCACATGTCCCGTGTCGACACACACATGTCACATGTCGAGACACACATGTCACGTGTCGAGACACACATGTCTGGCATGGAGTCCAAGTGGGACACATTGGAACAACTGACAGCGGTGCATAGGGACATACTCACATGCCTCCGCCAGATCAGCACCAACATGGCCTCACCTCCCTGTGTGCCCACAACAACTGCTGCTGAAACAACTGCAAATGCCACAGGGAGGGAGGAGGACTCTGGCAGAGAGTCCCCTGAACCACCGCAGCCTGCACCTGAGGGTCCCCCCCCCCCCCAAGAAGAGGGGCCGTCCGAAGAGGCCAAACTGAAAGTCCGATGGCCATCTACAACCCCCAGGAAGCCAACACCTGTTCTGGAACTTTTCCTCTGTGTGCAAACTGCACGCCCTGTCGAAGCCAACCCAACTCTCCCACATGACATGGGGAGCTCTATTTGGCCAAATTCATCAGATGACAGTGGACTTTACTCTGGACATTTCAGCTACCAAGACTTCCAATACACATGGGAACTTTGGATTCCAATTACTATGTACAGCACCCACCATCCTGTGCACCATCCTCACACCTGTATTTAAATAAACTCACCAATACACCATATCTGCCTCTGTTGTGATTCCAACGTGGTTTTTGTCATGTAGATGGTGATCTGCTAAATGACACTGTGCATGCTAACTGCTACAGCAAGTCCAACCCCGTCATGTCAGTCATGGCGACGTGACACATATGAGGGAGACACACCACTAGGGCCACACAACACATGCACACCAGGGCCATCAGACTCATCACCTATACTGATGTTGCAACTAAATACAGTGGAATGCACAGACACGCCACCTATTCACAGTCACTGTGAACTAGACTACAGGTGCAGTAAGCAAATGTCAATCAGATGTGTGACTACAGACAACGCACATCCCAAAGTGAAGCACAGGTTTATTACACATTTGCAACATGTTGTTTCCACTACAAATGCAAGCTAATCCAACCTGGCTGTGGCCACAAAGTCAAAAAAACAGAAGATAGAAAGTCCAGGGGTGTGTGGCACATCACCTGTAGGGAAACGACTGCTTCCACCTTGGAAGTTGAATCATGGATTCGGGGGATCCAAGTTGATCAGACAACTCTGGCAGCACCCTGTGAAGGACAGACATGACACACAGTCAAAAACAATGAAGAACAGCACAGAACGGCAATACTCATGTCTAATACATGTCACGAGATAACTACACAAAACCAAGTTAGCATGTCAACACTGTTGGGCAGTACAGACCACCTGCAAGGACACATCGCTGCACGCATCCAGTCAAGTAGCACATGGGCACACTCAAACAGCACCAGAGCACCACACACACATATCATGCAAACTCAAATCATTGACATCACAACCCTCTGGAGACTCACATTCAGCTGAAGAAGTTGGTGATGAGCTGTGTGCAGACATCACCATCATCATCATCATCATCTTCACTGGCATCGTGACCCAGGCCAGGATCTTCCACAGGTGGCGGACGTTGGTCATCGTCATCCAGGATGAGAGGCAACTCCTTCCGCACTGCCAGGTTGTGTGGCATGCAGCAGACGATGACAATCTTGCACACCTTTGCTGGGGCATATGGGAGGGCCCCTCCTGTCTTGTCCAGGCAGCGGAAGCGGCTCTTCAGGAGACCAAAGGTCCTCTCAATCACCCTCCTCGTCCGACCATGTGCCTCATTGTAGCGCATCTGGGCTGGTGTCACAGGGTTCCTGAGGGGTGTCAGCAACCACAGCATGTTGGGGTATCCCGAGTCACCTACAGACAGACAATTGCACATTAGCCAATTTGAAAATGTGTGCGGAAAACAACATAGCAGAACACACACAATGGTACAAAGTCAGTACACACCAACAAGCCAGGCACGCTGGTTCGGCATCTGTGACTTCATCCTTGGGATGCGACTACTCCTCATCACGTAGGCATCGTGTGCCGAACTGGGGAAATGGGCACAGACATGTGAGATGGTCATATCTGCAAGACATACCACCAGAGCATTGATCGAATGGTAATGTTTACGGTTGCGGTATGCCTGCTCATGTGCCTGTGGTGGTATCAAAGACACATGTGTCCCATCAATGGAGCCAATTACATGTGGCATCCTCCCCAGGGCATAGAAGTCACTCTTGACGTCAGTGAGTCGTTGACGTGTTGGGAAATAGATGTACTGGTTGAGGTATCTCAACATTGCCCCCAAAACATCGCGTAGCACACGGCTGAACATAGTCTGTGACATCCCACCAGTAGTTGCCACAGTGTGTTGAAAGGTACCGGTGGCAAAGAAGTGTAGGGCTGCCATCACCTTCACCTTGGGGGTCAGCGCTGTAGGATACGGCCGGCCAGGCTGCAAATGTGGGGCCAACCGCACTGCGAAATCCTCAATCAGCTGCCTGGTGAAGCGGTACCGTCGGATGCTGTCACGTTCCACCATCGTTGCCAGGTCTGGGAATGGTCGATGGACAGCAGGAGCCCTGCAGTGCATAGGTGAAGAAAGCAAGATTGGCAGTCACCCCACCTATGTGCCGTTCACCATACTCAATTTCACATGATACATCATCAACATACACAAGTACTTGATGTGTGTGTCGTTCCGTTTGGACATATATGGCACCTACATGGACATCATCTAACATCTCTGTTCAACAAGTGTTGACAACAGGTTCCAGGGTGTGCTATGGGACACCATTAGGCTGTGTCACAGTACCCATTAACTGCTCTCACGTTCCACACACATACCACAGTGACATGTCTGGACAGATGCTCCACAGGCATCACAGCTCATTGACAGGTAGATTAACAGGGAGCCTGTCTTGCCACATGGACACTGGCATGACATGGCGTATCATGTACACGTCAGAAAAACAAACATGACACCCACAAGTAGTGGCCCCTGTAGCCTCTGCAGGACAGACATGGACGTCTGTGACACACAGACACACACCATCAAAGTTCATGCACAAACCACGTGGATGTGGAGACTGTCTCCCATTGTGCACATGGAGTCAGAGACATGTGATACACAACATGCACACAGACTGTGGAGGGACATCACTATTGTTGGAATGGGCCACCCTGTGACGTACATGCCTTCCCACATGTGAGCCTGGGGGTATGTGACATGTCATACACATACACAACCTGGGAATGTGACCATGACACATGCTCAGAAATGAAAAGTTGCACACCACAGTGGTCAAGTGCACAACACACAAAGGACCCTGTCCCCATTAACACGTGCACAGCCTGGGTGTGTCTGCCCCCAAGTGCCACCCCAAAATCCACATGTTCACCCCCATACACAGATAAGGTTATGCTGCCACACATGCCTCATAGACAGTGTGGACTGGGTGTGGTGTTGTAGGTGTGCCCCTGGAAAGTAAATGTGGCTGGCATAGGTTCACCAGTGACCAGCATGGTGACATATGCGTGTGACCTGTCCAGGGACGTGTTGTAGAGCAATGGACCGATCGGTGTGCCCAGCCGGCCCATTGCATTGAATGTGAGCGGGTACGCGTTGTATGCCTGGTACGCGTTGTACAGCAATGGACCGATTGGTGTGCCCGGCCGGCCCATTGCATTGAATGTGAGCGGGTACGCGTTGTAGAGCAATGGACCGATCGGTGTGCCCGGCCGGCCCATTGCATTGAATGTGAGCGGGTACGCGTTGTATGCCTAGTACGCGTTGTACAGCAATGGACAGAATGGTGCGCACACATTGGCTGGGGCATGGCATGGCAACGGACGCGTTTTCGAAGCTCCAACGAGTCTGATGCAGTGAATTCAGTTGGCCAGCCACAACAATGTTGCAAAATCATGGGTGTCATGAAGTTGAAGATTTGAAGGATGCTGTGGGCGTGTATTAGTGCTGCAATTCCATGGATAGGTCAAATTCAGAAGATGCAAACGACTTAGACCTATCACTTTGCCAACATGGGACAGTATCTGCCTCTGCAGCACACATATAATGCTGGCTGTTCCCCTGAGAGCTCACTTGCCTGCACTACATGCTCCAGGACGACATCTGCCACCAACACTGCTGCTGTTTATGCATCCTCTGGCTCCTGCAATGGCACGTACTGTGGAGAGAGCCCCAGCCTTCAGCCTTGAGGAGAACCAGGCCCTGCTGGACAGCCTCCTTCCACAGTACAGCAAGCTGTATGGGACACCAGGGGAGCAGGTGAGTGTGCTGTCCACTGCCTCACTAATTGTGCATGTTGTCTGACTAGCAGGGCTTTCAGTGTGCACACCACTGGCTAGCATGCCCACTGAGTAGTTGTCACACCCCAAAGTGTGTAGTCACATGCACAGAACTGGTACAGTGCAATAACAGTGCATTCCAACTAGGTTTACTTCCCATGCAATGATACCATGTAGTGACTGCTGGCAAACTGTTCATAGCCATTGTTGCACTGCCTGTGTACATCATATGCCCCTGTGATTGAGACATGTATATCCAACTTGTGATGCACGTATATGTTGCATGTGTAGTAATGGCCTTTTCACTTTGTCATCCTCACAGGTTGATGCCCACCAGAAGCAGGAAATCTGTCTGACCATCGCCCGGAAAGTAAGATCCGTGGGGGTCTACAGGCGCAGGATCCGCAACTGCCAAAAGAGGTGGCAGGACCTTCGTGGCTGGACCCGGAGGATCGCAAGGGTCCAGCTGAAGCTGTCGCCTCCTCGCAGGAGGGGCGGACACCGGACCCTGACCCCCACATGCTCCGGATCCTGGCGGTGGTCTTCCCTGACCTGGATGGGCAGCTGAAGGACAGACAGCAGCAAGGAGGGGGTGAGTCCATGACTGCACTGTGCACTTTTTCTGCCATGCTATGTGCCCTCCTCTGGCCTGGTTAAACTTCCACAGTACATCAGTCATGTGGTCCAGGACCCATGTCCCTCATTTGTTACATGCCCACTTCTCCTCTGATACGCATATGTGTGGCCCTTATAGTCAGGAAATTGTCTAATTTGGGGACTGTGTCATTGCATTTTGCTTTGCTCAAGGTGGGGGACAGCATTTGTTCCCGTGACTATGTTGTGCAATTCATGGGTGGGTCAATTGCTTACACAATGCCTAAGTTCTGACATGTGATCTGCGTGTAACTTTGATATGTGGTCCGCTTGTTGCTCTGACTCACCACATGTCCCTGGGGAATGTGGCACACACCCATGCTGCTGGTGGGAACAATATTTGGGCCTCAGGAGTATGTGTATCCAGTGTGTCACACATGCTTAGCCACCTGCCTACTGTCCAGGACTCATCCCTCATACAGGTGGAGCTGGACAGTCATGCCTACTCCAGTGCATACAATACACTCTGTACTCCCACTCCCGTGTATCATCTGGCATGTTGTGGTCAGTGAAATGTACCCTCAGGTGTCTGCCTCTGTCTCATTGTGCTGTGTCTTCGTTGTCAGGACTACTGGTATGTTCATCGTTTGGGGCTCAGCATGCCATCTGAGATGTGACCATGATAGACGATACTTCTGTGACTTATAGGTGTCTGATCACTTGACTGTGCACACAGGTGTTTGCGATTGTGACTTTCAAGCAGCTGTATTTTCATTCACAGCACACTGTGAGGTGCTCATGTTCAGAGAGTTGTGTTTCATGTCCCCCATATGTCCAGTTGGTATGACGTGGACAAATAGTAGTACAGATGATGTGGTTTTTGGGGAATGGACATGTGCACTTGTCAGTCACATAACTTGCATTCCCCATGCCCTCGGATTGTGACACAGTGCAGACTGTTGTTGTCTGGCTGCCATGGCCATGTGACTTGAGACAGTAATGTATGACTTTGCACGCATTCCTGTGTCATGGCATTCAACTTCGTGGGACTGATCCTGCAGGGGAGTGACATGTGCAACATGTACCCCATTGTGGCATTGACTATCCGGACATGGGTGCATCATGGTGTCTGGTGCTGGTCTGCATCACATGCATTTCTAATTAGAATCTGGCCATCCCTTTATCCGGACACCTGCACTGACTCAGTGGCAAGAGATGTGATGTGTGCATGTTCACATGCTTCACCGTGTTACCTGCTATGTCCAACAACTGTGTAGGTGGTGCATGTGTCCACACTGGGGTCTTACCATCAGACAGGCACCAGACAGATGGGTGCAAGGGCAGGAGGGGTGTGAGTCCCATGGTTGACCATCAGACTGACAATTGGCTTCCCCGAATCTGTGTGAGGACTTTAGGCAATGTTCAACTAAGGATGCCAGGGCTTGCTCTGTAATGTGCTGTACTTACTGTGGTGTGTGCGGTCAGTGCAGGTGACTGATGTTTGTCTGTTTCCCTAATTGTTTGCAGATACATCCACGGCCACAGGAGGGGACAGCTCCACGGACCAGGAGGAGCAGCGGAGCCAGACTGGGTCAGCATTGGACGAGTGGTCAGAGGGACCCAGTGGCACGGAGGGCGAGGGGAGCCACACCGAGGAGTCCTCAGCACCATCCACCTCAGCTGGGGACCACAGCAGCTCGGAGGATGACTCCCTTGTGGAGGCGGGTCTCGGCAGCCACCAAAGGCCAGCTAGTCTGTCTGGCCCCGCCACTACCACCACCACCACCGCCCTCCCATCGGCTCCCATTCCTGAGGTCCGTGGAGGCTCCCGTGCTCGGGAGCGTGTCTCCTTCGTGCCAGGCACCGCACCCCCTGCCCCTGTGTCCCCTGCTGCCCTGAGTGAGGAGTCTGTGTACCTCCTTCGGCAGCTCCATGTAGGGCAGACAGCAATGCTGAGTGTCCTCCATGCACACACCACTCTGTTGACACAGCTGGTGTCGTTCATGGAGGGCATCTCGACGGGTATGTCTGCCCTACAGAGGAGCAATAGGTCCATGGACTCCTCCCTGACGGCAGCAGTGTCCCTCCTCCAACAGTCCCTCACCCCTCCCACCTCTGCCCCATCCACACTTCCTGCCCCCTACCTGTCCAAAGCACATGCACACCTGCACAGTCATCCACACACACAGACACGAGCAGCACAGACACACCCAAGAGTAAGGCAAGACGTGCACACAAGCATCCTCAGGGAACTGATACCACAGACACAGGGGATGGGGAACACACACACACACAGACATCCACATTCACTCCGCAGTCCTCCAAATCCTCTCCCTCCAAGACCCCTTCCCTTGCCTCGCCTGCTACCCCACCTACACAGCAGGTCTTCCTGTGTGACCTCGGCCTCTTCCCCCACCATTCCTGCTGACCCAGCACACCAGGGGAAGAGGAAGTCCACCCACACAGAGAGGAGTGCCCCTCGCCCCCGGACACCCCTCCCCAGGTGCAGGCAGACACAGGAGCCCATTCGGAAGTCCCCCGGAGCAGGAAGAGCAAGACACCACCACCACCACCACGCAGCTCCAGCGCCCAGTCTCTCTCCTCCATCCCCCAGGCCACCACTGCACAGGTTCCCCCGCCACACCCTGCCCCAGGTTCCCCCACACACCGATACCGCATCCCCAGACTACTTAGGCCCTCCCCCTGCCACTTGCTCTTCCACCCCCAACCCAGACACTCTGCCTGTTAGTGGCACTGTTGTGGGGACCGGGTCCCCCCCCTCTGTCCTGCCCACCTCATCTGCCCACCCTTCCACTCCCTTGGAGTCATGCACTGCAGTGGAGTCCACAACCACCACGTCTGACTCGGGCACTGCAGTGGGTACCCAGTCCACTACATCAGTCCAGCCCACTGCAGTGGTTGCGGCACCCACACCAACTGACTTGTGTACCACAGTGGTGCCGGCCCCCCTGAGTCAGACACCTCCACTGCAGTTGCCGGTGACACTCCTGCACCCACCACCCCTTCACTGCCTCACTCTGCCATCCCTTGATCCTGTCCCTGCGGTGCCTGGCCTGCCCCTTGTATGCCCCTCCATAGGGTTATGTCCCCCAACCGTACCAGTGCAGGCAAGCAATGTGTGACCAGTTGTCACTTCTCACCCCGTTGGTACTGTGATTTTGGACTGGCCATTGGCCTTAGTTTCTTTTGGACTTCCGTTTTTACCCTGACATTTGCTGAATAAAGCCTCTTTTTGTATACTTTTGGGTTTTCTTTTGATGTACATGATGTGGATGAGTAGCATCCTGCATTTGCAGTTGTAATAGTGTTCACATCAGGACGATGAAGTGTTGCAGTGATGGACTCCATGTGGTCCATGGGATATGTGTCCTGTTGTATTCTGGATCTATGGCATCCTTTGCTACAGTCTGAGGGTGTAATGTTCAGCATTTGACACAGGGATGTCCTTTTTGCATTAGTAAATGAACATCTTTGTCTTACACTGATGCACATCTGGTGGGCTTACCACTGTTCAATGTTCCAATTTCCCTGACTGTGTGCCCAGCTCCACTGGACATGCAGTTTTGCACATCAATGTCGAAGGACTCATCTGTGTATACAGTGCAACTTGCTTGACACATGTTTGGTGTGTGTGCAGATGACTGACGTGACACCCCGTACCCAGGCTGATGTGAGCAGAGCCTTCTGTGTGTTGTGGTTGTTGACTCACTGACGGAGTGTTCTGCTGACATGTTTGGGTCGTGCACAGACAAGGTTTGGCACAGCGGACCTTCCACAGGAGTGGTGTGCCCTCATGGCAGTGTGTAATCTGGTGACATTGCGTGGGCCTGTGTTGTGTAAGCATGTCTGTGCCTGTTCCCTTCCCTTTTCCTACACAGGCTGTGTCCCTAGGGATGTTCCTGTTTGTGATGCTTGCTGAGTTGTTCTGTGTTCATCCGGCATCTTGGACCTGGTTTCTCTGTGATGTGGGTGCATGGCAAACTAATGTTCATGAGGTTGTCATCCCAGGTTGTCTTTGTTGTCAGTGCTGGGGATGCGGGCAAACGCAGATGGGACACATTCAGGATTCCCCTTGGCACTTGTTGTTTACACGAGTAATGTGATTTACAGTTTGTGTTAGCTTACAGTGATTGTGACACGTTGTGTGTGTGACAGCTGCCACTCCTCAGGGTCAGAGCTGCAATGTTGGTAGTTGTGTACGTGTGTTCTTCGTGTGTCACCTTGGCTTCTTCATTGGTGTGTGACTATGGCCAGGATCCCATTGATTGTGGTGGATTTCACATCATGCCCATGTACAGCATACTGTGCTGTGTGTCAGACATTGACAAGTCTTGTTGACTGGCCATGTGTGATGGGTTTCTGCACCTTGGTTCCCACCACCACCCCTGGTATTGTCATGGGTGCATGTGCAATGTCACCAGTCCATGTGAGCTTCATTGCTGCACATTGGTGGAGATCAGGGTGTGTGGTGTTGAGTGTGTGCAAAAGTGAGTTGTTGCACGGCCAGACCCCTACCTCCATATTGGCCTTGGCTGGCAGGCCGTGCTGATTGATTGGAGCTTGTGTAGGTGTGATGGTAGTTAGTTGCTCAGGACACATGGCTGGGGTTCACAGTGTGAACGACAACTAACATTGTCATCACAGTGGGATTATCATGCAGGCTAGTGTCAGCACAATATGGGGTCCCTGGGGGTAGTGCTGTGGTGGGTCTGTCTCTTGCTGTGTTAGTTGCTGTTCCTACAAGCTTGTGTGACATGTGTAATTTGTGCTCCCTTTCATCTAACAATGCCTGATTGCCCACATAGGGGATTTGGATCCATGAGTTACTTTTGTGTGGCACTGTATGTGCATCTGTGTAATTGGTATTGAGGCCTCATCATGTGTTCTGTGGTTGCCTGGGGACACTGGCACCCCCCCTCACCTGTTGTGTTTGATGTGCAGTGTGGGTCTGCCTGTTTGTGCATCTGCACCACTGCATTGGCATATCTTTAGTGTGCTATTGGCTGTATGTTGTTTGGTGGGTTTCACCTGCTGTCCCTGGGACTCCTAGGTCATCAGTCAGCACAATGATCATTGTTTGTGTGTCCCATTGCTGCCATGGTATGTTATTTGTTCACCTCACATCTACAGTCTCCACAGGGTATCTACATTAGTGTGCCCATTGGTGCAAATATGTGGGTCTGCATTATGATGGTCACTTCTGTCATTGTGTCATTGATGGATGTTGACAGTGTCAGCCCCCATGGGTGATGTTTGTCTGCACATGGCCAAAGGTATGTCTTATTTGCACTGCACTGTTTGCCTCCCCCAATCTATGTTGCTATGGGACACAAGCACTACTTTGCCACTGATGTGTTTGTTGTTCTGTGACCAGGAATCATCCATGCAGTTTGGCAGTTGCAGCTTTTTCAATGTCAACACTTACATTTTGGTCACTGTGATGATGGGGGTTTATACCCCATTGCCACAATGTTCAAAATGTGCTTCAGCTATGGACCCCACACTTACCTTTTGGTCACTGTGATGATGGGGGTTTAGACCCCATTGCCACAATGTTCAAAATGTGCTTCAGCTATGGACCCCACACTTACCTTTTGGTCACTGTGATGATGGGGGTTTAGACCCCATTGCCACAATGTTCAAAATGTGCTTCAGCTATGGACCCCACACTTACCTTTTGGTCACTGTGATGATGGGGGTTTAGACCCCATTGCCACAATGTGCAAAATGTGCTTCAGCTATGGACCCCACACTTACCTTTTGGTCACTGTGATGATGGGGGTTGGACCCCATTGCCACAATGTTCAAAATGTGCTTCAGCTATGGACCCCACACTTACCTTATGGTCACTGTGATGATGGGGGTTTATACCCCATTGCCACAATGTGCAAAATGTGCTTCAGCTATGGACCCCACACTTACCTTTTGGTCACTGTGATGATGGGGGTTGGACCCCATTGCCACAATGTTCAAAATGTGCTTCAGCTATGGACCCCACACTTACCTTTTGGTCACTGTGATGATGGGGGTTGGATCCCATTGCCACAGTGGTCACGGTATGCTTGCATTGTGGGGGCCACACACATTTATGTGTGACACATGTGATAGGGGGTCACATTGTATGTTCAAAGTCATGTTCAGTGTTGTAGGCATTTGACACAGTCTACACACGCTTGTCATGGTGTTGGGGGGGATGACTTTTTGTTGCATTCCTTATGTTGGTGTGTGCTTGTTGTGTCATGCATTAGCCATCCTGTGAGTGGGGGTGTTGTTGGTGGTAGGCATCCTGTCCCCCATGGGTAGAGGTGGTAGCAGTGGTAGGCATCTGGCACCCCCTGAGTAGGGGTGGTAGTAGTGACAGGCATCCAGCCCCCCATGGGTAGCGGTGGTAGTAGTGGTAGGCATCCAGCCCCCCATGGGTAGGGGTGGTAGTAGTGGTAGGCATCTGGCACACATGGGTAGAGGTGGTAGTAGTGGTAGGCATCTGGCACCCCCTGAGTAGGGGTGGTAGTAGTGACAGGCATCCAGCCCCCCATGGGTAGCGGTGGTAATAGTGGTAGGCATCCAGCCCCCCCATGGGTAGGGGTGGTAGTAGTGGTAGGCATCCAGCCCCCCATGGGTAGGGGTGGTAGTAGTGGTAGGCATCCAGCCCCCCATGGGTAGGGGTGGTAGTAGTGACAGGCATCCAGCCCCCCGTGGGTAGAGGTGGTAGTAGTGTCAGGCATCCAGCCCCCCATGGGTAGGGGTGGTAGTAGTGGTAGGCATCTGGCACCCATGGGTAGAGGTGGTAGTAGTGGTAGGCATCCAGCCCCCCATGGGTAGGGGTGGTAGTAGTGACAGGCATCCAGCCCCCCGTGGGTAGAGGTGGTAGTAGTGACAGGCATTCAGCCCCCCATGGGTAGAGGTGGTAGTAGTGGTAGGCATCCAGCCCCCCATGGGTAGGGGTGGTAGTAGTGACAGGCATCCAGCTCCCCCATGGGTAGAGGTGGTAGTAGTGACAGGCATCCAGCCTCCCATGGGTAGAGGTGGTAGTAGTGGTAGGCATCCAGCCCCCCATGGGTAGAGGTGGTAGTGGTGGTAGGCATCCTGCCCCCCATGGGTAGAGGTGGTAGTAGTGACAGGCATCCAGCCCCCCATGGGTAGAGGTGGTAGTAGTGACAGGCATCCTGCCCCCCATGGGTAGAGGTGGTAGTAGTGGTAGGCATCTGGCACCCCCTGAGTAGGGGTGGTAGTGGTGGTGGGCATCCAGCCCCCCATGGGTAGAGGTGGTAGTAGTGACAGGCATCTAGCACCCCCTGGGTAGGGGTGGTGTTAGTTGTTGGCATCCAGGCCCCTATGTGTATATGTGGCATTGGTGATGGCCATCCCGCCCCTATGGTGCTGCTGTTGCTGGTGTAAGTAATTTCTGCATCCCTCTGTGTGTGTGTGATATGTCGGGTACGTGTAGTTTATTTTTGTGGTTGACTTACCTTCTGCGCCGTACGCGTCCGTGCCTGTTCTGGTAATAGATGTAGAGTATTGGTAGGACCTGCGCGATGGGATTCATGGTTGGTTCGTCTCGTTCGTCTTTCTCTTTGCTTCGCCTCGTCCTCGTCGCTGGCGTGTTCGTCTCGTAGCCGTGGATCGTCTTGTGGCGCGAATCGGAGCTTATGTACGCCTCTCCCGGATGCTTTGACGTGCCGTGCGTAGCGACGGGTTCGGCGCGTACGGAAAGCGCATCGTACTTGTCCAGCCGCACGGGGCTGCATTTTGGCTTCCGTGCGACTCGATTCTGCTTTTCTGGATCCACATCGGTCGGAGAACTGGACCTGTATTGGGTGAGTACGACTGGGTCGGGATTTGGGCAGTTGTGCGCATCGTACTTGCTCGTTCGGACGTATGTGCGAATCGGTCGGGAAACAGGCATTCGCCTGGCTTTTTTCCCGGCCGAATGGTATTAGGTGCGCCTCCGACCGGGATCGGAATCGACCCCATTGTCTTTAAAACTCATGAATCTGACTGTCAGCCCCCCTTCTGTACTTTTATTTAACCAGGTGTCATTAACATGATTCTAATATCTCTTTTTTTTTAATCTCTTTTTAAGGATGGTCAAGGACTTTTTTTGAATACTATTGGGATCAGTCCAAAGGCCAATCATACCCAATTTGACCATCCAGTTCTTGATGAAATTAAACCACTTAATGCTCCCTTAAGTATCGACAGTTAGTACGTCGAGTAAAGATTCTCTTAGAGGTAGTGGGGTGTTGTTTGACCAAATGCGAATCCAAAAGTCAAGGGGCCTAAAAGCAATCACATGAGCGACATTCTTCAATCCCAAGTCCAGCCACATCGGTGTCACGGGAGCATTCCGGGGAAGCTGCATGGCTGCTCTCATGAGTTTGTTTTCGATTTTTTTCTATGGGAGTTACGTTAATATGGCCCCATAACTCCGCCCTGTAGAGTTCCACCCCAATGCCCTGGGCTTGGTAAACTTGAATCAGTGATGCCAGAAGTCTATATGTTGACTTCTTCAGCTTTTTAATTAGGGCAGTTGCAACATGTTGTAACGAGAGCTGACTTTTTGTAATACAATTTCAAGGTGCATACGTTGGATGGTGAAATTATAATTCTTATCAACCAAGCAGAGTGTGCTTGCATTTTTTGTCCTTGTAGAAATGAACTTAATAAATATCTTTGTGTATATGCAAGTAAATTCATTATGGCCCTCTCTTCTTTTCTATTTCCTCTCCCTCTGTAACTCGTCTTGTTGGGCAGCTAAAAGGCAGGGTTAATAACCTTCACAATGCATGCAGTCTATTTCTGAATATTCCACCAACAGCAGTTTACCAAGCAGTGAAAATTAACCTACAGCTGGTATCAGCACTAAACAAAGACAGCTGCAAAAATGATAGTTTTTACAAGATGGAATACTGTCTGTAGAATGCACTGGCATTCAAAATGTCTTCAGTATGGGTTTTAGGAACATTCGGGGGATACAAAACTAACGTGTTAATGCAACACTCTTCTCTTTCTCATTGGCAAGGTCTAGTGGCTCTGCGAACTAATGCATCCACTCCAGAAACTTGTGTTTGACCTCACAGCAACAGGTTCAAATCCCGCGCTCACCTCTATTCAAGCCAGGCCGTGAGGGGAACGGCATCTCCCCTTTTCTCCTCACTCTTCGCCAGCCGTGAGGGGAACGGCTCTCCGACCTAAAATCGCCAAGGTCCTGCCATGATGGGAACGGCCCAGGGACTTCAAAGCCCATCAGGCAGTGCTGGACGCCAGCTAACGACGTCATCACGGCGCCCGGAGGCGCGAGGAAAGGCGAGCCAGCCTTCCGCAGCGCGGGACGCGCTCACCTCTATTCAAGCCAGGCCGTGAGGGGAACGGCATCTCCCCTTTTCTCCTCACTCTTCGCCAGCCGTGAGGGGAACGGCTCTCTGACCTAAAATCGCCAAGGTCCCGCCGTGAGGGGAACGGCCCAGGGACTCCAAAGCCCAGTAGGCAGTGCTGGACGCCAGCTAACTACGTCATTGCGGCGCCTGGAGGCGCGAGAAAAGGCGAGCCAGCCTTCCGCAGCGCGGGACGCGCTCACCTCTATTCAAGCCAGGCCGTGAGGGGAACGGCATCTCCTCTTTTCTCCTCACTCTTCGCCAGCCGTGAGGGGAACGACTCTCCGACCTAAAATCGCCAAGGTCCCGCCATGAGGGGAACGGCCCAGGGACTTCAAAGCCCAGCAGGTAGTGCTGGACGCCAGCTAACGACGTCATCGCGGCGCCCGGAGGTGCGAGAAAAGGCGAGCCAGCCTTCCGCAGCGCGGGACGTGCTCGCCTCTATTCAAGCCAGGCCGTGAGGGGAACGGCATCGCCCCTTTTCTCCTCACTCTTCGCCAGCCGTGAGGGGAACGGCTCTCTGACCTAAAATCGCCAAGGTCCCGCCGTGAGGGGAACGGCCCAGGGACTCCAAAGCCCAGCAGGCAGTGCTGGACGCCAGCTAACAACGTCATCGCGGTGCCTGGAGGCGCGAGAAAAGGCGAGCCAGCCTTCCGCAACGCTGGACGCGCTCACCTCTATTCAAGCCAGGCCGTGAGGGGAACGGCATCTCCCCTTTTCTCCTCACTCTTCGCCAGCCGTGAGGGGAACGGCTCTCCGACCTAAAATCGTCAAGCTCCCGCCGTGAGGGGAACGGCCCAGGGACTTCAAAGCCCAGCAGGTAGTGCTGGACACCAGCTAACGACGTCATCGCGGCGCCCGGAGGCGCGAGAAAAGGCGAGCCAGCCTTCCGCAGCGCTGGACGCGCTCACCTCTATTCAAGCCAGGCCGTGAGGGGAACGGCATCTCCCCTTTTCTCCTCACTCTTCGCCAGCCGTGAGGGGAACGGCTCTCCGACCTAAAATCGCCAAGGTCCCGCCGTGAGGGGAACGGCCCAGGGACTTCAAAGCCCAGCAGGTAGTGCTGGACGCCAGCTAACGACGTCATCGCGGCGCCCGGAGGCGCGAGAAAAGGCGAGCCAGTCTTCCGCAGCGCTGGACGCGCTCACCTCTATTCAAGCCAGGCCGTGAGGGGAACGGCATCTCCCCTTTTCTCCTCACTCTTCGCCAGCCGTGAGGGGAACGGCTCTCCGACCTAAAATCGCCAAGGTCCCGCCGTGAGGGGAACGGCCCAGGGACTCCAAAGCCCAGCAGGCAGTGCTGGTCGCCAGCTAACGACGTCATCGCGGCGCCCGGAGGCGCGAGAAAAGGCGAGCCAGCCTTCCGCAGCGCGGGACGCACGCGGGCTGCGCCCGGGCCAAGGGCGGGCCCGTCCTGCGCCCGTCATCGCCAGGAAGAGGCAGGGCTGGGCCACCCCCCTTAGCTGCAGCACCACCCGCACCTGCACCACCAGCGGGTAAGGCTTCTACTTTACAAGGGGTGTTGCTCATTGAAGCACCCACCCAGCCTCTGTACGGGTGAACTGTTGTCTTTACATGTTTCCCACTTCTTGGGTATTGGAGTCTAAGCGAACTGCAGCCTACACTAAATCTCCAAACAAGCACTGTACCAGAGGGGGCCCAGCATCTTCCACATGACTTACTTAAACTATATCCTCACATAAAACTAAAAACCGAGGACCTCAAACTGCGGATGCTGGCTCATGCATGTGGAGTATATGAGCAAGCAAGGACAAGTTTGGTTGTTGTGTCAATCTGTGGTGAACTAGGAGACAGGCGCCACCTGTTTCCCCTTGTTGTACCCAGCCATCCCTAGACCCAACAGAGGATAGTACCCACTACCTGCTTGGCGTAGGGTGTTGAGAACTAGTGCGGTGGGAGTGGGGTGTAAGCACGGCACCAGGATACACAATGGGGAAATGGGCAGGGCCCGCCAGAGCCAAAACTACAAACACTTCGTCATTGCCCCCAACCTCCATAGATAAAATGTTGCAGAGGGCCATAGGGGTGGTTGACACCGAAATAGAGTTAACACAAAGGCGGTTATCATACACCCCTGAGTTATTTCCCCCACTGGATGGTGCGACCACTTTGTCAAGCTTACCTCAGATACAGCTTAATGCCCACTCCCCATCACCTCCTCCAGATGCCCCTCACAAGAAAGCTGTGCGCAAATGTAGAAATAACACTAGTATCCCCAAGATAGGAAAGCGCAAACAAGCATCCGAGGCTGGCGCTATGAAAAAGAAATTCTGAGGGCACTCCAGCTAGTCAGGAGGGAGGGGAAGAGCAGGAACGACTTGAAAGTAGAGTACGATCTGACGGTACGGACAAGACATACCCGTGCTGGGCAGTACATTTTATGACAGATCTACAGAACAATCTGAGGGCCTTTATTGCAGAACAACAGGCACCCCTTGTAAGCCGTTTGGATAAACTGGAGAACGTGCTGACTTTAGTGGAAGCTAGAATAACTGAGCCACAATCTAATCCCATAACTAATTGGAGAAAAGGGTTGGACATAGGCTGCCAGGTGAACACCGTGGGTATCACAACCCTCTTTAGGCCGGAGACACACGTTGAAGAGGGCCCCACTACCAGCGACAAAACAAGGGTACAGAGTGAGAGCATGCGACAGAGAGGCAGAAGTGGTAGTCATAAGAGTAGTGCCGAAATTAGCTCAGCACCGAGTTGGCCCTGGGCTAAACCCAGTCCACATGACCAAGCCTTGAGGAGCATAGAGAGTAGGCGACCTGTAAATCATCACAATGAAGGGAGACAAGCAAGTTTATGTACAAATCTGCCCAATATAAATCTCCCCCCCGCCTGTTCCCCGTACGTCGCTATAATGACTGGAGTCCCGCCACTCGAACCTAATGTAAAGGAAAGCCACCTTGAGCTAAGAAATAAATGCCTGTTCTGGCTTGCGAATTACAAACACTTTGACTATGCCAGAGCAGGGGAAATTATATTGGTTCGAAGAGTGGGGTGGGTGGGTAGCCATCGGAAAAGCGAACCGGGTGAGTGTGTAGTCATTCATTTTAAAAATCCGACTAGAGTCTCTTACTCATTCCCACTTCCAACTGTCATACCTCCCCAACAGGAATGAGTCTGCACCCTTTGGACTTTTTCTATCCTTTACAGCATATAATGCACAGAGGTGGTGCAGCACCTCTAATCGTAACCAAGGAGCAGGGGCCTGTATATAAAGGGAGTCGGGTTGTTCATAACAGGC
This sequence comes from Calotriton arnoldi, assembly GCA_963921515.1. NCBI lineage: Eukaryota > Metazoa > Chordata > Amphibia > Caudata > Salamandridae > Calotriton > Calotriton arnoldi. The sequence continues at coordinate 1,640,524 of CAWUFW010003585.1, forward strand.
CCCACCTGTATAATATCCCGGTGAATAACAGGTATGACACCCTGGAGGAGGTAGATTGACTGGGAGAGGGGTCTTTAAAGGGTAAGATTACGTATGGGGAAGGGCATGCTCGCAAGGGCCTTGAGTGGGGTTACCATCAAACAACTGTGGGCGGTGGAATAGGCTCTCCCCATTGGAGCGATCACCTGGGAGCAAGGACACAGAGAAGTGGGGACCGTGATGTTGTAGCTCCTATCGCGGTGGGGGATACTAATAAAGATGCCAAAACCAGCGGGGCAATAGTTAGATATAGCATGGCGCACCCAGGCGAAGCTCCCTCCCCCTGTGTACCAGACCCCAAGGTAGTGGGAAGGGATTCAGGGGGTGGCATTGGACCGAGGATTTTATCATGGAATGTGGCTGGCCTTAAAAACAAATTGCCATGTCAAGATTGGGGCGATTTTATCGAAAAACACGATATTTGTATTTTTCAGGAGACATGGGCAAGGGAAGACTTCCATCGGATGGGATTCGCCTCCTTTGACATCTTGGCCACAATGGGTGGAAGGGGGAGACCCTCTGGTGGCCTAACCATCTGGGTGGGTACTCACCTAGGCTGCAGAGCTGAGCAGTTGACAACATCTTCAAATGATATCCAGTGTGTTCTTCTTACATTTCCCACGAAGGCCAAAATTGCCCTAATCAATGTGTATTCCCGCCCCGTTAAAAACGGCCAAGAGCCTGCCACCATTGACCACCTGGGACTCTTCATTCCAACTCTGGACCCGGGGGTAGGAGTGATGATAGGGGGGGATTTCAATTGTCAATTTGAACCCCTCACTGATTCAACTTACTCTGTCCCTACGGAAGAAGACCTTTACTGGTCCATACCCGACCCTCAGATTACCCCCATTAAAGTGTGGTCCCCCTTGGTATTGCAGCTTAATTCACTCATTCTGGCTCATTCAATAAGGGCATGTAATGGCCGGACTAAATCTGACCGGCCAGGACAGCCGACATTTAATAGAGTAGGACAAGCGTCGCTCCTAGATTATATTATGGTGGAAACCAAGCTGTGGGGAAAGGTCCTGGACTTCCATATCTTACCCAGGCAGGATAGTGATCATAACGCACTGATCCTGACCCTAAAACCTTGGAATTCTGGTAACTCCAACCCCCTACCTTTCCAAACCAACGTGAATGGCACAGTAACTCTATCTAATAATAGAAAGAAAGTTAGATGGAGTAACATCCAAAATTCTCCTCATAGGCTGGCGCTGGTATACCATCTGGCAATGCCATTGATAGCTAAAATGGGGGAGGTGGTACAGGTCGAGGGTTCCACCCTGAACCTAGGCAAGGTGGGTGAGATACACGCTGAGCTATCCCTGAAACTGGCTGAAATATTTTTCCCAATGGTGCGCAGGAGGGAAAGCAATAGAACTAAACGTTCATGGTTTAATGACAAGTGTCGAAAGGCCAAGCAGGATCTTTTGGACGCGATTAAGGAGAGGGATAGGGCCCAAGTCAAACTTACCAGGGCTAGATATAAACGTATTACCCAACAGGAAAAAAAAAACTGGGAAATAGACAGGTGGGAAACCCTTAGAAGTGCCCTGAGTGAGAAAGATTTGAAAACCTTTTGGGCAATAGTGAGCACAGGGGAGAGGGAGGCAAGACCAGCCTTTGAGCCGAACATTGCGTCTGAAGTCTGGGAGAGCCACTTTGGGGCACTCTATTCGAACAAGGAAGGAGGGATTCACAACTATGACACTCCTAGTCCAGTTTGGGAGTTCGATCATGAGGGGGCCCCGGAGATTACCAGGATGGAAGTGGAATTAGCCATTAACAAGCTTCAACGTAACAAAGCCCCAGGTCTAGATAAGCTACCGGGGGACCTCTTCCGGGGAGAACCCAAAATTTGGACTCCATATTTATGTGCTCTATTTAATTCAATCTTGAAGGGCATGGACCCCCCTGATACCTGGGCCGGGGCTGAAATAGTCCCTATATTGAAAAAGGGCTGCCCCCTTATACCCTCTAATTACAGACCGATCAGTTTAATTGACATCACACAAAAACTGTTCGGCCGGGTACTCTTGGACCGCCTACAGGGATGGATGGAAGAAGAGCAAATCCTAAGTCCCTATCAGGCTGGTTTTAGAGCCAACATGTCAACCGTGGACCAGATATTTCGATTACAACTATTATACTGGAAAACGGTGACTGTTGAGGGGGCAGTCTTTATTTAATATTCGTTGACTTAAAGTCGGCTTTTGACCTTGTTCCCCGGACAAAATTATGGAAAGTGCTCAGCGACCTCGGGATCCCACCATATCTTCTTAATGTCATAGTGAGGCTCCACACACAAAATTTTGCCCAGGTACGATGTGGAAAATATGGAGAACTTACTGCACGTTTCCCAGTCCATAAGGGGGTATGGCAGGGATGTGTCCTAGCCCCTACCCTATTCTGTCTTTTTATTAATGGACTTATTGACCACCTCAGACAAATCAAGGACAATGATGCCCCCAGGTTAGCCCCTGGCAAGGTCCCAGCGCTAATGTTCGCTGATGATACCCTGTTACTTTCAAAAACTTCAATGGGTATCCAGCGCGTTCTTGATGGCTTCGCCAATTTTTGTAAAGACCGTGGGTTGGAAATCAACTTGGAAAAAACTAAATATATGGTTTTTAACCCACCCAATTCGACCCGCCCAAATCCCTCATTACACGAGACACCTCTAGAGAGAGTGAAGATCTTTGAGTATTTGGGTGTGACCCTGTCAGAGAAGTTCGAATGGGGGCCGCAGGTGGCCAAAGCGAAACTTAGGCTAATCCAGACAGTGGGAGGCATAATGAAACTACATAGATCCTCGACCTATAAACCAGCGGCCCTGTGGTGGAAATCTACAAAGTACAAGCAAGGAGCGCCACCTTATATGGGGCGGAGCTCTGGGGGCACACTGTTGTTACTAATTTGAAGATGGTCGAGAATAATTTTATGAGGCAGCTAATAGGCCTACCCGGTAGTACCCCCCTTATTCCCCTCAGGATGGACTTGGGTATTAGGCCCATAGATGAAGAAATTGCCCTGAGACCCATTACATACTGGAGAAGACTATGGGTGACTCCGGAATTGTCAGTCTTGAGGGACGAGTTGAAAGAGCTTTTATCTAACTGTGCTACCCATAAAATTCCGTGGCTCTGCCACATAAGGGATTCCGCCCTCAAGCTAGGTAGAGTGGACCTGTGGAGGACTCCTGAGGTAGTGTGCGTCAGGGTCTCCAGGTTGGAGTTAGTTAACCACTACAGAAAGACCAACCTGTTGGCTATACACGAAAGATCCTCTCGTGGTCGCCTAACCACAGAGTTCCTGCAAATTAAAGATCTATACAGCAAGGAAAATTTCCTGGACTTCATCTACCCCCCCATGGCTAGAAAATTGTATATGCAATTGCGAATAGGGACTTTACCATTACAAGCATACACTAGCAAATGGGGTAAAGAGTACTCGGGTGAATGTCCTGCTTGCAAGTATAAAGAAGAGACTGACCTACATGTAGTGCTATTTTGTCCAGCTTACTTGCCAGCGTGCAAGTATTGGTTAGTCCAAGTATGCAAGAATTTAGGTTTTGTCCGCTGTGTAGAAGCGTTCAGAGTCCTAAAGTATGACACCCATCCACCAATTGTTTTCGCTGTATCGCGTTTTTTAAACTCCATGTGGCACACTCGGCAGGCTTTTTTAAAGTAGCCTCCCCCTAGGGAATCAGTGTGTTCGACTTATACAGACAGAGTAAATGTGTAGTTGAGCCTAGGGGATTATTATTTCTGTTTATATATATTTTTTTTAATCTTGTAAATAATCCTTTTTTTAAGATCGCAGCTTAGTATGCGAGGGTTGTTTTTATTCTGTTTTTAAGGTCTGAAAAATATCTTGCACAATTTTATACCCCTAGCGAGATCTGCATTTACTGTTGTGTAAGTTGACACCTCTGTGTAAAAAAGATAGTTATGAGCTGTTGAATTTTTTATCTCATGTGTTATGTTTTATTGTAAACTGTGCTTTTATGGCCCATGAGGCCGAAATAAAGTTAATGAATGGAATGGTTCAAATCCCGGTTGGTCAATTCTGAGGTTTATAAAATGAGTATTATTGAGTTGGGTAGCAATGCTCAGTGCCAAGATGTCCCTACGCGTTAACATATGCTTTACAATACATGTGTTATGTTTTTGTTAGTTATGTCCGTATCATCACCTTTTTTTTGCTTCACATTTTTTCTTTTTATCCTATTCACTGATCTGCAGTTTGGAGGTTGTGAGCACCAAGAATGATCATGATTGTAGGGGGTCTTCCGGTCCCAGTATCATGGCCATTCCACCTTTCCTCAGTGGTACAAACATAAGGACTGATTCACAAAGGGCCTCAGCACTCATAACGGAGGCCCCGCAGTCATGGGGGAGTCTCCGCACTTCTGCGGAATCTCAGCAAGGAGAATTCTCACTGCGGAGATTTCACCCTGAGAGTAGAGACTCCCCCACAACTGCGGGACATCCGCCACGAGTGCGGAGGCCTTTTGTAAATCAGGCCCATAGTGTTTTTGTACTTAATGTTAAGGAGGAACACCAACTGTTGGGGGTCTATTTATTTCAGAGGTGTGTGGTAATGTACTTCTCACATGATAATCAGAATCCTGCCGCATCCTCTATGTAAATAACACAGGCACTCTTTGCATAGTTTCTTCTTTCACTTAAACAAAAACCTCTTGTACATTAGTCAGGTATAAAACTCTTCACTACTTGTTGTAGAGGGATGTCCCAGAGAGTTTACACTTGCTGAATATCAGATGTCACAGAACACTAAAGCTCACTGAATAATAATGAGGCACATCACCTTAGCTCTCCAATGGTGAGTGTTGTAGGAATGACTCCAGCGCAAAGATTTGTTTTCGTAGAACGATTCCCACTATCTCCACACTTATCAAAGAGGTGCCAACACGCCGAGTTTCTGTACGTATAGCAGCTTTGTGGACCTGATCTACTGAGGAATAGTCTAAATCTGTCGATCTATTTTCTACGGCTAAGGGACCATTTCTTGTCTGAACTGGATGTAGTAAGGTTCACGTGGTTCAGATTTTGTCTGTCTGAGTTGGTTTTCGTAGTCAATGCTTAAGGCGAATAATCCTGCATTGGTTATTCTAGGGGCAGGTTTTCGATTTCGAGCATGACCGTGCAGCAGATCTTTAGCAGTGGAAAACATTGATCCACCCCTTTATGTGGTGTCCTTGAGGCAATATTGTAGAGTGATAAATGTTATGAGGTTAGATGGGTTTCATGTAATGAAGCTGATTCTCTTAGTTATAGATCCATTTTTTATGATTTATTTTTTTTGTTAATGAAAGCAAGTGCAAAAACACATGGTTACGGTCAGGTACCCAATATTCAACCATTATGGATCAATATTTAGGCTTAAAAGTGCTCTTAAGTAGTTTTGCAGGTTCATGCAGATGCGAAGATGGCTGATTTGGCTATGCAAATTCAGGTACAAACACGGCCTCCAGGCAGGGTCAGTTAAGCAGCGTTATCAGGCTGTCACGGGATCACTGGTAAAATGTTCATGCTCACTGGATGGTAACTCGTAGTGTTCTGAATCAGGACAGAAAGCACATGAATCGAATCAGTCTGATTCTTCAGTGTTTTTCACTTAATTGCCAACAACTGCTGGAGACTTCCCCGCAGGGTGATGACCATTGGCTATGAACTGCTACCTCTCAGGGCTCATGAGAGTGCTACTGGATGTGGTCCCTGACACAGGTTACGACTAAGCCTGGGTGAATTTTTAATTCCACCAGAGTAACCGAAGTAAGTTCGGTAATTTCCCGTTGCTCTTTTGATGCAAATTTACCAAAGATTATGCCCATGTGCCTAATTATGAATAATTTAGCCCAAAAATCCTACTGTAGGAGCACAGGAAAAATGAATGTAGAGAATACAAGCATTTCAACAAAATAGAGTTAAATGCTTGGTTACACTCTTTGCGTAATTCAGCATAATCTTGCATAATTTTGCTGTAATTTAGCCTAATTATGTTACTGCAAATTACGCAAGTTACGCCCACCTCTAGTTAAGACTACCTCTGCAGCACAAACCAATTGTTACTGGCACTTCCATGCTAGTTGCAGACTGTCAATGCTGGTGCCCAAGTTGCATCAAAAAAGAGTTTTTGGACCTTTATCTCACCTGATTGCTTCTATGGCATGCACAGCAGGCAAATCTCTGTGCCTAAGAATTGTAGGAGGTTGCTCAACCCAAGGCCAACAGTAGTAATTTAATCCAGCTGCAGCTACAGTGCCATTTCCACAATGTCTTCAGGCACAGAAAGAGCCTGATAACATAATCAGTCAGTACACGCTACTTCCCTGCGGACACTGTGGATTCCCATTCATAAGAATGTTTCCCACCGCCATTTATGATGTAAGTTGATGAGTTTTTTTATTTCTTGCAGCAACAATGCGCCAAGCACCTCAGGGAAGACGCAATGCCTCATTTATCCTTTAGAACGGCTAGCCAATTGCTCTTCAATCTGTGCGTCACCTTACTCAGCACCAGATCCTGCTCCTCTACATCAAAACTATGGAACAGTATATCATTCTTAAAATAACTAAACTCTAACGCTAAACTGGTCACAGACTACAAAGTTAAGCGTTGGGGTATAGGGTATGAAACAGAGCAGACAGCTCAAGTATGAGTAAAAGTGCACAATATCCAGAGACTGTTATGACAAACTGAATATAACTGCTGTCAAGGCAGCTTTAATTGCACATAATGGACACAACAGGAGAGGATCCAAGATATTGTTAGTATCCAGAAAAAAAGGAGAGGAGACCACCATTCAATGATTAACTAGTCTGCACCAGAGTTCAGTGAAGAATATTATGTTTCATGTTACACAGATGGCTGAAGACCCCAAACACCAACAAGCATGCAGATCCAGCAAGCAGCTCTTAATACAGGGAAACAGGAACTTGCACCCTCTGAGTGGGTCTAGTTTCCCCAGTATCTGCAGTCTTCCATGGGAACCCACACGTTGCATGAATTCCAGTTACAGCCTTTACGCGCAATTCTTCATGTAGGGAGGGATGGCCTTATCCAGCTTGCATGTCACTTGATGGACCTCTTCTATAAGACTGCTTATTGTACCTTTAGTGGTAAACACAGTTGGGGATATTTAACCACAGACAAACCCAAACTTGTGTAAAATAGTGTTCACCAGATCTAAATAAAACTCACCCTGGCTCCCAGTCTGATCTCCTAGATCATCTATCCATCTTCTAGAGAGACCTACCAAAGCGGGGATAGCCTCACACCACATGTGTTATATATTTGCACCATTTAAGTTCCCACTGGTAGGGTTAACCTGCAGCTTCTAATAGAACTTAAAGGTATGTTGCAAACCTCCTAAAAAGCATAAGAATCTTTTATTGGTATCCAGTTACATTAATCCTGCACAGCATTTATGGTTCTCCCTATGTTCTTTACCACATATTGGTCCACAGAAAATCTCTTGCCTGATCCAACAAGTAAAATAATCCCTGGTGCCACTGAGGATTGTTCTACTGAATATCTAACGCAGAAATATTGTCATACAAGAATATCGTGGACAAAATATCGAAGACCAAGTTCCTACTAAGCATGGTATGCATTGATTCCTCGTCAGATAGTTTGCATCAGCAAAGCTCTTGTGAATACCCTAGGAGTTATAATGACAACCAGGATTCAACAAGGAAGATCCCCAAAACCTCAGCAGAACTTTAGAGAGAGACAGTCCATGACATGATATGGTCACTTGTGTTCACATTTCGTATCATACGTACCAGGCTGAACAATTACTGTCACCTGTGCTGTTGACTGCTGCCCGACTGAGTCAGTGACAGTTAGCTGGAATGTGTAATCACCTTCCTGCATTGAAGCCAGCTGAAGGAATGGTGATCGCACTCCCTATGCACAAAAGTAAAAATTAGCGACATGCAAGTATTCCATGCAAAATGCAGTTCTTTAAACGTTCAGGTATACATTGTATTAAATGTTTTGCAAACTATTGTTTCAGAAGTTAGAATAAGCTTCGAACATGTGCCAGGCTTATCCGTGAACCACAATTTGTGTATAGGTCTTAGCTTGTCTTCTGAGGCTGCTTATGACTCTCCCGCCATTGAGGATGAGAACAAATTAACTCCAGGGTTACGTTACGTACCTACCAGCCAGTAGGGGTATTAAGAGGGTGGTGAAAACAAAATTAGTTTGAAGAGACTGTGCCAGCAAGGTGCTTAACTTGTAAAAAAAACAAATAAATAAGTGCAGATAGGGTTGCTAAATACCGAGCTAACATTATGCCTCTTTCTTCCACAATCCTACAATTAATGTCTTTTTATCTCACATTTGCAGCTTGCAGGTTCTTTTTAATCGTGTCTTTCTTTGCCACTGTTTTCTACTGTTTCTCTCTCCCCTTCTCCATTTTCTCTGTGGTCAAAGTGTGATGATGAAAAAAAAAAGCCAAGGTGCCGAAAGTGAGCGCCAGTTGCCCACTATATGCAACTATCGGCTTTCCTAAATGCAGGCGGTGGCCATTGGAAAAACGAACGTGGCACAATAGATTTAAGGAAGCGGCACAGGTAGGAGAGTTCCTGTATGCTTTGGTCAGAGTGGAAGAGAAACTCTACCCACCGATAACCAAAGGAGAGGGAGATTTTTAAGAGCTACCTTGGTACTTACTGCCTTCCTAACCAATATCCGTACTAATAACAAAAAACCGACTAGAAGCAAATCCTATTCTTATGATGCATTAACATGTCTCATCAGTTGCTCTAACGGGATTCTTCTTTAAAAAGGACACAACCCCTCACCCACTCTAGATGGCATGTTTCATCCTTGGGGTGCTCATTGGCCAGCAGTTATTGCCACTCAGCGGGCTCAACCAGAGCTCTTGAACTTTCTTTTTAGAACTATTGAGGGAAAAACGCTTCTTACTTTTATTTTCCCCTCCATCCACTTGAAAGAAGATTAAAAACGACAGGATGGGGTAAATGGCGGTTTCTATGACTCCTCCCATCATTAACAGATGATCAACATGTTTCTGCTCAACAGAAATCACACACTGGTATGGAGTCACCCACCCGCCCCCACACCCCAATTATTTTAACCTGTTATGTGTTCCTGCAATTTTGAAGTTTCAGCCTTTCGAGCCATTTACACACTGTAGACACCCAGGTATAGGCAGAAATCTTTTCGGCAAGTGATTATTTTCCTAATCTGACCCTCTGAAGAGTGTTGGGAGGCAGAAGAATTGGAGTTGGCACCATCTTGATGTATCGTGGCCTACAGCTGAACTGTCTACTGTATGAACGAAGGAAACTGTACAATTCAGTAAATAGAGAATTCATGCACCAAGAGTGCATAAGACATGGTAAAAGTGAATCAATTAACACAGGTCTGAACCCATGAGGCTGAAATGGTTCAAGATAGTTTAGGCTAGTATTCTAAAACGTTAAAGATAAAAGGTTCTTGTCAATGTGAATACAGTCATTTATTTTTCTTTTAATTTTATTTTTTGTGTTTGTTTTTTATAAAGCCAGCATGCTCCCAGCAGGTATCTTGGTGCATGTTAAGGAAACTTCAAGCTGTTCTATGTCAGGCATGAATTGCCTATTACTACACATTTTTCCTTTTCATTCTGCTTGTATCCCTGCATTTCCATTTGTAAAATTAAATCTACTTTACCAGAATGTGGAGAAAAACAGGGCTGGACAAACTATTCATAGTCGACATGGGCCTTAACACAGGATAACCTGAGAAATCTGTCATTGTCCTTGTCTACGCTAAGAGACTCCGGAATCTCTCAACTGGGCAAATCGAACATACCTACACAGCCATGAAATCCTCTTTCCACATCCCCAACCTTTGACAGCTAATACAAACTAACCTGAAATCATCTTCTGATGGCACAAAATAATATTTTCCAATATTAAATAGTAATGTGCTATGCCAGCCTACCTGCATTTCCACAACTTTGCTTTTGCTGTCGGGGTCCAATGACCACTCGTAGCTCACAATCTGGTGGTCGTCACTACTCTGACTTCCATTAAGGGTGATGCCATTTTGTGGCAGTGTTATTGCCTGGTTTGGTCCTGCATTGGCAATGGGTGGATAGTCCATGGGTTTGTTAACAGTCAGCGAAGCTGTGGTCGAGTCAGTAGCTCCATCTGAATCAATCACTGTCAGTCTAGTGAAAAAATATTTATCAAATACATTAAACACAATATGTTTTTATAAAGGTAAAACACAATCTTAAGATAAAACATCTTTTTTTATTTTAACATAGTTTAACTGTGTATAGATAGAATAAATACAAAAAAACTCTGGAATCGAATTTTAGTCTTAAATATGATTTTGGAAAAACATTCAGGGATTAGAGTGCCATGCAATCTGAACTGTTATGCCATGTAAAGTGCTTGAATATAGTGCTTGGTCTCACTTTAAGAGTTGTCTAACTTTGTAGAAATAGAGGTTTCAATTAACTTGCCATTTCTGATTTGAAATCAATAATGGTGAGATCAATTACCTATTACGAGTAAATTGAATTTTCTGGGAGCATACTTACTGACAGCTCTCTCTTTGAGGACTAAAAATTTGCTCCTGTTCCTCTTGCGATCGAGGGCATTTGAAAATAGTAACCTCCACCAGCGTTCAGTATGTGACATTTCTTGGAGTGGGACATAGGAGTCTGAACCTATCACCATTTGCTGGTGTTAGTCACCTGCATCACTTAACTTGCCCAAGTAAGCGAACCTTTATCTATTTTTACCTCCATGTCATTATTGTAAGGGGGCTTAGAACCTTCGTGGTCCCCCTCAAATTTCACAACAAGCAGTAAAATAGCAGTTTTCGAAACCAACTTGTCAAACTCCTCCTTGCTTTTGATTCTTGTAGTGGAGGATGAGTAAACTGATCTGGATAACACATCACCTTTTCTGAGAGTTGTATGCTATTTGGATCTCCTAATATGATTTCATTTTAAATAAGGTTCCTGCTGTCAAGCATTCCTTCAGGTGTGTCAACCTGATATGTCTTTTTCTTTTTTGTATTAACATACCATATACAAGCAAATGCGGTGTGCCAGTCTTATCAGCAATGGCTTCATGTGGGCAGTGCTCCCTACCACGTTAACTGAGTCCGCTCTGATATTCTGTGTAAGTGAAGTTGTCCCTTCCTAGTTTACTTTGTCTTCTGTCTGCCATATTCCTGAGGATCTTTGCTGCCAACTTTGGAAACAAAGGGCCTGATTTATTTTTTGGACGGTCGCCCCGCCCTCCATTAGAGCGACTGACTAAATTACTCACATGCCTTGACGGAGGTGTCGATGCCCAAATTTAGAAATGTCCATTGGCCCGGCGGACATTTCTAGCAGTGGCAGGAACCGCCCTCATCGAGGTTCCTGTCAATGCACTATAATTTTGCTGTACGCCTCCGTCAACATTACGGAGCCGTATGGCAAAGTGATGAAGTTTCTTTTTTGTTTTTCAAAAAGAAAATCCCAAGCAGGATTTTTTTTGTGAAAATAAAAATAAAACAATCCCTCCGCCCCCTCGCCATGGGAGTTTACTCTCATGGCGAGTGGGGAATAGAGCACTTTTCAGTGCTCCGTACTGCCAGGTTTTCCTGGCTTTGACAGGCATTAAAAATGGCTATATGTATGCTCATCTAAATTAGGTGGGCGAACATATTGCCAATCGACCGACATCCCTAACCTCGTTGTGCTGATGGAGAAGTTTGACAACAGCAGAAATTGAGTAGTCTCCGCCATCATCAAAGTATGGTCCACTCGCATTTAAATCGGGCAGGCACACCATAGTCTTGGTGGGGAGGGAACTCCATCACCGTTGCAACAGAGTTTCCTCTTGCCAAGATTTAAATCTGGCCCTAACTTCCTCCCCATGGACTAAATGTATCACAGGTTTTAATAGTCATCACCTCATTCACCATCTTACATTCTGATGGCTGGATTGTGCAGAGAAGGCTCTTTATATTCAAAGCCCACATTAGTTATTCACCTCGTCTCTCAGTGGCCTACCTTCAGCTGTAGTCAGTCAAAAGTAAATTCATGAATAGTACTCATAACCAATGAACCCTGGTTTTACGCTCAACTGCTGTTTCTACAGCACCTGACACTCATCTTTTCTAGGCCTAAAGAAGTGTTGGAACCTTCTTTGCCTTTTGGTGTGTGTGGAACATCTCTTACGGAGATGGAGCGGGTCTAGGATTATTCTGCCTGTTGTAAGCTTCAGGGAGTTTTAACTGCTTCTTCCAGCAGTTGTCTTCCATCTCTCATTGTCTATCTTTCTTCTCATATCTCCTTATACACCTGTGCACACCGCATTCTGAAAACAATCAGAACATGCTGCTCTCTGACACAGCTCATGGTAGTGTCACACAGTCAATGTATCTTGCATAATATCCAAAATGCAGCTTCCTATTACCCATCTCAAGCCATCACACCTTTTCCTGTTTCAATACGGGCTTTTAGCACCCATTTCTCCTAATAAGAGCACCCAATAGAATTATTCCTCAATAATGGCCTTACCCTATAGCATAGTGCCTACATATCCAGCAATGCTTTTGGCCACATCTGTACCAGCAGTGTTTATTTTATAAGGACTACCGACATCCGCAGACAGGCAATCTAGTAAGTGTTACATTAAAATGCAAACAGGATCCTCTGATCAGGAGTCAACCGGTACGTTTCCGTGCTCCCAGGCTTATCCTGCTATGAGAAAGTTGTGTTAACAGGAACAAAAGACCCGCGTCCACTTTCAGTGGAAGAACTCAAGAGTCTGTCAGTGACATTAGTTTGTAAGGATGGTATGTAAGAGCCAGGAGCATTCAGGCAATTTACAGTCCCTGTCCAGAAAATGGTTAGTTACTCTTCCGTCAAATTATAGGGTAAGGAAACGTATTAGGGGAGCTAAGCATTCCAATGTGGCAGTGAGAAAAGCATATTTTAGATAATCATATCTGGTGGACATAAGCAATTAGTTTTCTCCCATGCTTTGTTAGACGTGGACGTGACATGCAGCAATAGCCCTACATGGTCTAAGTCCATAAGGAATGGTTTAAAAGATCACTAGAAAAGTAAAAACTTATACAAAGTGAAGCTTAAACATATATGTTAGACTGGTATGGCACCCTGTCATATAAGGCACCAGGTTTAGAGTAACAATGCTTTGTACTCTTAAGGATTGAAAGTTAATTGTCTGGGGATGGACCCCTGCTCTCTCCAGGGAATGAACGGTGAAAGAAAAGAGAAAGAACTCCCACCTATATCTGCAAACCCTGTCCCTGATGACAACCAGTAACTGCCCTTTTCCTTAGTATTTTCCACAAAGAAGGGTCCTGGCGGGGGATTACGTGTGAGAGGTCAGGGGAAGCACACCTAGATGCTGTCACAACCCTCTCATGAGACGCTCTCTCTTAATTGACAAGTTGATTATGAGATAAACAGCGATATGAAAGTGAACACTTCCTCAATCATCTTTGTAAAGGCAAACAATCTTCCAGATACAAGAAAAAAAGTTTATAGAACTACAATGTGAGAAAGCACAAACTACTGAAAGATATGCTGCATTGTGTCTTTAGGAAAGGTGAGAAACCATAGGCCACATGACAAACACATACGTCTTGCACCCAGCACTCCCAGTTAGTAGTATGCTATCGCCGCAGCAATATGAAGTGCTTTACAAATGAAACTACAATACAATACAATACAATACATTCAGCCAGAAGCAGTGTTATGCTTAATAACCATGTCATGCCCTTTGTGGCTAGCTAATGGTCCATTCTCCGGTGGTGCACTATATAACCAACTACTCACGGCCAAAACATGATCAAGACAAGGAACGAAAACACAGAGGAATGTGACTGTGTCACATTAAGAACCATGTAGTGCATTCAAGGATAACATGCATCACAAAGAATCGTGTTAAGGGGCCACTGTCCCAAAAGACATGGGTACCATATACACCAACTTGAACTTCATTGGAGCTATAGCCACATGTCACTTATTCTCACATAGACTACTAAAAACCCGTGTGAGCTCAGGACAGGTCACATAATGACAAAGGAGTCTGCCACTGTTTCACCTGCATCTTTGATTCTAGAAAATATTTTGTATATGTGCAGTGCCAGTGATTTATGTGACATCTGCTACCTGACGTCTATCTACTGCATCATCATCCTACAGGCAAGTAGCAGGGTCTGTCAGTATAAGGTATGCCCAGGCACGAAGGGGGCGCTAGAGGGCGCGCAGCAAGATGGCCGCACTTGCGTGAGGCTCCTTGCAGCCCAGGACCAATATCCTTAACGATCCTGCCCAATCTCCAACTACAAGAACCTAAATTGTAGGGAACAGCATGCGGAATGCGACCTACTGTCCCCTGGCAAAAAACAAAGCAGATACGACCTGCGGACGAGCTGCTAGACTAAAGGGCTGACCAGACCCTTACTCGCTCTGCAAAATGGCGGGCGCCCGGTGAATGAAGCAGAGCTGCAGCCGCCGGAGAAGACGGCCGCGGTACCAGTGGGCAATCGCCCACCACCACCCCCCAGGAGTTACCACGCAGAAGGGCAGCCTGCGCTTAACCTCCGGAGACTGGCAAATCCACTGACCTGAGCAGGGGCTGCAGCGTGCGCCGGAGGGGAGCGCCGAGAGATCTGCGGCCCGCCGCCATCGCAGGAAGCCGTGAGTAACAGCTGACGAGCGGCGCAATCAGAGCAAGACAGACCGCCCTGAGGAGGCTCCGGTCGGCTGGTGCGAGGCATGAACTGCGAAATACGAAGGCGGGGAAGGCCAAAAACAGAGATAGGGCCTACGATTCTGAAGGCTGTTGAGAGCGAAGAAGCTGCTGCGCTGTGCTGCTCCGGGGCCGGGTGCGGCCCGGAATCTTGGCGTCCCGCGCCCACGGGGAAGAAAGGCGCACTAGAGGTCTGCCCGCAGGCTGTGCCTGGACCCACTACTCAGGCCTTAAGCAAAGACACCTCCCGCTTGCCACAGATATAATATCGAGCCCCGAGGGCTGAGAATTGCCGTCGCTGGGCCCGGACCGCGCTTCGCACAGAGCCAAGAGAAGCTGCACACAAAGGCCCATCCGTTGCACAGGGACTGACAGCAGGGCAGTCACGGCCCAAAGCACCATTGGCCCTTTCCATCCTGCACGCGCGATCCTCAGCATCAGCCTAGGACAGACTCTCGCTGGGATCCAAATGCGCCTGCACGCTAGAGAACTGCCCGGAAGCTGTGCTTGGGCCTTCAGCTCAGGCCTTAAGTAAAGACACCTCCCCCTTGCTACAGCTATAACATTGAACCCCTGTGGGCTGAGAATTGCCGCCACTGGGCCCGGACCACGCCTCGCGCAGAGCCAAGAGACGCTGCACACAAAGGCACATCCGCTGCACAGCGCCTGACAGCAGGGTAGACACAGCCCAAAACACCATTGGCCCTTTCCATCCTGCACGCGTGACCCCCAGAATCAGCCCGGGACAGACTCTCGCTGGGACCACAGTATGCCTGCACGCTAGAGAACTGTCCGTAAGCTGTGCCTGGGCCTACAACTCAGGCCTTAAGCAGAGGCACCTCCCACTTGCCACAGCTATAATTTCGGGCCCTGAGGGCAGGGAGTTGCCAACACTGAGCCCGGACCGCGCCTCGCACAGAGTCAAGACAAGCTGCACACGAAGGCCCATTCTCTGTACAGAGACTGACAGCAGGGCCGTCACGGCCAAAACACCAGTGGCCCTTCTCATCCTGCACGCGTGATCCCCAGTATCAGCCCAGGACAGACTCTCGCTGGGACCCCGATACGCCTGCAAGCTGATGTGAGAGAATAGTGCTTTTTCGGGAGGGCAGACGAGAGCCCCTGCGGGAAAACTGATTTTGTGGCGCCCGAGACCAGAGCGCGCCACTACAGCGGAGAACATAAAGCACACAAAGGTAAGGGGCCCTACTTCTGGAGAAACCGCGTAGGAGGAAGCACAGCGCGAGTGCAGGGAAACTATGGGAAAAACAGACGGCAAACAAGCAAAGCTACCATTTGAAGCACAAAAATCCACCTGGGCCGCCACCGACCCCAAAAACACGATGGCGGACTGCACTAGCTCTGCGGCCCAGACCTCCACAGATGACCTCAAGGAGCTACTCCTAACCATGAAACACAGCCTCACTTCAATAGAAGCAAAAATGGACGCTATGAATACCCGCATAGATAATGTCACGCATAAGCTTGACCAGCACGAGGAGCGCATACCAGAAGGAGAGCAGCGCATGTCTACCCTGGAAGACACATCTGCAGGTAGACAAGAACAGCTACTCCATATGGAACGCCTCCTGAAAGTTATTGCGGCCAGAAATGAAGACCTAGAATCGAGGTCGCGGCCAATAATATTTGCATACTAGGCGTGCCAGAGTCCACCAACACAGGCCGCATGGAGGACTATGTGGAGAGACTACTGACGACAGTATTCGAAAGAAGTGCCTTCTCCACAATGTTCATTATAGAAAGAGCACACCGCTTGCTGGCCGTTCGGCCCCCGCCTGGAGCTCCTGCCAGACCGATCATCGCGCGCATACTCAATTATCGAGACTGAGATACTGCGTTAAGGCTAGCCAGAGAACGAAAAACACTGTCCTACGAAGTCTCCGAACTGGCCATATACCCGGACTTTACAATGGCGGTCCAAGATGCCCGGAAAGAGTTCCTACCAATAAAAAAGAAATTACAGCAGGCCAACATCCCTTACGCCATGCTATTCCCTGCGAAACTACGGATCACACACCAGGGCAAACAACACTTCTTTACCAACCCTCAGCACATGGCGGATTTTTTAAAAAGCAACGTCCGGAGATCCCCTCGGAATGATCCAGATTTGAGCCCTTCTCGTTCTAGTGCTGCTCTATCTGACATAGAGTAAGCATTAGGGATACATCGACGCCGCAAACGCCCCTGCTGCTCCATCTTGCTGCACGGGGGCAGCACAGATTCAAGGAGTACGGAGCCACATCGAGCTGCACCAGACGATTGTAACTGGTGCCCTGGAGACTGGCAGATATGAAGCACAGTCATACCTAAGTTAATGGGCTGCACAGCGCTGTTCCCTACACGACATCTGAATGTGACACTGAAAGGAAAGGGTAAACGAACCTGTACCTGGGCACCCTCATGCTTTGCGAGGGGAGACTGCGGTGCCCTTGGGCAATTCCCCAACACGACAACCCTTACAAGCTTGGTGCTAATTGGTTATTGTTTCTTTCTCTTCTGCTTTTTATGTTCTTAATGAATCTTCTTACAATGGAACATAGAGGTCTATTGTTGAGCTCTTTCGGGAAAAGGCGGTAGGGTGGGTACGTAGGCCATGGCAGGATTGGGCTGCTGATGTGGGAGGGAGGCAGGACTTAATCACTGCGTTGGGGGGGGGGAGGGAAAGTTGGTGACAGATCCAACCACACTAAACACAGACCTTACCTCAAGATACTGCACTGCCTATACACCACATAAACTACACCGTACATTACACGCTCATAGTATGATCAATGACGCACCGACCCCACCTAGCTATAATCTTATCACGTGGAACGTGAGAGGTTTAGGAAACCCCAGGAAAAGTCGCCATGTCCTGCATACCTAGACCGACACAATATCCACGTCGCAATGCTTCAAGAGACTCATATGGGCCCCACATCCCCGGCTACATTTGCATCCTGTTGGGCATCGTATAGATGCTGTTTGACATACTCCACTTATGCTCGAGGGACAATGATACTTATTAAGAAAAATGTCCCATACGTACCGATAGGAGAAATAGCTGACCCTCAGGGACGATACTGTATTACATGGGGGCGACTGTCATCTCAACCCATCACGCTTGCCTGCTGCTATGGCCCTAACACCGACAACCCTACGTTCTTCAATGTTCTCTGGGGGAAAATACTTGGCATTGGTTCCAGTCACGTGGCATGGGGGGGAGACTTTAACCTAACCCTAGACCCAACGATAGCTCGACAACGCCCACAACCTCACCACTACACAGGGGCCCAACGACAATTGTTAGAGATCCTTGCCACACATGACCTGATCGACGCATGGCGCAGTTTACACCCAGCCCCCAGAGAGGGCACATGTCACTCCTCTACGCACTCCAGGTGGTCGAGAATAGATGGATGGCTGCTCTCCAGAGGGCTTAAAACATGGCTTATGTCTGCTCGACACCTGCCGAGAACATACTCGGACCACTCGCCAGTAATGCTAACCCTGGCTCCACCCTGCTCACTGTCTCCTTACCAAAACTGGAGATTGCCGGTGAATGCTCTCCTAAACATCCCATTCCAAACTGAACTAGGTCAAGAGATCACTGATTTCTTCCCGCGTAATATTGATACTGTCCCTCAGTTCTCCACGGTCTGGTAGGCATTCAAGGTGACCATCAGAGGAATTTGCATTGCAACAGGGGGAGGCATATTGAGAGATATCCGCAATATGCTCCGACGTCTAGAAAGTGAACTCAAACAACTCGAAAATCAAATGCGATCTGACCCAAGCTCTCACTTGAAGGGGCAATTCAGAGACAAACTGACAGAATATCAATTTACTGCAGAGAGAGAATGTAAGTTCTGCGGTAAATACTACCGTGCCCGACAATACGGGGAAGGGGAACGCCCCGGAAAGGCCTTAGCTGAGCTCACTTGAAAACCCAGATTCTCTAATACTATACTTGAAATTACCGATCACGAGGGCGGGGTATACAGAGACACCCCAGACATACTAGACACCTTCCATGCGTTCTACACCAATCTATACACAACACACAGGACTCAACCAATAGAGTTTGTGCCCTATTTTGAAGACATAGCGCTAGGCTGGCTGGGGGATGACCAGAGGGAGTTCCTCCTAGCGGATTTTGAGGACGAGGAGATACGCTCGGCAATTATGCAACTGCAATCTGAGCGCGCTCCCGGGCCAGACGGCCTACAGGCCGAATTTTATAAAACATACAGTGATACCCTTATCCCCATTCTAAAACAGGTCTACGAGGAGGCGCGAGAGACAAGTACACTTCCGCCAACAATGCGAGAGGCACTCATTATATCACTCCTCAAGCCAGGCAAACCAGGAGATAGATGCAACTCTTACCGGCCACGCTCGCTAATTAATTGCGATGCCAAAATATTGGCCAAATTGATTGCCAATAGAATCAGTCCTCTGATGACAGCTCTGGTGTTACCAGACCAATCGGGCTTTACACCCGGAAGAGCAACATCGCATAATCACCGCACCCTGTTCGCCCTAATGCAGGACATCGAGCCAGACCAGGCAGCGGTGGCAGTCTTTTTGGACGCCACCAAAGCCTTCGACTCCCTTGAATGGGACTATTTGGCCAGTGTACTGGTGAGAATGGGATTTCCCCCCCCCTTCCTCGCCTGGATCCAGCTATTATACACAAAGCCACAAGCCAAACTACTCATTAATGGAGCATGCTCTCCCCGGTTCCATATCACGAGGGGGACGAGGCAAGGAAGCCCGCTCTCCCCTCTCCTCTTCGCTCTGGCCATGGAGCTGCTCGCGGCCAAGCTTAGGCAACACCATCGAGAGCACGCTCTCATATACCCAGAAAGACAAATTCTTATCTCGCTGTATGCCGATGACCTCACATTGTACTTATGCGACCCCGAGGAAAGCTTGAATCCCATATTGCGGGCTTTCCTGCAGTTCGGGCGCTATTCCGGGATAAACATTAACTGGAGCAAATCACAAATTTTCCCCCTCACAGACATTGTCAAGAAATACACCCCAGACTTCCCATTGGATTGGTGTGAAGACGAAGCAAAATATCTTGGAATAGTGATAACCAGAGACAGGGAACACCTCATGAGGGCTAACTATGGTAGAGCGCTAGACACACTCACAGACTCGGTTATACGATGGATAGCAATGCCACTTTCTTTAGCGGGCCGGATAGCACTGATCAAGTTGGTCGTTCTCCCAAAACTACTCTACCTCTTCACCTGTATTCCATATGCACCCAGCAACTCCTTTTTTAAAGCCCTCAAATCACTACTCATTCGATTGACGTGGGGGGGGCAAGCAACCCAGGCTGAAGTGGGAGGTACTAACTCTACCCTTTGATAAAGGAGGCTTTGAGGTCCCCGACATGGAGCTCTATTTCTGGATCGCTCAGGCGCACTTTGCCGCCTACTGGATGCACCCACCACCATACATGCCACACCTGGCGAAAGAACACCGGCCCATGGTTCCAACCCCTTACTCAGCCTATATAAGCGCGCCCACTAACCCTAAATGCACAGACCCAACCACAGTGAAATGCACAAATAGAGCATGGAGGGCCATTGCCAACCGCATGAAAGTGGACACACTACACTCCCCACTTCTGCCACTAGCAGGCAGATTAGACATCCCGGTCACGCGGGAAGTGCGGTGTCAACAAATGCTACGTAAATACGAAATCCAGACTTGGGGAGCACTGTATGAGGACGGGACCTTCCGCACACGTGAAATTTTTTTTAATGACTGCTATCCCTCAACTATGGAGTTATTCATGTACGTGAGGCTCCGCCTTGATGTAAAATCCGCTACTCCTGACTCTCCCGCCGAACCCCCCACATTCGCTCCACTACATGCCTTATTGCAACGGTCCTCCCCCACACATATCGTATCCATGCTGTACCGAACCACCCAAACAGCCGACACAGCGTCCCTGATGCGCGGACCAGATGGGAAAAAGATTTGGGCGCTCCTATCACTGACGATCAGTGGACCTATTGTTGCCAGCAGACAGGGAGAACCTCGGCCAGTAGCAGATTGCGCATAATACATTTCAAATTCCTCCACCGACTTTATTACACTCCGGCACGACTGTATCGCTTCAGACTCAGGGAGAACGACAATTGCGATAGATGCGGGAGGGAGGGGGCTGACTTCTTGCACTTGGCGGGGGAATGCCCCCCAGTCTTAGCATACTGGACGGAGGTTACGGAAAATCTTAGTCAGATGAAAGGGGAACACATAACCAATACCCTGCTCACTACTCTGTTGGGATACACAAGGGATTTTAAGGCGCCCTTCAGGAAATTTATATCGATAAGCTTACTTTTAGCTAAACGCAGGGTGGCCTGTAAATGGGGGAGAGGTAGAGTGCCCAAGTTCAAGGTCTGGATGGGGGACCTAATATATTGCCAGGAACAACTGTCTGTGTATGCGGAGTTGATGCCACCCACGTCTCGCCCTCGAGACATCTGGGAACCGCTACGAATATATTTACAGGAGCGCCCGGCCACAACAGGCGAAGAAGGAGACACTTCAGGGGGCCGGAAAATATCGGTGCTGGGGGAATGATGGAGTGGGCCTAGTCGGGAGGCACCTAAGCACACTGTATGGATTATGCAATAGTCCCTCTGTAGGGCGCCAGAGCGCACCACTAGCAGCCAAACTTGTACAAACTAAGTACGTGCTTTGTAAGCTAATGTGTATGGCCTGTATTTTCAGAATTTGATATAATAAGGTCGCAAAGTGTAACTGCAAAATTCTGCCGGTAATTGTACTGTCCCTTTCTGTTTTTTCTTATTGCAAACTTGAAAAATAAAGTTTAAAAAAAAAAAAAGGTATGCCCAGGCACTGTAAGCATTCCACTTACATTGTCATATCCTGGTTAACAGGCAGTACATGGCGTGAGCGCCTGTGATGGTAGAAATAGCATAGTCTAACATTGACATTCCTTTCTGGATCAGTAGATACATTCACTAAGACTACCTCTGAAAAGATCAGGACTGATGGAGGATGGCCCTAGGTTTGATGTAGACAGTGTAAATTCTGATTAGTAAAAGACATGCAGATGTCTAGCTTTGACACTGATCTAATGAGCACTGATTGCTCTGCTATTGACTAATGTAAACCTGCAAACAACATAGGAGGCTATGTTAATATGCATTTTGTGATGGGGAAGATATCTCCAAGTCTGTCTGAGATACTCTCTTATTATTATCTTACCGGAATGTGTAGTTGCCAGGAACTAGGTTTTCCAAATGAAGCACTGGGGTGTCCGCAGCTGCCTTCTGTTCCCGTAAGGGGCCACTGATTTCCTCCCAATGGTAACTCACAATTTTATCATCATCTGTGCTTTCTGCATGAGAGACAAAGACAAGGCATAGGGTCACAGCTCAACCTCTGACCATTTCTGCTTTACTATGTTAAATGATCGACAGATATTCAAATAACATCTTGTTCCATTGCTATTATTTGTGTCTATTACATGCCACTGTTTAAAGTCTTGAAATCAAGCCACATCAAATAAGTATTTAGCACCTGCAACAGAAGGCAAGGAAGGACTTGTGGATCGCAGCTGAATGCGTCTAAACACATTAATGAAATTATAATTTAGAACCATAGTAGACAAAGGATATTTTATTTCCATATCATACCTACTTCTAACAAACATATGAAACAGCAGAGACAATGTCTAAAATGGGGTCTGTGGGAACTGTTTCAGAAGTCCCAGGCCAATAAGGGTGTTACTGTGCTCTGTTTGTGTGAAGCAGTTCACTAATGGTTTCCCAGGGCTTTACCCTACTATTTGACCTAAAACTGACCACCAAGTACACCCCTCTACCACTTGACTCTCAGGATAGACTACTTAGGGAGGTGGTGTGGGATCAGACGCCGCACTCAATATACATCCATAGACAATCAATGTATTGTCCAGCCAGTACTTGAGTTTAAAGAAAAGTACTTAAACACACAGTGGGAAAAGACAGTATATAATGTGCACAGGGATTTTGTTTGGGGTATTAATTGAAACAGTACCTTCCATGATCTGGGGACAGTCTTGTAAAGCAATGTGCATTGGCTTTCAGACATATCAGGAAAATCTCAGTAGAGATTACTAGAGGATTGGGTAGGGGAGTTATCGATCTTGTGAGTTTGCTTTCCCCTTGCTCACAGTCTCATTCCCCTCAAATAGCCATAGTGTGGCACCTGCTGTAGTCAAGGTGATGAGATATTTTAATGTGATGGGTGCTGGTTCCCACAACCTCAGGTAAGCCATGGCAGTGTCAACACAAGTTAATCAGAGGTGCGCTGGGGGGGTTGCACAGCTCACGGTTGCAGGAATCTTACTACTTGCGTCTTCCTTGTGCCCAATCTCAAAACCCCTCCCAGTTCTACAGGTATGTACTCTAGGTCACAGCGGTGATAATCCTGCGGCTGATCTTGGACTTCTCTTGCCATTCAGAGTTTTTCTTGCGAGTACGAATGCATCTAATGGTTACGGTCTTCCTAGCATTTTGGCACTTCTTCGTACTAGATGAAGGGCCGAATTCACTTCCTGTTGAATTCCAGGACATCATCAGCCACAAGTGTTGATGCTGCCTCAACTGCGGAGTCACACCTGAACCTCCAGTGCTTACTCGTAGTATATCAGAGTAGGCTGTGCCCCATGTCGCAGTTGTGGGAACACTTTGCCTCAACAGAGGTACTCACAAACTCAGCTCTCTTCTTTGATTTAGGTTGTAGGCAGCTCCATCTTGCTGGATAGTAATCTGGCTATTCCCAGGTTGAGCGCCGGATCATGCTCACTCCTTCTCCATAGCGCTGGGAAGCCCTCGGGCAGCTATGCGCTCTATAAAACTCACAAACATAAACATATACTGCTACGTACTATCTTGGCCTTCATGGTTTGGCGTGTTGTCCCGTGCATTTATCACTGTACCCCCTCAGCGGAGCATGGGGAAAAGAAAGGTGGCCTCCTGAAAGCCATCGTCCCCACAAATGGCCCCACATATTACCACCATTGATGGCTTCCTGGCACGGGTGGAGGAGGTAGTCTCAAAGGAGATCAAGCTGGCTGAGCGATGGCCATCTTTGAATGGGAATGGTCACCCTTTAGCTCTTCCAAGTTTCCCCCATCCTCCTGGTGATTCCATTGTGCATCGCAAATCTCATAACTCAAATGAGGGCAGTCCGTTAGAGGGAAACCAGGGCACGGCTCCGGTGCCAATAGCCTTGCCTTTAAGGGGGTCTGTTGAACTTACCTATGAGCCCACACAGCCAAACTCAAGCCCCAAGAACAAGTGCAGGAAGCAGACGGCAATCCCCAAACAGGGGTCCTGTCACGTAAATGTGGGTGCGCAAACAAAGCTAATGCCACGCTCCAACCACCTGGGGGCGGGGGGGTTCCTGTTTCATGCTTACTCAAGCGAGTTTAACAATGTTTTCAACGATGTGTTCAACGCCAAAATGGAACCAATCTTCTCAAGGCTAATGCTTATTGAATCCAGACTGTAGCAGATTCTAGACTGTTTGAAATATCCCAGAGAAGCTTCGCCTGGACCTTGTACTTTATTCTGTGGTGCGACAAATAATCCATTTCCTACTCAGCCTCAGAGCTTGTAGGAGAATATGGTTAGGTCAAACTCTCTCAAAGAAATTCCTCAGCCTCCTAGGGTGATAAACAATGTTACTTCTCATCCCTCTGTCTCATTAAGTCCATCAATCTGTACCTCAGGATCTAGTATATCATCAGTGGCTCTGCCTATGCTCCCAAATTCAGGGGTTGTAATAAATTTACCACCTGAAGCTGCCCCGTGTGTAGTGTTCTTGGAGAACATTGCTCCCTTGACGAGGAACTGAAAAACAAAGTGGTTCATTGGTTAGGCCTGCACTCTAACTTGGGCACGCAGATATATGGCTCTATCAATATGGAAAGGGTGAACTGGTCGGGGTCTGATGTCTGATGTTAAGAGGTGGACCAAGGACTGTGTTGTGATCAATTGTAATAGACCCACAATAGCTGCACATGTTTTGACCACGCTAGGCTCATTTAGGTCTTCTAGACTGTCTAACATTCAGGCTCTCCCCCTTGGGTTTTTTATAAGCCAGAAAGGGTTTGTTCAACCATGTGGAAACAGGTTCCGCAATGGCAGGTCTCTCGGAGCCGCTCATCACCTGCTCCCCTTGTGTCCCCAGTTTTGTGGAAAAGGAACAGATGTGCTCCTTTGACTAATCTTGAAACATGTGATTGACTTACTCCTCCTGTAATATCTTTGCCCACTCCTGTTTCCTTAGACATAATCCCCCTTCGGACATCTTGGCTAGTAACTCTCATAGTTTCCTGTTATTATCTTGGAATATTGCGGGCCTGGCAGCTAAGTTTAATGATTGTAACTGGGGTCTGTTTGTCAGGAAATACCATATGATTTGTTTACAAGAAACAAGGGAAGAGCAAAACCTCTTTTTCTTAGAAGGATATAAAACTTAGTTTACTCAGACTGTGGCATCAGTTGCAGGGAGGGCCAAGGGGGGATTGATCACTTTTGTCTCCCTGGAACTGCGTATGAAAACCAAGGACTTTGCTTGGGACTCACATCAGATGCAAGTGTTGAAGTTAACTCTCACAGGCTTTACATCTTTTGCATTAATTAACTACTATAATGCTAAAGCCAAGTTTGATGAGGCATCGAACCTCTCCACTTTAAGCTCCGCCATTGAAACTTTGACTGGGAATAGATATGGGATGGAGAAGGTTATTTTAACGGGTGATTTCAATTTTCATTTCTTTGATTGTCCTCTAGATCTACTGAACAGTAAGCTCAAATGTATGTTGGCAGAGGGGCTGCACATGGTTGTCCCAAGGGAGGGCTCTGAGCTGAACTCAATTTTAAGTCTTGTTGTTTCTATGCATAAAATAGTTAAGTCCATCAACTCCTGTATTTTGCCAATGTTTAGAGGGAGGGTTGTGCTTCCATACTAGTTTTTGTTTATTACCAATTTTAGTATAGTTCACAGCTCATTTAGCAGCCAAAACTCCTTGTCCTTAGCGATCGCCGTTAAATGGTGGTGCAAGAACCTCTTCAGAGGCTCAGGTTGCACTCTCTCTCATAGATCAAGGCAGGAGGCTCAGATGGTCTCAGGTGGAGCCCAAGCTGTTTAAAGAGTCTCTTTTCTTTAGGGTGCAGGCAAGCAATTTCCACATGTTTGGACCTATGTTCCTCGAGTGGGATTATTTTATCTGCATATGAAGATATTTCATACAAGGTCTTAGTACTACTTAAGGCCCCTGCAACAAACAATAGGCCATAGGAACAAAAATGGTTTGATTGCAATTGCTCCAAGACCCTGCGACTACTGAAGACTACCCTAAGGCAGATAAATAGAGACAAGGAATGTGTTGCTGCCTGTCGTAGGAGGTATAAACTGGCACTCGAAAACTGTAAATCGATCGTAAGAAAGAGAGCTTGGGACGACCTAGCTCCCGCCTGTGCCACCAAAGATAGTTCCCTGTTCTGGCGAATAATAAATCAGCCTTGCTTCGCCAGCTCAAATGGCCCGATCTATGACACCATATGACAGAGCAACAGTAGTAGAGCGTTTTGAAGGGATTTATAACTAAGGGTTAAGTGGGGGTAATAAGGACCCGGGGGAAGAGCCAACGTGTTTTTCATGCTAGGCGAAATTACTTAGGGCATCCTGGGGCTAGCACGAAATAAGGCCCCAGGGCCTGATGGGATTCCCCTATATCTGTTTATGGTTTATATTGAGATCTGGAGTCCAGCCCTGACGATCGTCCTTTATGCGGCGGTGAGGGTGGGTACCCCACCCTTGTGGTCCACTGCTGTAATTGTTCCAGTGTTCAAGAAGGGGGACAAAGACATCCCCCCAATGTTACTGGATGATGTCCATGATTGATGCCACTGTGAAGATCCTGGGGAGGGTACTTTTAAATAGGCTGATGTTGTGTGCAGAGGAAAACATAATTTCCGAGGTATAATAAGGCTTCAGCCCAGGTAGATCAACAATGGACTAATGCCTGAATCTTTATTTAATTATTAGCAGGTATACTGGGGTTCAAGGACCTTTTGTCTGCTTTTGACAGGGTCAACTGTGAGAAGTTGTGGTGCCTGTTTCTCGCATTAGGGGTGGACCTGGATATGGTGTTCCTTTTAAGTAATCTACATGCCCACACTTCAGTCTCTGTACGCCATTCTCAGGGTTCGACTTGCACCCAATCTTTTAGAACTAGAGGGGGGGTCATCAGGGGTGCATCCTTGCCCCCTTCCTATTTACCCTTTATGTAAATGACCTGGACAAGCCCTTCTTTCATTAAAGGCCGATTGTCCACTCTGAACTGAACAAGTTTGTTGCCTTTATGGCTAGTCTAGACCGTGCTGTAATTTTTACAAAGTCGTATGTGAGAGTAGTTGGCCCACGGTCCTCAGATCAAAAACATTGGAGGTGAGAAACCATACCTTGGTCAAAGTCCCATTTTTTTCGTATCTCAGGGTTTTGTTTGATTCTAATAAGAACTGGAAGCTATTGAATGGTGCTAAGAAAGTGGAGCTTGTTAAGGCCACAGGTGCCTTAGCTAGTTTTGCCCAGAGGTTGGGGCCTAGGCTCCCCAGAATTCTAACCAAGGTTTACCAGACTAAATGTGTCTCCAAGACTCTATATGTTAATGAGGTTTGAGGATACACGAAAGTTGATTTATCCAGACTGTCGAAAATATGTTTTTAAGGCATGTGCTGCGGGTTTTTCAAAGCATCCCGGCTTTCAGTGTGCATGACGAGCTAGGAGTAAAATACATAGGAGACATAATTGCTCTCAGACCTCTATTATGTTGGACTAAGGTCAGGATCAGAGAGGAATCCCAGTTGAATAGGCTCATCCTCATCGATTGTTTGTCCCTTGACCATGAGGACAAGATACTGTGGATTCCATAAGTTAAGGTTGCCTTGAACAGCCTGGGTAGGGAGGACTTATTTCATAGCCCCCGTCCCTGTGCACCTCGGAGCTGAAATGGGTGAGGGACCAGTTTTTGAAATGTAAATCACTGCAAAGAGAACAGACAGAACTGATGAAACCCACGGTTTGAGGGAATACGCTTTTAAAAATAGTCCAGACCATTGAACCATAC
The DNA here is from genome assembly GCA_963921515.1 of Calotriton arnoldi. Taxonomy (NCBI): domain Eukaryota; kingdom Metazoa; phylum Chordata; class Amphibia; order Caudata; family Salamandridae; genus Calotriton; species Calotriton arnoldi. The sequence goes on from CAWUFW010003585.1 coordinate 1,668,519, forward strand.
CTATCCATTGTAACTCGTGACTGAGACAGCTTTTTGCTGATCAGATTCAGATTTAATATGTTGCATCACCTTCTGGCTTCCCCGAGTGGTTGGAGCCCACCTGGTATTTTGGGTTCTTGCGGCTTCGACAATGTGTCCCCGCAGGACACCTTACATTTTATGATGTTTTGCAAATTTTTTAGCTTACCTAGAAGAATGTTTATTAAGCCTATACTGAAATCTTTGAATTTTTTGCAAGTTCGACCTGCCCTCATGTTCCTTAAGCTCCTACCCAATGAACATATTTTATTCAAAGTATCCTGCTTTTTCAGAGCCACGTTGAGATCAAGGTATTCAAGGCCTGATTACATTTGTTGCTGCTAGTGGAGGTTTTTTTAAATATGTGATATTGTGGCTGTTATTTTTATGAGGTTTTATACTCGCTGATTCTATCATTTTATGTATAACTTGCATTTATATTGCGTGTATGTTGCTTTTACCCTTGATTTGTATGTGGTCTGATACTATGTCGTTTTATGGTTACGAACTTAACCAAATAAAGTTTTACTTGACTGGAATTTCTGCCCCATTTTTATACCCAATTTGCAGAGTGCCCTTGTGTATTTCAGCAGTTCAGTTCTGTGACTGGTTCAGGCCAGGCCTGCATGTTTGTAGTTTCTGCGCACATTGATCTAGTCATGCCTTTGTTACAAATGTGAGCAAGAGGCGGGGGATCTAGAAGCGTCCCCTCAGGAGCAACCCAAAACAAAAGCACAAATGTAATGGAGGCTGCTCCACTTAACTACCTGTCTACCTGTGTGGGGTAGCCTCTCCCAAAGCCAATGGCCCAGGAAGGGGCAGGGGAAACTGCCTAGCCTGAAAGAGACCGTCTGTCTCCTTTCTTAACACCAACAACACTCCTCTCTCTCTGACCCACTGAAAAGTCCCTGGAATGTTCTAGGGAAAGCGTTCCAATATATGTCTGCTGTCTTGACTTTCCAGTCCTAAATCTTAGGTACCTCGAAAGTATGCCTGATACAAATTGGAACCCAGTGTAGTGTCAGTCACATGTACTATTCGCTCTCCACATGATTCATCTATATGCTAAAGGCCATGCACACGCAACATCCATACTTTATATGGATGATCGAAGAACCCCGCTATAGAGGAAAGGCAGAAAAACTTGAAAGTTGCGGGACAGGTGAGTAGGCTGCTCTTCCACACAGGCAACATGGAAAAGACCTATAACAGTGCTTAATTTGTGCCAGTGTTTGCAGGTGCTCTGCACCTGCACTTATTTCTTAACACCAGCAGTTCACCCCATGGTGGAGGTGTCTGCCTATTTTCAGCAGAGCACATCAGTTTAGCAATTCAATATACTCTAAAAAATAATAATAGCAGTGCGTCCAGGCCATTGCTACTGGCATTTTGCAGCACTGGCAGGGGCAATGGGTGGTGCAAGCTGCAGTGGCTTCCTAAGCGATACTTTGAACCCTGACACTTAATTGTTTAGAAATTAAGCACTGCCTGTCCTACTACTATAACCACTTTGCTGCCACCACTGCCAGTCCTCTACAGTAAGGTGAGATGGCAGTAGTCACTCTCTTTAAAAGATGGGTGGAAATGGTGTCCGCTCCTGCTCACAAAGTGCTGCTCTAGCCTCCTTCCCTATTATGAAACGGCCTTAACACAAGCATGATCATCATGGAGGCTGAGGTGGGGTTCAAAATAGTAAAGCTTGCTATGGAGACTTTGAGGCACGGGTGCACGCCCTCCAGAGCTATATAGGGTACTTTTCTCTCAGTAGACGCTACCCCAGACCCGAATGCCCTTGGGGTTACTCCACCATTGGAGAAGTGAAGTCATCAGATTGGGAAAACCGTCAGGAAAGTCCATCTCCATTCCCATGTTGTAACCCTGCCTACTGATCCACTGTGAACTCCAATCCCTGACGAGAGATCTACCACCGAAGCAATTTCAGGTTCTCTGAAATTATAGCCATCAACCACTTGAGTAGCTTATGATCTCTCTGGACTACAAACCTGCTGTCACGTAAGTAAGACCAGAACCTGCGAAAGCCCCATACAATCACAAAGCCATTTTTCAATTGCAGCTCAGTTCTACTCTTTAGGCAGCAATCTGTGTCAGATAAATGCCCCAACTCCCTTTTCAGAAGCATCAGTCGGCAACAATGAATGGTTGACTACAAACAGAGGCCTTCAAGGCTCATGCATTACATACTGCGGCCTTCAGGTCATCAAGGGCCTGCTGATATTCCTCGGTATAGGTCACCTTCCTGGACTGCTTCTTGGAGGTGAGGGCTGTCAAAGGGGCAACTATAGTCCCATAGTTGACCCGAAATTTCCTGTAGTAACCAGTGAAGCCTAAGAAAGTCCTCACCTGAATCTGAGTTGTTGCAATGTTCTAATCAAGCACGTGTACCTTTGCATCCAAAGGGCAAATCTTTCCATTCTCCACCTAATGGCCAAGATAAACCACAGAAGAATGACCCACATGGCAGTCTATAGCCTTGAGGTCAGTTTCACCATTTGCATCCTCAACTGCAACTGTTCCAGGTGCCTTAGGTGGTCCTTGCAAAAACTGCTAAAACAGCAAAGATGTCCAAGTAGACCAGGCTGATCTCTTTCACGTCAGATAACACAGAGTTGGCCGGGCACTGCAAGATGGACAGAGCATTCTTTAACCTAAAAGGCATAAACTTGAACAGGTAGATGACTTCTGGGTTGGAGAATGCAACCTTCCCTAAGGGCACCAGATGCTAGTGGAGACTGCCAGTCACCATTGTTAAAATCGAAAGTATTAAGGTACTTAGCTGTGCCCAATCTCTCCACCAGTTCCTAAGCACAGGGAATAGGATGGCATCTGTCTTCGTGATGGTACTGAGGGATCAGAAGAGCAGGTCCATTGGTCCCTCTAAATTGCTAGTACAACTGGACTTGCCTATGAACTACAGAAGCGTGCAACAGATCTAGGAGTGTCTCACTCTCCTTTTCAACACCTTCTGCCATTGACAGGTTGCTAACTGTGTAACTTCTTCTGAGACATGGCTAAAGTCAGAGCACATGGAATGCCTTCTAAGGTTCCCAAATGGCACCTGTATCAACTAGGTAGCTGGCATCAGAAATCTTCCTAACCAACTTGTAAGGACCACTCCATTTATCTTGCAAAGCTCCTAGGCAAACTAGCTTGAGCACCAATAGCTCATTAGCCTCTTGGTACTCTGTCAGTGTTGTTTTCTGGACATACCACTCCCTCATTAGCTCTTGCATAACCTAAAGGCTTTTCTTCACCTTCCTCATAGCCCAGAACATAGTCCACCACACCATGGCTTAAGGACTCAGAGGTACCTTCACAGTCCTCTTTAACCAAAATCAGTGATCAGGATGCATAAACAGAAGCTTAAAGGGACTAGATCTACAGCATTCTGTGGGATTTCGCTGTAGGCAAACAAGAGATATAGAAGCAGAATCTCACATTTCCTCCTGAGGTTCTCATAATGCTCTTTAGGGTCTTGTTGCGGCACTTCACCAACCCATTGGTTTGCGAGTTGTATGTGGTAGAGATGGGCAGGTTACAGCAGCTTTCTCCCAAATCACCCTTATGTATGAGGTGATCACATTGATTCCTCTATCACAGACCACAGTCTACTTTACGTAGATGGTCCCCGTAACCTCCTTAGTAGTCGTGCCCGTCAGAGATACTATCTAAAAATACCTGGTGGCGTTACCCACTACAACTAAGATATACTTGTTGCCTCATGCAGAGGGAGGATCAAAGGGGCCAACTATGGATTTTCTCACCCACACAAGAGGCACACCAACCACTGGTAGAGGTACCAAGGGTGCGTTGTATTAGCCTCCAGGCTTACTACTCACATGAAAAGCTGGACAGGTCTGCAAAACCTTGCTACAACTCAGCTTATACTTGGCCAGTAGAACAAAGCATCCCTCCTGTCCTTGGTCTTCTTAATGCCTAGGTGACCTGCTAAGGGTACCTCATGATTTAGCGACAGTAGGAAGTTCCTGTGCATTTGTGAAACCACCAACCTCCTGCTGCTTCGGTGGCTGGATACATGGGATCATTGGACTGCAGCCCATTCACCCATATCATGTTGTGCATGCCAACCACTTCAGCAACAACTTTTCCCTATAGCTTGTGTAATCTCATGCAAATAGGACAACCTTTCTGTGTCCTGCGAAAGTCCTTCCACGACAATCCTTGAGCCGCAATCAACTACTATAGCTCTGACCGCTTCATCACATGATCTGCCTCGTGGGCTTCATTCTCCTCTCTGTCTCAAGCAGGGGCAATGGGTACCACACCTGTCTTCTCAAAACCTCCTACCCTGGTCTGCACTACACTACTCTCAACCAATCCTTCACTTCAGGAGTGATCGGAGTCTTCTTCTAAGGCTGAGGTACAGCCTGTGCTCTGCTGTACTAAGCTGAGGCTTTCCAGGCCATGTAGGCCTCTGGCACTAGATCAGATGCAATCAGATCACTGCCCAGCAGTCACTAATCACCCTGTTTTTATTGAACTCCTACATCGATGATGGCCATCTTGTTGTTGATGTCTGCCTCAATTCTGGCAAACAGGGACTCAAATTCCTCCCTCCTTGCTACCTGGCCAATGCCAATGACACCAGGGAGAATCCCCTCTGGTTTGAGATACTTCCTCTCAACCACAGTCTTGAAGGCACCAGTATCTCTTAGAGCTGGAACCTTCCTTCCATTGATACTCATCTAACTGATAATCCCCTCTGAGCATCTAATCCATCTCCCAGATGTCCTAGGTTTTTTTCCTAGTGGTAACGGACAGGAAATAAAGACACCACACTAAATATGGTGGGTAGTTTAATGTTCTTACTCTGATGGACCCTACTCCATCAGGCAGTCAGAGGAAGTATTCTGGTGGCGAAGCCAATAGGGGCTCCGTCAATGGAATATTTAAGATAAGTCCATTTCTAAATGAAGCAGGCAAGCCAAGGATTTTGTGGGCAGGGTACTCCATCACATTTGCAATGGCGTAGCCTGTTTGCCAAACACTAAATCGGGCCCTTAGACACTTGTTAGTGACATCGGTCAGGTAGCACACCCCCATTCTTTAGCTATGTCCAGCAGTAGGGTGTAGCATGAAAAATAGCTCCCCTGCCTCCTTTTGGGTCACAGCCTAGGAGACAGATATGATGGAAAGCCAGGGTGATCGACTTTTAATCCTGTTGCTGTACGACCCACCCCTAGAGTTTCATTGAGGGACCTTGTACATTTTTTTTTTACACACCTTGTTGTGTGATTGGTTTTTACCCTTTTTGTAATATTTCCAAAGTATTTCTGACACCCTTAGTATTTATACTATGAGAACGTCCTGATATATTATCTTTTCTCTATTGGTCAACCCAGTCCTATTTGATTTTTGGTAGCAATGACATAGGGTTATCCATGTTCAAGGATTTTTGTTTTTTTGTATTTTTTTATAGCCTTAGGCAACATTTCAAGAGAATGGAGATCATGCTTCTAAGGTCACACATCTAATAAGAGCTGGTTGCTTCTCGCCACATCAAATTCTATTTGGATACCCTGCTCAGTATTTCACAAAGGCGAAACATCTGGCACTCAAGACGATCCAGGCTTAATTATCTGTTCACAAATGGGGCTGCAGCTCAGGGGGATCTTCTAAAATACAGCAATTACACAGTGTGCATCTGTCCATTTCCAACAACACTCTCTACTCTGTCATAGGGTCTTTGGTCAAACTGAAACTCATTTATGGAAACATCTTGCAGGAAAGCTACCAAATACCCATTTAGGTTGCCTGATGCTGGTTCAAATATTTTTGACCAAAGAAGCAGAACCAGGTGTACTGTCACAACACTGGATGACAAGTAGATTAAAGGGTTGTGTTTTAGATCCTCTGCTTAACATTTGAATGCCTCTACGATTTGGTTCGCCACTGTTTGGTTTATAAAGCCCAAGGATACTGACCTTCTTGGGACCCACACACAGCTAAATATAGCCTCCTGACTATTCCATTCACAACATGTAAAACCAGAGCTGTACGCCGGTTTCTCGCCTTCACTCCATTCTTCTGTAATTCTCCACCATACATTAATAATCAACTGAACTCCTTTTCAGATAATTCTGACTACCCCCAAGAAGGATTTCTTTCTAAACTATATTTTTCAAAATTAGTGAACTCAGTGATTGCATCTGTGTTAAGATGTGTTTACACTATTGGTATGAGAGTATGTATTGATCAAAGCAAGAACAAAAATTCCACTACTCACTTCTAAAGTGAGTGTATACGTTTTCTACAATTCTGCTGATGCTTATGAAGATGGCCAAGTTATAGTGCCAAAGAAGAACCTCAAGGTTAACCACATTACTTGGCTTCAGGCACCATTGCAGATTACAAACTTTGGCCTAACTTTCTATTGCTTCTGGAATCTGACAAATCGTTTTGGGAACAACTTCCTGGTATACTGGCATCCTGGGAACCTAAACCCACATTTTATTTTTAAGATTAAGGCTGTCCTTGGCAAATTACTTAATACCCAGTATACATACCAGGTTTGTTTTATATGAACAAGAAATTATGTATTAAAAAATGGGTACGTACCACTTCCGTCGATGAAGGTGGATGCTGTAGGCAGAGAAACCTCCTGTATCTTCGGAGTAGGGACTGCCACTGGTGGCTGATTTACTCTGGCTGCTGTATAGCAAAAGAATGTTATTGAAATATTACTTTTGTACTTTATTCAGTCTTTACATTTTCCAACAGTTTATAAGTATGGATTGCTACATCACACACTGAAAATGCATTAAAAAACGGCTCTAACTCACCAGATAGGCAGAATCTTGTATGTGGAAGTAGGCGGATATTAAATACAAGGGAATTAATTTATCAAGGTATCAAATCTGTGGGTGACACTAAGTGCATGTGCACAGATTATGACTTGGTGTGTATGTCTGCTCACATTTACACAAATAATGCATAAGATAAGTTAGACAAGTTATATAAAGTTTGCTTGAATACACATGGTAGTCATTTTTCATGATGACCGTGTGACATTTTCTCAAACCTGCATATGTGCAATGTATGCATGTACGTGTGTGTGTGTGTGTGAGAGAGAGTGTGAGTCAGCTAAGTTACAGAGAGAGAGAGAGATAGAAAGAAAAAGAGAACAAGAGAGATGAACTTACCTTTTGTTAATTATACATTACACTTTTTAGAATCAAGTGGCATTTATGCCTTCTATATTATGGCTTTTGATAAGTTAAGGGTGCTTTAGACTTTTGTAAAAACTTTGTGAATTGGACCACAACGTCTACATTACATATAAACTGTCCTGCAATTCATATCTGGTGACACCATCATTTTGTTAAAGAAAAATAGAAACAGAAATAGGAATATAAACCTTTAGTCAACGTAGCAGCAACTCTCTAGTGGATTTATAAGCTAATAAGGCTTGGAATTTCCATGGATAAAACCTTGCAGACTATGAATATAGTTAATTATTATTAATGAGAATATGAAAGTCAAATGTGAAAAGGTTACTTAACTTGGTTATACTGATATTCTTTGTCCAACAAGTTCATTTATATTACCAGTGTTTTTGCAATATGTCATTCTTTATAATAAGGCTAGCGAAGTGAGTATAGGGATTTAAATGTACAGCTGGGTATTCTCATTCATGTACTGCTCTTGTGTGCAGGCTCTTGTCCTGTCCAACAACGCCACTTATAAGGTAGGTTCTACAATTATTCTATAGGGTGGAAAGACTAAGGATGAAAGGGAGGAGAATGTGTCTGGACTATACCACCATCTCCAGCCTGATTCATTGGCAGCTCTGTTTTACAACCCCACCACTCTGCCCCTTTGACAGTCAATTAGACTGAGAGGGACAAGAGAAGATGACTTATTTTTTTTATAGGCAGGGAGAGAAGAATCAAGGCAGGACTACCACACCCCATGCATCCTGACACTTTGGCCATTTCTCAGCCAACTTGTGTGAGTGAGAGGCAGGACATTATTGTCAGTAGTCCAAGAAAGATGGGGTCAGTTAGGGTTCCTTTACCTCTTCTTCATGGTCCATGGATTATAATACCCAATCCCCCCATCAATATATTCAATCAAAGTACATTATGGAAAAAGTGAGGAAGGGAAGGAGTCATTCTGTCAATCACCACATAATGAGAAGAAGACAGGGCTGAAAAGCTCTACCCCATCCTGCCCCACTGACCGCCCTGTACGTCCCACTCCCACTTATCCCACAGACCACAACATTGGATGCTGCAGTTGTTGCTTTACTATTACTGCAGCAGAAGAAATTGGCTGGGCAGTCATACCTTACTTAAACTACAATTAGAAAGTTTCACAACAATGGCAAAAAGTACACCTGTTTGCCAGTTACAATATTAGGGATTTTAAACTGAGTCTGCTTCTCTACATACATTTAATATTGAACTTACATTGACTTAATGTTTTTAGTGACCATTTTTTTATATGGCCATTTTTTCAGCACATATTATTAATAGATAACAATATGCAGCCTTAAACGTTATTAAAATCCTATGTGCAGCATTAAAAGTAAAGTTAAAGGAAATGAGCACTGTTTCACAAAAATGAGCTTCCATTGGTCCCTGTAACTGGGAAGTAAATGTGGATTATAATACTTTTATATTTTAGAATGCACTCTATGGAGTTTGAATCTCATTGCTGAAGAATATTTTGGTGAAGCTCCTGGAGGCAGTTGGAGAATCTCACACAAAAGAAGTGCAGGAGTCATGAGAGTACAGAATGATTAAACCATATGTTCTATGATATGCTGACCACTGAAAATAGAAGTGAGTTGATCTCTCTCCTGCCTGAGAGCAAGAGGCTTCTGTAGTGTTGTTATTCTTTACAACTCACACCAACATCTTACAAAGAAGTCTAGGGGCTCAGGACCAAGATGTGTCCTTGAAGCCTCTCTTTTATGTCACGCTGGAATGAATGTAGAGCCTGATTATTCCCTTCAATTAAACAGAGCACTGTGGAGGGATTACATGTACCTCAGTAGTGGGCAGGAGCTTTTTATTGCCTTAAAGACATCTCTTCTGAACTTGGATTTAATTAGGCTCTTTATAGTGGTTGAAAGATAAAAGACCACACTAGTTGTTCTTCTGTGGATTATTTGTGTTTTCTGTGAGACAAGCATCCTGAGTTTGTTCATGGAGAAAGAAGAGGGCTGTCCATTCAAAACTGTCCACTAATGATAATGTCTCAAGTACAATATGGTAATGTCATTACTCCATTCCATATTGGACTACTCCATATTCCTTGCCCTACATTACGTCACAAGTTAATTCCACCTCCAGACAGCCACACCACTATTTTTAAAATACACAATCCCAAAGGACTGTGTCTTGTAATCCAGTCCATGGTAGAGACAAAAAGGCCCCCTTAGCTATAGTTCCCCATGTGTAATTACCCACTCCTCCTAGGGAAGCCATAGGTCACTCTTGTGGTGTGGGAGGGTTTGGAGGCCTGGCACAGGAAAGCTGTAACCAGAGAAATGAGGTTGCTAGTAAGTCAAGAAGACATTATATCCTCAACCCAAATCTTTTGTCTTAGTCCTTCATTATATTATGAGGATACACCAAATGTATGACTTATGGCTCTGAATGCAAAACAAACAGGCAACACTAGCAATACGGAGGACATCACATTTTAACCAGACTCCTGAGGCTAGTGGGAAACAAGGGTTTGAAGGAGTATCCATGTACCTGCCCTAGAGATATCCTTCAGGAAGACCTCCTCAGATTCATCCTACCCTGCACCATCCATTTGACGGCACAATTATCTGATATCATTCAATTGCTTGAAGCTAAAAGCACCCCAACCCAGTTGCTAAGTTATTTTATGTAGCACAAGCAAGTAATGTAAGAACGTAAATGAATAGATGAGCTCAGAAACACGTCATAATTTAATTTTTATGTACAATCTCACATGGTCACTCAGACCCTGGTGGTCAGCCTGCCAGGTAAGCAGAGACCATAGCCTTCGCTTTCCTGGAAGGCTTCTATGTGCATTCAGCAAAACTGCCAGTTCAGAGGCACTGCTGAAGACACAAAACTTTGTAGAGTGTGCACCATGTTTGTTGTGATTCCTCTACAAAGGATTTTTGTTTCCAATAAAGAATCTCTGAAGAGAGTTGCTTGTTCCCTAAAAGCAAAAAAAAAAAGAATCCTAAAAAAATGGCCCTGATGCACATAAAGTTTGTTTCATACATTTGGGTCGTTGTTTGAGGCATGGCGATCCCAGGCAGGGAAATCTAGGGGTGGTAGCCTGATTCTAAATAGGGTGAGGTGACGGTCACTATGACTTCACAGTCGTGTGGCAGACAGGCAGTAAGGTCAGACGTTTCAGACTATGGAGCCAGCTGAGGCTCAGTTGTCAGAAACCCTGTGGTAATACCACTTCTAGATGCAGTAGGGAAAGCCTGTGTTTTGTGTGGTGAGAACACTACTAATTTCGAATGGGGGCCCCCTTCTGACAAACTCTAAAAGATCCCTTACATTTTGTGCATGTCAGAGGGGCACTGTATAACACCAATGCCACTATTCTTTGTATCAAGCAAAGGTTGATACAAAGGTCACACATCATACCCCAGGAGGCACCCATGAACTATGTTCATTGAAAGTTTTAGAAGATGCAAGACAGAAGCAACATTAATGAAACTTTGCTGCCTGTCGAGGTTAGCCACTATAATATCCTCTGACATTCAATAAATGTTACATAATGCGGGTTCCAGACACAAAAGCCATCACTATCTACTGCTTCCTATCAAAACTAAAGGAAATGATAGGGCCACACCCACAACTTACCTTTAACAGCAGTTTATCATGAAAATGCTTGAGTAAGGAGTGTTAGCCATCAAGGAACCCAACTCCCATGAATCCCTAGACAACTTGATAGAACACGAAATTGAAAGCCTTCAAAATAAAATGCTACAGAGGCACCGCAGAGTGAGTCTCAAATAGAGAACCTTGTAGAGCAACAATATCTGAGAGCAAGTGCTAGAGAGGAGAAGAAGCACATACAAATGAATTGGACAAACCAAACAGAAACTCTACAGGTAAATCCACTGACTCTAGAAACCAAACCAATGCTCTAAAAGAATAAGTGACAAAGCAGTCTATTGTTATCGCTTATAAAGTGTGCTTAGAATGAATCACTTGGCTTTGGTCAGAGACTGACTGAATGGTTTAAGAAATTAATTTGTCATGAATGTCACCATTAGCTTGGCATTGTCAGAAAACCTTTCTCTGACATCATCTGTTTTTTATCTTTATCAGACACAGAGATCAGCTGTATAAATATGATTAATATTGCAATGGATTTTCATACAAGAAGGTCATCTATAGGGATATGGCAGTTAAAAAGAAAAAGGTGAATTCCTTTCCAATGGAGTCATACATCCTCCAGGGCTCAAATAATCCCAGAGGCTTTGTTAATGTTCTTCATTGTCTGTGTTCTCCGGAAGGGTTAAAATCTGGATGCATGATAATGATGCACTTATATTGAATGGGTAGGCCAAATTCCCCTTACAGAAAAGCAGCATGTTTTGATGCAGGCTCCCCCGAACGTTCTGTAAACAGGCCCCCAATGATTAGCCTTCACCCACTCGGACATAAATGTGCATTAATATCAGAGTGTTGACAACCAGCTGCGCACACACCCAAAGACCATTACTATTCTCGCCATCACCTTTTCGGCACAATCCAGCCTTTGTGGCAGAGTGGATTATTATCCCCAACTCATTACTAAATACTGCTGAGCCTGCCACAGCAGAATGGAGGTCGCTACCATACAGGACCCTACAACGGAGAGCAATACCAAGCATCTATTATAACAGGAGGGCAATACCATGCATCTATTATAACTACTATTGATGGACTATCACAACGTAACAACGCAAGTATATTGTTTTTTAATTTTTATATTTTATACATATACATATATAGTAATTATATATAGTAATTCAGCAGACATAGTTACCCGAGCTAACTATAACTTATGCCCCCTGCAATGCACTGCTTATGACCTAACATATTACATCACTAATGACATGGTCAGTGACCTCACATATGTGAGGTCATAAGCAGTGCATTGTGGGGACGTAAGTTATAGTTAGCTCAGGTAACTATACCTGCTGAATTTCACTGGTTTTGTATGAGTGAAATCTGACCCTTAATATAACATCCCTGTGACCTTTGGGTTTTTCAGTGAATTTCTAACTTTAAAAAAAATTATTTCCTAACTGTTAGAAATGGGATCTCTAGTTGGCAAGGGCTTGCACCTTTGTCCAAGTAGGGACCCTTCTTCCTAGTCAGGGTAAGGGTGTTACACTCGTGAAGTAACCCCTGCTCACCCTCGTGGTAGCTTGGCACGAGCAGTCAGGCTTAATTCAGAGGCAGTGTGTAAAGCATTTGCACATAACCAACAGTAATACAGTGTAAGCACTACAAACGGACACCACACCAGTTTAGAAAAATAACCAATATTTTATATACTCAAGACAAGACCAATTACGACAAAAATCCACAATACTGTACTTTAAAAACGAATACTTGATAAGGTAACTTCTTCTTTGCAGGAATAGTCCAAAAACAAAGTTCGTACGAGTCGGTAGCTCCGTCTGAGCCTACCGTGATGCTGAAAACCACAGAGTCTAACAGTTCCAGCCGACCGCGTCGATACGGGCCAGCAGAGTCGTGAACAGACTCGGTTACAGTACCTTTCTCGTTGTGGCTGGTACGGAGTGTACGAGCCAGTCGGCGTTCGTCGCGGTTGCGGTGCAAGACGGAGCGATGCAAGGTGCGGTGTCCCTCGATGCGGTGCAGGCAGCGGCTCGATGAGCGTCGTGCAGACGGAGTCGGTGAGTCCAAGGCGTGCGATGCAGGGTGAGACGATGCTCGATGCGGTGCTGACAGGTTGCGATGCAGGCGACCAAGCCGGAGTGCGGGAGCTGGCGTCGGACAGCGGTGCGAGTCGGAGCGGTGCGTCGCAGACGTGCGAGCGGTGCCCCAAATGCGGTGCGGTCACGACTCTTGAGCCAGTTGCAGCGACCTCGTCGGTCGGGTCCGGTTGGTTCAGTGAAGCGATGCGATGCGAACTGCGGTGCCCACAGGTCACGATGCAAGCAGCGGCTCGATGTTGGCGGCGTCGGACGTCGCCCACGGTGAGACCAGGGTTGCGATGCGAAGCGGGGCGATGCGGTCTGCGGTGCAAACAGGTCACCGGCCAGGGATGGATTCGGTTGACGGAGTCGGTTGCAGTTCCCTTCCTCTGTGGCAACTGAAACAGCGTTCCAGAAGCGGTACCCAGAGGCATGTGAAGTCTTTGTAGTCCCTGAGACTTCTTAACAGGAGGCCAGCTCGGTTTCAGGCCCTTGGAGATACTCAGCACAAGTTTGTAGAAAGTTCAGTCCAGTCCTTTCACTGCCCAAGGCAGAAGCAGCAGCTGCAGGCCAACCCAACAAAGCAACAACACAGCAAAGGGGCAGTACTCCTCCTGGCAGCTCTTCCAGCTCTTCGTCTTGGCAGGTTCCTTGATTCCAGCGAGATCTAAATTCATGGGGTCAGGGCCCCAATATTTATATCCCAAATTCCTTTGTTCTCTGAAGGCAGAGAGGCCTTTGCCTAGTCCAAACCAGTTCTGGAGCACTTTGTTGACAAGTCTCCGTCCCTTCTTTCAGTGAGTAGGCCAGGGACATCAGACGCACCACAGGAGGTGGAGCCAGCATTGTGGAGGGAAGGCACTGTCCTATTCAGGGCCCAGGTGCGACCCCTCCCACCCATCTACATGTAGATCTTGCTATTCAGCCCTGTGCTGACTCACCCTGTCTCCTGGCATCCCCCAGCCCCTGTCACTCACATTCCAGACAAGGAATACACAACCTCGCAGAGGCAGGCTTGGATGGTTAGCAAGAAAATACCCACTTTCTAAAAGTGGTATTTTCAAACACAGAATGTTAAAACCAACTTTACTAAAAGCTGCATTTTATCATTCTGAGTCCAGGCATACTAAACTCGAATTTCTACCATGTTCCCGGGGTCAGTTAGGATTATAGCTGTAATAATCAAAACTGCCCGTTCTGGCCTAGGGGGAACAGGTAGCCTTGCAATAGTGAAAAACGAACTAGGCTGTAATTCACTATCAGGACATGCCACACACACCAGGGCATGTCCTACCTTTCGCATACAACGCACCCTGCCCACAGGGGTACCTTGGGCCTACCTTAGGGGTGACTAACATGTAGCAAAGGGAAGGTTTAGGGACTTGCAAGTGTGTGCACTTGCCAAGTCGACATGGCAGCCCCAGGCTGCGCACAGGCTCTGCAATGGCAGGCCCGAGTTACACTTTACGGGCTGTTTGCGTGGGTGGCACAATCCAGTGCTGCAGCCCACCAACAGCATTTGGTCTATAGGCCCTGGCACTCGCAGTGCACTTTACAAGGGACTGACACATAAACCAAATAGGCCAATCATGGAAACACCAATCCATAACACATTTTATACAGGAGCACTTGCACTTTCCCACTGGACCGCAGTGAGGAAAGTGCGCAGAATCATTACACCAGCAAAAACAGAGTCAAAACCGGGAGGTCAGAAAGCAAAAAGTCAGGGGAAACACGCCAAAAGATGCCAAGTCTAACACATGTCCCCTCCAGCTGAAAGTAGGGAGAACTACCCAACCCCATTGGAGTTCTCTTCACTAAGGCGGAAGAACCTGGACAGACCATCTGCGTTGGCGTGTTCTGTACCAGGACGGTGTTCCACCGTAAAGTCCATTCCCTGTAGGGAGATGGACCACCTCAGCAGTTTTGGATTCTCACCCCTCATTTGCATCAACCATCTGAGGGGCCTGTGGTCTGTCTGAACCCGGAAGTGAGTCCCAAACAGGTATGGTCTCAACTTCTTCAGTGCCCAGACCACAGCAAAAGCTTCTCTTTCTATGGCACTCCACCTCTGTTCCCTGGGAAGTAGTCTCCTGCTAAGGAAGACTACAGGCTGATCCAGGCCCTCTTCGTTCAGTTGTGAGAGCACCGCTCCCACACCATGCTCTGAAGCGTCAGTCTGCACGACAAATTCCTTGGAGAAGTCAGGTGCCTTGAGCACGGGCGCCGTGCACATGGCTGCCTTCAGGGCATCAAAAGCTTTCTGGCAGGACTCAGTCCAGATCACTTTCCTGGGCTGCCTCTTAGAGGTCAGCTCTGTTAAGGGGGCAACGATGGTGCCATAGCCCTTAACAAATCTCCTATAGTAGCCGGTGAGACCTAAGAAGGCTCTCACCTCTGTCTGGGTCTTGGGGGTTCCCAAGCCAGAATGGTGTCAATCTTGGGTTGTAGGGCGCCACCTGGCCGCTTCCTACCTGGTGTCCCAAGTACACCACCGAACCCTGCCCGATCTGGCACTTACTGGCCTTGATCGTGAGGCCTGCACCTTGCAGTGCCCTCAACACTTTCTCAAGGTGCTGTAAATGTTCTTCCCAGCTGGAACTGAACACAGCAATGTCATCCAGGTAGGCGGCACTGAAATCCTCCAGCCCAGCCAACACCTGATTGACCAAACTCTGAAAGGTGGCAGGGGCATTCTTCAACCCAAAGGGCATCACCCGGAATTGGTAATGACCTTCTGGGGTTGAGAATGCTGATCTCTCCTTGGCCCCATCGGTTAAGGCAATCTGCCAGTACCCAGACATCAAATCAAACGTGCTGAGGAACCGGGCAGCTCCCAACCGATCAATGAGCTCATCAGCTCTGGGGATGGGGTGCGCGTCAGTCCTGGTGACGGCATTGAGCCCACGGTAGTCCACACAAAACCGGAGTTCTGGAGTGGCACCGGGCGCGGCAGCCTTTGGGACCAAGACCACTGGGCTGGCCCAAGGACTGTGGGAGGGCTCAATCACCCCTAACGCCAACATCTTGGAGACCTCCTCCTTGATGCTGGCTCTGACCCGGTCAGTCAACCTGTAAATCTTGTGCTTCACAGGAGGGCTGTCACCGGTGTCCACGTCATGGGTACACCAGTGAGTAACACCGGGGGTCAGAGAGAACAGTGGGGCGAACTGTCCCAACAACTGGCGACAGTCCCCCTGCTGCTCCTGAGTCAGAGTAGGGGAGAGGATCACACCCTCTACTGACCCATCCTGCTCCTTGGTAGACAGGAGGTCAGGGAGAGGCTCGCTCTCCTCTTCCACCCCATCATCTGTCGCCAAGAGCATACTCACTTCGGACCTCTCGAAGTGGGGCTTGAGGCGGTTCACGTGAAGGACCCTCAAAGGGTTCCTTGGAGCCTGCAAATCCACCAGGTAGGTGACGTCACTTTTGCGCTCCTTTACCTCATATGGCCCAGTCCACCTGTCCTGCAAGGCACAAGGTGCCACTGGGGCCATGACCCACACTTTTTGCCCAGGTTGAAATTCGACCAGAGTGGCATTCTGGTCATACCATCTCTTCATTTCTTCCTGGCTTGCTTCTAGGTTCGCCTGAGCGAGTTTCCTGAAGCGGGCAGTTTGGTTTCTAAAGGCCAGCATGTAGCTAAATACATCCTGGGGAGTTTTCCTGGGAGCTGCCTCCCAGCCTTCCTTTACCAAACTCAGAGGTCCTCTGACAGGGTGGCCATAAAGGAGCTCAAAGGGGCTGTACCCAAGAGACTTCTGAGGCACCTCCCTGTATGCAAAGAGTAGGCATGGCAAGAGGACGTCCCACTTACGCCTCATGGGTTCTGTTAGACCCTTGATCATGCCTTTCAAGGTCTGGTTGAATCTCTCCACCAGACCGTTTCCTTGTGGGTGGTAAGGAGTGGTGAACTTGTAGGTTACACCACACTCCTTCCACAGGGATGTCATATACTTCGATATGAAATTGGTCCCCCTATCAGAAACCACCTCTCTGGGGAATCCCACATGGGAAAAGATCCCCATTAACGCCCGGCCCACCACTGGCGCCGTCGTTGTCCTGAGAGGGATTGCCTCCGGGTACCGGGTGGCATGGTCCACCAAGACCAGGATGTACCTGTTGCCCATGGCTGTCTTGGGGTCCAGTGGCCCCACAATATCCATCCCTACCCTTTCAAAGGGTGTTCCAACAACAGGAAAAGGTTGGAGAGGAGCTTTGACCTTCCTCCCACTCTTACCACTTGCCTGGCAAGTTTGGCAAGACCTACAGTGTGCATCTGACTGCCTTCGTATTTGGGGCCAAAAGAAGTGGGTGACAAGCCTGTCAAAGGTCTTGTCCTGCCCCAAATGTCCTGCCAAAGGCACGTCATGAGCCACACCCAGTAGGAAGGTCCTGAAGCGCTGGGGTACCACCAGCACACGGGCTGACCCAGGCTCAGCAACCTTAGGCTCACTGTATAGGAGACCACTCTCCCAGTAGATCAGATGTGACCCGGACTGATTACCAGCTGCCTGGTCTGCAGCCTGCCGCCGCAGACCCTCCAGAGTAGGGCACTCGTTCTGCTCCCTGCAGAACTCCTCCCTGGTGGGACCCCCTTCTTGCTGCCAATGGGTCAGCTCAGAGATGTCTCCCAGTTCGGCTACCTGCTCCCCTGTAGGCACCGGGCGCCCCCTCGAGGTCCGCCTCCTCCCGGTCCGTGGGAACTTCGGGGGCCGGTTTCCCGCGCCCCTGCCCTTTCTCTTGGCAGGGACTTGGGCCACTGTTTCAGGCTCCAAGTCCTCTTGATCACCCTTTCTGGCTGCCATTGACCGAGTAGACACGCATGCCCACTCTGGCAACCCAAGCATCTCCAAGTGAGACCTGAGCTCAACCTCCTTCCATAAGGACTGCTCCAGGTCGTTTCCTAGCAGACAATCTACAGGCATGGTAGGGCTCACAACCACCCTCAAGGGACCTGAGACCCCCCCCCATTCAAAGGGAACCTGCGCCACCATACACTGGCGCTCAGAGTTGTCGACAGCAACTACTTGGTGGAATGCTCCTTGGACTACTTGCTTCTCAGACACCAGGTGACACCGGACTGAGGTCACACTGGCTCCAGTATCTCTGAGAGCCTCTACCCTGTTCCCATTAATGGTCACCCAGGTGCTATATTTCTTTGTGTTAGGGGGCACCTGGTTTCCTGGGACCATCTCACTGTCCCCTAGTGAGACAAGGGTCATTTCTGCGGGATCCCCACCCTCCTGTGGGCACCCCTCCTCCCCAAGCGCTACACTAGCCAACACTTTGGATTGTCCACCGGTGGGTGGCTGTGTCCCCTTCGGGCACTTGGGGTCCCCCTTAAAGTGACCTACCTGGTCACATGCATAACACTTGCGGGGCCGGTCTCAACAGGCTTCCCTGTAGAGACCCCTTTCTTCTTATCACCGGGGGCTGGGAACCTTTACCCTGGGTACTAGTTTGGGGCCCTTTAGAGAACTCCTGTGCTTTACCCTTGTCCCCCCCACCTTTCTGCTGGGGACCCTGCCCACCTTTGGCTGAGTCTCCCCCAAACGCTTTCTTGTGGACCCGGGTACTCACCCAGCGGTCCGCTTCCATAGCAAGCTTCCTGGGGTCAGTTAGCTTACTATCAACTAGGTGCTGACGCAGATCTGCAAAACATAGACTAGACAAGTGCTCCCATGCAATCAAGTTGTAGAGCCCCTGAAAATCTGTTACACTACTGCCCTTCACCCAACCATCCAGAGACCTGCAGAACACATCCACACATTCCAACCAAGTGTTGGCATCAGACTTCTTACTGGACCTGAACTGATCCCTGTACTTTTCAGGAGTAAGACCATACTTCGTGAGAAGGGCATCCTTCATGTCAGCATAGGTGAGGTGATACCCCTTACCCAAAGCTATCAGAGCATCCCTTGCTTCTTCAGGGAAAAGTGGCCACAATCCTGCTCCCCAATTCTCCTCAGGGACCCCATTCATGTGTATGGCTGCCTCATAACCCTGAAACCACCTTTGTATGTCATCCCCCTTCTTGAACTCCTTGCCTACGTTCTTGGGAATGTGCACAATCCTGTCTGCCTTTCTGGACGAATTGCTGCCACCATCTGAGCCTGACTTACTCCTAAGTTCTAGCTCCTTCAGTTCTCTCTCATGCTCTAAGAGCATCTTCCTCTCCTCTATGGCCAATCTCTTCTCCTCCCGCTCACTCTCCAGCCTGAGCTTCTGCAGCTCAAACTGCCTTGCCTCCCGCCTGTCCTCCAGCTCCTCTGGGGACAGACTGCTGCTGCCTGACCTGGCGGGTTCCCCCGACCCAAAAGCACATCCACCCTGGAAATAGGCTCCTCCACCTCCTCACTGAGATCACCAGGCTGCCCATTGGCATGTCTGGCTGCTACCCAGGCCCTCAGCGCCTTCTGTAGCTCCTCCTTCCTTGTGAGGCCTTTAATTTGGACTTTCAGGTTTTTACAAATCGCTCGTAACTCCTTTACGGCGTAGGATTCCAACCTGTCCTCCTCAAAGATAACTTCCAGAGATGCAACGGATGATGCAATTGATTCAGGCATGACAAAAGTAGTGAGTTGAAAACTGGCAAGATCAAAAATAGGCCAAAAGAAAAAGAACCAGTATGTGGTACGTAATGGTCTGCGATATGGTAGTAGTGCACACCAATCACTGTAAGTCAAGTGCAAACACAAGTCCTATCCTCACCGCTGACAACCAATGTTAGAAATGGGATCTCTAGTTGGCAAGGGCTTGCACCTTTGTCCAAGTAGGGACCCTTCTTCCTAGTCAGGGTAAGGGTGTTACACTCGTGAAGTAACCCCTGCTCACCCTCGTGGTAGCTTGGCACGAGCAGTCAGGCTTAATTCAGAGGCAGTGTGTAAAGCATTTGCACATAACCAACAGTAATACAGTGTAAGCACTACAAACGGACACCACACCAGTTTAGAAAAATAACCAATATTTTATATACTCAAGACAAGACCAATTACGACAAAAATCCACAATACTGTACTTTAAAAACGAATACTTGATAAGGTAACTTCTTCTTTGCAGGAATAGTCCAAAAACAAAGTTCGTACGAGTCGGTAGCTCCGTCTGAGCCTACCGTGATGCTGAAAACCACAGAGTCTAACAGTTCCAGCCGACCGCGTCGATACGGGCCAGCAGAGTCGTGAACAGACTCGGTTACAGTACCTTTCTCGTTGTGGCTGGTACGGAGTGTACGAGCCGGTCGGCGTTCGTCGCGGTTGCGGTGCAAGACGGAGCGATGCAAGGTGCGGTGTCCCTCGATGCGGTGCAGGCAGCGGCTCGATGAGCGTCGTGCAGACGGAGTCGGTGAGTCCAAGGCGTGCGATGCAGGGTGAGACGATGCTCGATGCGGTGCTGACAGGTTGCGATGCAGGCGACCAAGCCGGAGTGCGGGAGCTGGCGTCGGACAGCGGTGCGAGTCGGAGCGGTGCGTCGCAGACGTGCGAGCGGTGCCCCAAATGCGGTGCGGTCACGACTCTTGAGCCAGTTGCAGCAACCCCGTCGGTCGGGTCCGGTTGGTTCAGTGAAGCGATGCGATGCGAACTGCGGTGCCCACAGGTCACGGTGCAAGCAGCGGCTCGATGTTGGCGGCGTCGGACGTCGCCCACGGTGAGACCAGGGTTGCGATGCGAAGCGGGGCGATGCGGTCTGCGGTGCAAACAGGTCACCGGCCAGGGATGGATTCGGTTGACGGAGTCGGTTGCATTTCCCTTCCTCTGTGGCAACTGAAACAGCGTTCCAGAAGCGGTACCCAGAGGCTTGTGAAGTCTTTGTAGTCCCTGAGACTTCTTAACAGGAGGCCAGCTCGGTTTCAGGCCCTTGGAGATACTCAGCACAAGTTTGTAGAAAGTTCAGTCCAGTCCTTTCACTGCCCAAGGCAGAAGCAGCAGCTGCAGGCCAACCCAACAAAGCAACAACACAGCAAAGGGGCAGTACTCCTCCTGGCAGCTCTTCCAGCTCTTCGTCTTGGCAGGTTCCTTGATTCCAGCGAGATCTAAATTCATGGGGTCAGGGCCCCAATATTTATATCCCAAATTCCTTTGTTCTCTGAAGGCAGAGAGGCCTTTGCCTAGTCCAAACCAGTTCTGGAGCACTTTGTTGACAAGTCTCCGTCCCTTCTTTCAGTGAGTAGGCCAGGGACATCAGACGCACCACAGGAGGTGGAGCCAGCATTGTGGAGGGAAGGCACTGTCCTATTCAGGGCCCAGGTGCGACCCCTCCCACCCATCTACATGTAGATCTTGCTATTCAGCCCTGTGCTGACTCACCCTGTCTCCTGGCATCCCCCAGCCCCTGTCACTCACATTCCAGACAAGGAATACACAACCTCGCAGAGGCAGGCTTGGATGGTTAGACAAGAAAATACCCACTTTCTAAAAGTGGTATTTTCAAACACAGAATGTTAAAACCAACTTTACTAAAAGCTGCATTTTATCATTCTGAGTCCAGGCATACTAAACTCGAATTTCTACCATGTTCCCGGGGTCAGTTAGGATTATAGCTGTAATAATCAAAACTGCCCGTTCTGGCCTAGGGGGAACAGGTAGCCTTGCAATAGTGAAAAACGAACTAGGCTGTAATTCACTATCAGGACATGCCACACACACCAGGGCATGTCCTACCTTTCGCATACAACGCACCCTGCCCACAGGGGTACCTTGGGCCTACCTTAGGGGTGACTAACATGTAGCAAAGGGAAGGTTTAGGGACTTGCAAGTGTGTGCACTTGCCAAGTCGACATGGCAGCCCCAGGCTGCGCACAGGCTCTGCAATGGCAGGCCCGAGTTACACTTTACGGGCTGTTTGCGTGGGTGGCACAATCCAGTGCTGCAGCCCACCAACAGCATTTGGTCTATAGGCCCTGGCACTCGCAGTGCACTTTACAAGGGACTGACACATAAACCAAATAGGCCAATCATGGAAACACCAATCCATAACACATTTTATACAGGAGCACTTGAACTTTCCCACTGGACCGCAGTGAGGAAAGTGCGCAGAATCATTACACCAGCAAAAACAGAGTCAAAACCGGGAGGTCAGAAAGCAAAAAGTCAGGGGAAACACGCCAAAAGATGCCAAGTCTAACACATGTCCCCTCCAGCTGAAAGTAGGGAGAACTACCCAACCCCATTGGAGTTCTCTTCACTAAGGCGGAAGAACCTGGACAGACCATCTGCGTTGGCGTGTTCTGTACCAGGACGGTGTTCCACCGTAAAGTCCATTCCCTGTAGGGAGATGGACCACCTCAGCAGTTTTGGATTCTCACCCCTCATTTGCATCAACCATCTGAGGGGCCTGTGGTCTGTCTGAACCCGGAAGTGAGTCCCAAACAGGTATGGTCTCAACTTCTTCAGTGCCCAGACCACAGCAAAAGCTTCTCTTTCTATGGCACTCCACCTCTGTTCCCTGGGAAGTAGTCTCCTGCTAAGGAAGACTACAGGCTGATCCAGGCCCTCTTCGTTCAGTTGTGAGAGCACCGCTCCCACACCATGCTCTGAAGCGTCAGTCTGCACGACGAATTCCTTGGAGAAGTCAGGTGCCTTGAGCACGGGCGCCGTGCACATGGCTGCCTTCAGGGCATCAAAAGCTTTCTGGCAGGACTCAGTCCAGATCACTTTCCTGGGCTGCCTCTTAGAGGTCAGCTCTGTTAAGGGGGCAACGATGGTGCCATAGCCCTTAACAAATCTCCTATAGTAGCCGGTGAGACCTAAGAAGGCTCTCACCTCTGTCTGGGTCTTGGGGGTTCCCAAGCCAGAATGGTGTCAATCTTGGGTTGTAGGGGCGCCACCTGGCCGCTTCCTACCTGGTGTCCCAAGTACACCACCGAACCCTGCCCGATCTGGCACTTACTGGCCTTGATCGTGAGGCCTGCACCTTGCAGAGCCCTCAACACTTTCTCAAGGTGCTGTAAATGTTCTTCCCAGCTGGAACTGAACACAGCAATGTCATCCAGGTAGGCGGCACTGAAATCCTCCAGCCCAGCCAACACCTGATTGACCAACCTCTGAAAGGTGGCAGGGGCATTCTTCAACCCAAAGGGCATCACCCGGAATTAGTAATGACCTTCTGGGGTTGAGAATGCTGATCTCTCCTTGGCCCCATCGGTTAAGGCAATCTGCCAGTACCCAGACGTCAAATCAAACGTGCTGAGGAACCGGGCAGCTCCCAACCGATCAATGAGCTCATCAGCTCTGGGGATGGGGTGCGCGTCAGTCCTGGTGACGGCATTGAGCCCACGGTAGTCCACACAAAACCGGAGTTCTGGAGTGGCACCGGGCGCGGCAGCCTTTGGGACCAAGACCACTGGGCTGGCCCAAGGACTGTGGGAGGGCTCAATCACCCCTAACGCCAACATCTTGGAGACCTCCTCCTTGATGCTGGCTCTGACCCGGTCAGTCAACCTGTAAATCTTGTGCTTCACAGGATGGCTGTCACCGGTGTCCAAGTCATGGGTACACCAGTGAGTAACACCGGGGGTCAGAGAGAACAGTGGGGCGAACTGTCCCAACAACTGGCGACAGTCCCCCTGCTGCTCCTGAATCAGAGTAGGGGAGAGGATCACACCCTCTACTGATCCATCCTGCTCCTTGGTAGACAGGAGGTCAGGGAGAGGCTCGCTCTCCTCTTCCACCCCATCATCTGTCGCCAAGAGCATACTCACTTCGGACCTCTCGAAGTGGGGCTTGAGGCGGTTCACGTGAAGGACCCTCAAAGGGTTCCTTGGAGCCTGCAAATCCACCAGGTAGGTGATGTCACTTTTGCGCTCCTTTACCTCATATGGCCCAGTCCACTTGTCCTGCAAGGCACAAGGTGCCACTGGGGCCATGACCCACACTTTTGCCCAGGTTGAAATTCGACCAGAGTGGCATTCTGGTCATACCATCTCTTCATTTCTTCCTGGCTTGCTTCTAGGTTCGCCTGAGCGAGTTTCCTGAAGCGGGCAGTTTGGTTTCTAAAGGCCAGCATGTAGCTAAATACATCCTGGGGAGTTTTCCTGGGAGCTGCCTCCCAGCCTTCCTTTACCAAACTCAGAGGTCCTCTGACAGGGTGGCCATACAGGAGCTCAAAGGGGCTGTACCCAAGAGACTTCTGAGGCACCTCCCTGTATGCAAAGAGTAGGCATGGCAAGAGGACGTCCCACTTACGCCTCATGGGTTCTGTTAGACCCTTGATCATGCCTTTCAAGGTCTGGTTGAATCTCTCCACCAGACCGTTTCCTTGTGGGTGGTAAGGAGTGGTGAACTTGTAGGTTACACCACACTCCTTCCACAGGGATGTCATATACTTCGATATGAAATTGGTCCCCCTATCAGAAACCACCTCTCTGGGGAATCCCACACGGGAAAAGATCCCCATTAACGCCCGGCCCACCACTGGCGCCGTCGTTGTCCTGAGAGGGATTGCCTCCGGGTACCGGGTGGCATGGTCCACCAAGACCAGGATGTACCTGTTGCCCATGGCTGTCTTGGGATCCAGTGGCCCCACAATATCCATCCCTACCCTTTCAAAGGGTGTTCCAACAACAGGAAAAGGTTGGAGAGGAGCTTTGACCTTCCTCCCACTCTTACCACTTGCCTGGCAAGTTTGGCAAGACCTACAGTGTGCATCTGACTGCCTTCGCATTTGGGGCCAAAAGAAGTGGGTGACAAGCCTGTCAAAGGTCTTGTCCTGCCCCAAATGTCCTGCCAAAGGCACGTCATGAGCCAGACCCAGTAGGACGGTCCTGAAGCGCTGGGGTACCACCAGCACACGGGCTGACCCAGGCTCAGCAACCTTAGGCTCACTGTATAGGAGACCACTCTCCCAGTAGATCAGATGTGACCCGGACTGATTACCAGCTGCCTGGTCTGCAGCCTGCCGCCGCAGACCCTCCAGAGTAGGGCACTCGCTCTGCTCCCTGCAGAACTCCTCCCTGGTGGGACCCCCTTCTTGCTGCCAATGGGTCAGCTCAGAGATGTCTCCCAGTTCGGCTACCTGCTCCCCTGTAGGCACCGGGGCGTCCCCCTCGAGGTCCGCCTCCTCCCGGTCCGTGGGAACTTCGGGGGCCGGTTTCCCGCGCCCCTGCCCTTTCTCTTGGCAGGGACTTGGGCCACTGTTTCAGGCTCCAAGTCCTCTTGATCACCCTTTCTGGCTGCCATTGACCGAGTAGACACGCATGCCCACTCTGGCAACCCAAGCATCTCCAAGTGAGACCTGAGCTCAACCTCCTTCCATAAGGACTGCTCCAGGTCGTTTCCTAGCAGACAATCTACAGGCATGGTAGGGCTCACAACCACCCTCAAGGGACCTGAGACCCCCCATTCAAAGGGAACCTGCGCCACCATACACTGGCGCTCAGAGTTGTCGACAGCAACTACTTGGTGGAATGCTCCTTGGACTACTTGCTTCTCAGACACCAGGTGACACCGGACTGAGGTCACACTGGCTCCAGTATCTCTGAGAGCCTCTACCCTGTTCCCATTAATGGTCACCCAGGTGCTATATTTCTTTGTGTTAGGGGGCACCTGGTTTCCTGGGACCATCTCACTGTCCCCTAGTGAGACAAGGGTCATTTCTGCGGGATCCCCACCCTCCTGTGGGCACCCCTCCTCCCCAAGCGCTACACTAGCCAACACTTTGGATTGTCCACCGGTGGGTGGCTGTGTCCCCTTCGGGCACTTGGGGTCCCCCTTAAAGTGACCTACCTGGTCACATGCATAACACTTGCGGGGGCCGGTCTCAACAGGCTTCCCTGTAGAGACCCCTTTCTTCTTATCACCGGGGGCTGGGAACCTTTACCCTGGGTACTAGTTTGGGGCCCTTTAGAGAACTCCTGTGCTTTACCCTTGTCCCCCCCACCTTTCTGCTGGGGACCCTGCCCACCTTTGGCTGAGTCTCCCCCAAACGCTTTCTTGTGGACCCGGGTACTCACCCAGCGGTTTGCTTCCATAGCAAGCTTCCTGGGGTCAGTTAGCTTACTATCAACTAGGTGCTGACGCAGATCTGCAAAACATAGACTAGACAAGTGCTCCCATGCAATCAAGTTGTAGAGCCCCTGAAAATCTGTTACACTACTGCCCTTCACCCAACCATCCAGAGACCTGCAGAACACATCCACACATTCCAACCAAGTGTTGGCATCAGACTTCTTACTGGACCTGAACTGATCCCTGTACTTTTCAGGAGTAAGACCATACTTCGTGAGAAGGGCATCCTTCATGTCAGCATAGGTGAGGTGATACCCCTTACCCAAAGCTATCAGAGCATCCCTTGCTTCTTCAGGGAAAAGTGGCCACAATCCTGCTCCCCAATTCTCCTCAGGGACCCCATTCATGTGTATGGCTGCCTCATAACCCTGAAACCACCTTTGTATGTCATCCCCCTTCTTGAACTCCTTGCCTACGTTCTTGGGAATGTGCACAATCCTGTCTGCCTTTCTGGACGAATTGCTGCCACCATCTGAGCCTGACTTACTCCTAAGTTCTAGCTCCTTCAGTTCTCTCTCATGCTCTAAGAGCATCTTCCTCTCCTCTATGGCCAATCTCTTCTCCTCCCGCTCACTCTCCAGCCTGAGCTTCTGCAGCTCAAACTGCCTTGCCTCCCGCCTGTCCTCCAGCTCCTCTGGGGACAGACTGCTGCTGCCTGACCTGGCGGGTTCCCCCCGACCCAAAAGCACATCCACCCTGGAAATAGGCTCCTCCACCTCCTCACTGAGATCACCAGGCTGCCCATTGGCATGTCTGGCTGCTACCCAGGCCCTCAGCGCCTTCTGTAGCTCCTCCTTCCTTGTGAGGCCTTTAATTTGGACTTTCAGGTTTTTACAAATCGCTCGTAACTCCTTTACGGCGTAGGATTCCAACCTGTCCTCCTCAAAGATAACTTCCAGAGATGCAACGGATGATGCAATTGATTCAGGCATGACAAAAGTAGTGAGTTGAAAACTGGCAAGATCAAAAATAGGCCAAAAGAAAAAGAACCAGTATGTGGTACGTAATGGTCTGCGATATGGTAGTAGTGCACACCAATCACTGTAAGTCAAGTGCAAACACAAGTCCTATCCTCACCGCTGACAACCAATGTTAGAAATGGGATCTCTAGTTGGCAAGGGCTTGCACCTTTGTCCAAGTAGGGACCCTTCTTCCTAGTCAGGGTAAGGGTGTTACACTCGTGAAGTAACCCCTGCTCACCCTCGTGGTAGCTTGGCACGAGCAGTCAGGCTTAATTCAGAGGCAGTGTGTAAAGCATTTGCACATAACCAACAGTAATACAGTGTAAGCACTACAAACGGACACCACACCAGTTTAGAAAAATAACCAATATTTTATATACTCAAGACAAGACCAATTACGACAAAAATCCACAATACTGTACTTTAAAAACGAATACTTGATAAGGTAACTTCTTCTTTGCAGGAATAGTCCAAAAACAAAGTTCGTACGAGTCGGTAGCTCCGTCTGAGCCTACCGTGATGCTGAAAACCACAGAGTCTAACAGTTCCAGCCGACCGCGTCGATACGGGCCAGCAGAGTCGTGAACAGACTCGGTTACAGTACCTTTCTCGTTGTGGCTGGTACGGAGTGTACGAGCCAGTCGGCGTTCGTCGCGGTTGCGGTGCAAGACGGAGCGATGCAAGGTGCGGTGTCCCTCGATGCGGTGCAGGCAGCGGCTCGATGAGCGTCGTGCAGACGGAGTCGGTGAGTCCAAGGCGTGCGATGCAGGGTGAGACGATGCTCGATGCGGTGCTGACAGGTTGCGATGCAGGCGACCAAGCCGGAGTGCGGGAGCTGGCGTCGGACAGCGGTGCGAGTCGGAGCGGTGCGTCGCAGACGTGCGAGCGGTGCCCCAAATGCGGTGCGGTCACGACTCTTGAGCCAGTTGCAGCGACCTCGTCGGTCGGGTCCGGTTGGTTCAGTGAAGCGATGCGAACTGCGGTGCCCACAGGTCACGGTGCAAGCAGCGGCTCGATGTTGGCGGCGTCGGACGTCGCCCACGGTGAGACCAGGGTTGCGATGCGAAGCGGGGCGATGCGGTCTGCGGTGCAAACAGGTCACCGGCCAGGGATGGATTCAGTTGACGGAGTCGGTTGCAGTTCCCTTCCTCTGTGGCAACTGAAACAGCGTTCCAGAAGCGGTACCCAGAGGCTTGTGAAGTCTTTGTAGTCCCTGAGACTTCTTAACAAGAGGCCAGCTCGGTTTCAGGCCCTTGGAGATACTCAGCACAAGTTTGTAGAAAGTTCAGTCCAGTCCTTTCACTGCCCAAGGCAGAAGCAGCAGCTGCAGGCCAACCCAACAAAGCAACAACACAGCAAAGGGGCAGTACTCCTCCTGGCAGCTCTTCCAGCTCTTCGTCTTGGCAGGTTCCTTGATTCCAGCGAGATCTAAATTCATGGGGTCAGGGCCCCAATATTTATATCCCAAATTCCTTTGTTCTCTGAAGGCAGAGAGGCCTTTGCCTAGTCCAAACCAGTTCTGGAGCACTTTGTTGACAAGTCTCCGTCCCTTCTTTCAGTGAGTAGGCCAGGGACATCAGACGCACCACAGGAGGTGGAGCCAGCATTGTGGAGGGAAGGCACTGTCCTATTCAGGGCCCAGGTGCGACCCCTCCCACCCATCTACATGTAGATCTTGCTATTCAGCCCTGTGCTGACTCACCCTGTCTCCTGGCATCCCCCAGCCCCTGTCACTCACATTCCAGACAAGGAATACACAACCTCGCAGAGGCAGGCTTGGATGGTTAGACAAGAAAATACCCACTTTCTAAAAGTGGTATTTTCAAACACAGAATGTTAAAACCAACTTTACTAAAAGCTGCATTTTATCATTCTGAGTCCAGGCATACTAAACTCGAATTTCTACCATGTTCCCGGGGTCAGTTAGGATTATAGCTGTAATAATCAAAACTGCCCGTTCTGGCCTAGGGGAACAGGTAGCCTTGCAATAGTGAAAAACGAACTAGGCTGTAATTCACTATCAGGACATGCCACACACACCAGGGCATGTCCTACCTTTCGCATACAACGCACCCTGCCCACAGGGGTACCTTGGGCCTACCTTAGGGGTGACTAACATGTAGCAAAGGGAAGGTTTAGGGACTTGCAAGTGTGTGCACTTGCCAAGTCGACACGGCAGCCCCAGGCTGCGCACAGGCTCTGAAATGGCAGGCCCGAGTTACACTTTACGGGCTGTTTGCGTGGGTGGCACAATCCAGTGCTGCAGCCCACCAACAGCATTTGGTCTATAGGCCCTGGCACTCGCAGTGCACTTTACAAGGGACTGACACATAAACCAAATAGGCCAATCATGGAAACACCAATCCATAACACATTTTATACAGGAGCACTTGCACTTTCCCAATGGACCGCAGTGAGGAAAGTGCGCAGAATCATTACACCAGCAAAAACAGAGTCAAAACCGGGAGGTCAGAAAGCAAAAAGTCAGGGGAAACACGCCAAAAGATGCCAAGTCTAACACTGACTATAACGTCCCTGTAACCTTTGTTTTTTTTAGTGAAATTCTAAGGTTTTTAATGTAATTTCCTAACTATAATTTCCCTGTAACCTTAGGTTTTTTTAGTGAATTTCTACAGTTTTTAATGTTATTTCTTATCTATAATGTCCCTTTAACCTTTATTTTTTTAGTTAATTTCTATGGATTTTTTTATTTTAATTTCCCAACTGTAACCTTCAAGAGTGAATGTGTGAGTTGCTGTCTAAGTCGGTGAGTGGGTGTGCAACTGGCTGTATGGGTGTATGAGTGGGTATGTGAGTGGGTGGGTGCGTCAGTAGTAGTGTGGGTGTGTGCCTGGTTTTTTGAGTAGCTGTATGGGTCTGTGAGTGGGTGTGTGAATAGCTGTATAGGTCTGTGAATGGGTGTGTGAGTGGCTGTATGGATCTGTAGGTGGGTGTGTGTGAGTGGCTGTATGGGTGTGTGTGTAGTTTTCTGGATGTGTGAGTGGGATTGTGAGTGGTTATGTGGCTGTGTGAGTAGGTGTGTAAGTGGCTGTATGGGAGTGTGAGTGGGTTTGGTGGTGGTTTTGTGGGTGTGTGAGAGGCTGCATGGGTATGTGAGTGGCTGTGTGGATCTGTGAGCATATGTGCGAGTGGCTGAATGGGTGTGTGAGTGGGTGTCTGAGTGTCTGTGTGGGTGTCAGTAGCTGTGTGAGTGACTGGGCCAGAACGGAACTTCACCTGCCCCTTTATCTAACAAGAGTCCACAATTTTGCACAAAATATCTATCAAATTGGAGTACTTTCTTCTGCTTAATTAGTAAGTACTACCTCGTTGGGTAATAAGTGCATATTCTACACTACAGCTGCATAATTGACCATGAGGAAATGTCTCCAGTGACCTTGTGTGCGTCTAATTTCGGCAATGTGATTGTTCCTCGAGCGTCTTGATCCACAAGAGAGCAGGACGAGACTACAGAGAGGGGAATCTTCACCAAACAGGGGTACTTCTTCTTAACAATATGAAGTAAGTGCTTCTTTGTTTGCTGGAGATGTCCACAAAATTCCTGTGCATTAGGAACGCATCACCAAAATTGGCGGGAAGCATGTTCAGGGGCCTTTTGGTAAACTGTCCATCAACGTAGGAAAAGGCGGGAATACTTTTGCATACTACTAAGGAAAACGGGCGGGGGCCAAACGAGCGGAACTTGCAGATGATTTTGGGTATTCCCATTACCAATGATACAAGGGGAGGGGGGCCGAGCGCACCCCGAGCCGATTTCTGCCCCAAGGACCCCATTCCCCAGGGACAAATCTTTAGATCCTGGGTGCTATGGAGCCCACCCAGGGCACCTAGTGTGCAAAGCTGCAGACTGCGGGGGGAAACTCAATGCACCCGCGGTCCCTCTCCCCTAAATACTTGTTTTGTGCCCTGGGGAGATGGCAGTCCCCGGGGCATTTTTAGGTGTTGGAGGGGGGTCCGCGCGGCCTCCCTCTTTTTAAGGGTCACAACCCTGGGGACGTTGTGGTCCCCAGGGTCTTTAGAGGTCAAAGGAGAGGGGCCGTGCGGCACCCCTCCTATTATTTTTTTTAAATAAACCCCGGGTCCTCAGGGCTTAAACTGCCCTTGGGGAGGTGGCCGCATGCGCCCTACCTCCCCTTTTCTGGCATTCACGCTTTCCCCAGGACCTGGTCTACCCAGGGGGTTAATGATAAACAAGCACGGGAGACTGCTCTTGTTTATTTTTTTACATTTTGCACAATTTATTTCTAAACAAAATGATTTTTGGCCCTGGCGGGGCCCCTGGGGGATCCCACCACCGGGCCTAGGGGGTCAGGGTATTCCTACTCTGCCCCCTTCTCTTTTTTTCAATTTTGTTTGGGACTTGGCTGAGTTAGAGGCCCAAGATGGTTGCCAACACTTCCTGGTTGAAGTGTTGGCAGCCAATCAGATCTCTGCACAAGAATGGCAGAATTTGCAAGGTCTGCGCCTCTTGATATACAAATTTGTTTTTCCTTTAATATCTTCAAAACTACTGAACGGATTTAAACCAAATAACAAAAAGGGTTCAGCAGTTCGGGCTGTAGTCGTGTGCAAAATACCTATGGTAATTAAATTGGGAAACACCTTACCCCCCCCCCTTTTTCCTCAGTCCCCGCTTGTCAAATCACCCCGAAACTTTTCATGCACAACTACAATCAGGTGGGAAATTTTTAGAACATTTTGTGACGGTTCGTCAAATGGGGCCAAAGTTATAAGCAAACCAGACCTATGGAAACTAGGTCCTAACTATAACAACCTAATGGCGACCGCCAGTAGATAAGATAGATAGATAGATAGATAGATAGCTAGATAGAGAGATAGATAGATAGATAGATAGATAGACAGACATTACAGAGTGGCATTAGCCACTCAGTAGTTATAGTTAGGATTCTAAAAGATTGGAATTCCTCAGATTTTTGTTTGCTAATAACTTTGTCACCATTTGATGAATCTCCAGGAAACTTTACAGACCTATTCTTTTTTCTACATTGGCTGATGATGCTAAGTTTTGTGGTGATTAGTTAAGAGGGTGGAAAGAATAAAGGAGGGTCCCAACACATGCTTTTCCACCAAAGCATTTTCAACAGACTTTTTAAACAGACGTAGTGACAAAATGCTTGAATGGATTCACATGACCTTCGACAGGAATATTCGTCACAAGAGAAGAGCGGTAGTCCAGTTCTTAATGTCCAAAAAATTGAGGGACCCGGAGAATGGCTAGTCCAATCCGACACTCCTATGAGTGCTGGAGTTCCTGGGGGGGTTCCCGTGGGAACAGATACCCTTTATGTTTTACTGTGCAGTCTGTGTCGTTCTTCTCTTGTGACAAATACCGAGGACCTACATTGTTATAGGACCCACCAGAACCCTTTAGGGTTTCTTGCGGCGTGCGCCCCTGCGCCTGCCATGTCAGTTGCTCCCAGTCCCATCCAGGATAGGGTATACTGAAAGGACCATTTTACAGGCATTAGTCTCAGGCATATACTCTTATATCCTGATGATGATCCCGGTATCAAGTTAAGTGGGATCGAAACGTCGTCAACTCTGTACACCTGGATACTCTCATAATTGTTCATTGTATTGTACTATGGTATTGCACTTGGTATTTGCTTGGACAACTGCACATTTGATTCCAAGCCCTTGTAAATGCCTGAGCTTTCTTCTCCTGCTTTTATTTTTCACGACTGTGTCCCCAATTGTATGTTCTTTGTGTGTGATTCTTTTTATATAAAGACATTAAAAGACTCTTTGTCCAGAGGGACAGAAGCTTTACATAGACCTCATTGTATTCCTATATTATCCCTTTCCTCTATTTCTGTTGTCATATAAAATTGCTACGCCCAAAGGTCCCTGACCAAAAAATATTTGGGTGCCCTTGTTATTTAAAACACAAAGAAACATCTGGTGGACCTGTCCCAGTCTGACGCTATTTTGGAAAGAAATCCTTAGTCATATCAAGGACACGGTGGGATTCCCTGTTCCTAGCTCTCCGCTAGTGACCCTATTAGGTATCAGACATTCGACATTGGTAGCCATGACTCACTCGGACTGGCGCCTAATAACACAAATGCTAAGAGCAGCTCGGCAGTCCATAGCTTTATACTGGAAGAAACCTAACCCCCCACCCATTACCACGTGGTTCCTCCGCCTATGGCACGCTCTGGCCCACGAGTTACTTACTGCCCGTATTAATCATACAGATACTAAATTTGCTCGCATCTGGCAGCCATTAATCCAGCATCTCTCTCAGATAGAGCACTCCCGTCTGGTCCCTCCTCGCCTGAGAGCCTTACAGCTCTTTGATGACCCCCTCGTTCCCTATGCTAGAGGTGCACAGTCGACTTCTCCTAGTCCACTGGACCCGTAGAGGGAGGTCCTCCTCCCCCCCCTTAGGGAGGTGTAATCATCTTCACCAATGACAACCTGAACGCATCCTTCCCTTCCCGTTCCCCTCATTTGGGGTCCGTCTATCCCTCCCATGTTTGTTGGTTGAGGTATACACACACTTTTCCCAAAATCTGCTAACAATAATGCGTAGCAGTGAATACACGAGTAAAGCACTACATAGACGTGCACAAACTCCACTTGTTCCGTCTCTCCACTGGGGATGGGCACATAAGGCCCCCACAAAATGGTGCTTTATGTAACTTTTCTTTTCAAAAACGATGTTTAGTTGTAACTTAAGCTAAAGAGACAGCGTATTACTCCCTTCCTTTTCTTTTATTGCTCCCATATCCCGTTTAGGCCTATATTTTAATGTCTGCTCCCTGCAAGATTCCAATTGTGTATTATGTTACTTGGGATGTATTTAACTCTATATCTTCTTTTGATTTCCCCTGTTCAAAGTGTATTAAATAAACAGATTTGAAACAAAACACAAATAATTCCAGGCAGCATAGTTACTATTTTCGGTAGAATGAAAGAGGGTAGAACTGAAGAAACAGTGGTGCTTCATTGATCAGATGATTAGCGGGATAAATATATCACAGATATAGCACAGCTTCTTCGCTATAAAGAAATCACAGAGCATGGGGGCTTTACTCATCACCTATAACCAGAACAACTTAAAGGGGAAGATTTACTAAAAACGTATGGAACGCAGCACAGCAACCAAAGTTGGAAATGGAGAAATCCCATGGAAATCTCTTGGACATGTGTTTAAAAGCAAGAAAAGGGATTAGATTTTTCTTTAGAATCCATACCAGAGCAAAAAGCTTAGCAAGAAGAGAAACCATATAAAAAATGATTCTCTAATGGTGCCACATGCCGTCATGAATGGGATGAACACAAATCGGAAGAGTACAGGCGGGGATGTCGAAATCCAGACATGCTGGTGCATCTTCTCTAGCAATGTCGAAACTCCACTTCT
Source organism: Calotriton arnoldi (assembly GCA_963921515.1). Lineage (NCBI taxonomy): Eukaryota > Metazoa > Chordata > Amphibia > Caudata > Salamandridae > Calotriton > Calotriton arnoldi. The sequence continues at coordinate 1,702,833 of CAWUFW010003585.1, forward strand.
TTTAGACAGTTGTTGTTAAAGCAATTGACTCTATATTCAACGCATAGATTAATAGATTCCCAGCATATGTCCTTTTGGGATTATCAAACAATCAGACATATCCTCATTATCTGTGCTGGGGAAGCAAATGTCTCTGGCCTTGTGAGCCAACAGGCAGCCTATTACCACTATATGAGGAAAGTCTAGATTCCCGGATCTCATAGATTCGCTACAGATGCTAAGTTTCCGCTGGGGTAGAGAAACACATTTTGTTACTTGAGCGTAACCAAAAGCCCTATGAGAATATGGGAACAGGGGTGGGAGCACACCGCTTCACCCCCCAGCAAGGTTCACCCCTGGCATTCTGGTAAATGCAGTCTCATGTTGCTTGCTTTTCTATAGTATTACAAGTGTTTCGCCAGAGTTGGCGCAGATAGTGCTGATCTCTAGACACGTGTTTCTGGTTCTTTAACCGTCATCAGTAGAGATTACAGACTTCAGATTTGGGGTTTGCTGAGTAGGCTGCCAAACATTACATCAGGTCAAGTACCTCTCACTGGCGCGCGGGTGCTTCTTCCACGAGCTCGTCAGCTCAATGACTCACAGGAGTACTTTTAAACAGGAACAGGTTAATAAACCAGAAACACGTGTCTAGAGATCAGCACTATCTGCGACAACCTTGGCGAAACACTCGAAAATATCGGAGCGAGCTACAAGAAACTGCATTTACCAGAATGCCAGAGGCGAACCTTGCCTGAGAGGTCAGCGGTGTGCTCCCACATCCTGTTGTCTATTTAAAGTACTCCCGTGAGTCATTGAGCTGACGAGCTCGTGGATGAAGCACCGGCGCGCCAGTGAGAGGTACCGGACCTGATATAATGTTTGGCAGCCTACTCGGCAAACCCCAAAATACAAGACTGTATTCTCTACTGATGACGGTTAATAAACCAGAAACACGTGTCTAGAGATCAGCACTATCTGCGCCAACCTTGGCGAAACACTCGAAAATATCGGAGCGAGCTACAAGAAGTGCATTTACCAGAATGCCAGGGGCGAACATTGCCTGAGAGGTCAGCGGTGTGCTCCCACATCCTGTTGTCTATTTAAAGTACTCCCGTGAGTCATTGAGCTGACGAGCTCGTGGATGAAGCACCTGCGCGCCAGTGAGAGGTACCGGACCTGATATAATGTTTGGCAGCCTACGCGGCAAACCCCAAAATACAAGACTGTATTCTCTACTGATGACGGTTAATAAACCAGAAACACGTGTCTAGAGATCAGCACTATCTGCGCCAACCTTGGCGAAACATTCGAAAATATCGGAGCGAGCTACAAGAAACTGCATTTACCAGAATGCCAGGGGCGAACCTTGCCTGAGAGGTCAGCGGTGTGCTCCCACATCCTGTTGTCTATTTAAAGTACTCCCGTGAGTCATTGAGCTGACGAGCTCGTGGATGAAGCACCTGCGCGCCAGTGAGAGGTACCGGACCTGATATAATGTTTGGCAGCCTACTCGGCAAACCCCAAAATACAAGACTGTATTCTCTACTGATGACGGTTAATAAACCAGAAACACGTGTCTAGAGATCAGCACTATCTGCGCCAACCTTGGCGAAACACTCGAAAATATCGGAGCGAGCTACAAGAAACTGCATTTACCAGAATGCCAGGGGCGAACCTTGCCTGAGAGGTCAGCGGTGTGCTCCCACATCCTGTTCCCTATGAGAATATCTTGGCATCAATCCTTCAATACCTAACGACCGAGTACTTGGAGATCACGGATGCCCAATACTTGAAGGTCCTGAGAAATATCCCGCCAGTAAACTTCCAGTTGCTGACAGGCAGAGGGACAGAGAGAAAAGGATAGAAGAAATTATGCAGCGTTAAGAGACATCCAGGGTGGAGATGGTATCATCCTCCTGCTTCATCTAAATAGGCACATTGTGGTGTTAGATATTCCGGAGGGAGACTATTTTTTGGGACCTTTTGCCACTTCGCTCCTGTCCCAAAGACTTCTGTGAGCTGTTTACATCCTGAGTCCGACAGAGAGACTCGGACAAACCCACATCCGCCTCAGCATCATGAATGGCCTGTCCTGTCAGGAACTCGCTTAAACCCCCCACCCCTGCAGACTGTGAGATTGTAGTCTGGTCTATTGTGCTATTTACATGCTCTATCACCCAATTGTCTTTTAATGTGATATATATTTGAACTGTTGCCATTTTTAATAATGTGGCTGTTACAAGTCTTAATATAATGATATGGAAGTAATTGACAATGTAAAATGCTTCACCTTGGACTGTTCAACGTGGCAGGCCCTAATGTACCCACTTTGCTCCTTTCCCCACCCCCCCTCCCCCGTCCCCATCTACCTGACTTGTCTCCTTTGTATTACTTGCACTGTCTGTGCGCTTTAATGGGCATGCAATGTAATGGCTTAAGGGCTGAGGGAAGCCCCTCCTAAACAAGGAACCCTGGGGCATCTCCCACCCCGGGGGGTGCAGGGACCTCCGTTGCGCCCCTGTCTGAGTGGCACGGGGATGATTCCGGGAGTTGTGGTAGCTTAGGGGCATATGTATCAAAAAACAGATTTCCGAGTCCTTAATAGCGATTTTGTGCGAATCACTATTAAGGACTCGCAAACTGCTATGTATGTAGGAATCGCAATAATAATTGCGATTCCTACGCATTCCTTAATTGAGACTCGCAAATTGCGAGTCGCAATTAAGGAATCCCTTCCCATTCATTACTATGGGCCAAGAGGCCCATAGGAATGAAAGGGAATTGCGTGCGCAAATTGCGAGTACCCAATAGGTACTCGCAAATTGCGCACGCATATTCAAGTGCAAGGGTTCCAAAAGGACACCCTGTTGCACCCCTGAAATGTGCATGTGTGCACATGTGGCGCACATACATGCCCTAAGGGCATGTATGTGTGCTAAATGGCACTTTGAAAAAAGCAAAAAGTGCTTTTTCTAGGAAATCGTAAATTACCACCAACTTGAAGTTGGTGGTAATTTGCAATTCCTAAGGCAATATCGCAATTTGCGATGCCTACTAGCATAGCATTTAGGGAATTGCAAATTGCGATTCTCTAAATGCATGCGCAAAATAGGGAATCGCAATTTTTGCTATTCCTTATTTTGCGAGTAGGTTTAAACTTACCTACATAGCACACAGCTAAATTGCGATAGGAAACGCTGAATTTCAGCGTTTGTGAACGCAATTTAGCTTGATACATCTGGCCCCAAGTCTTTAGAGGATAACCATTTGGATTGATCTTCCCTCGCCAGCCAATGGAAGTAGGCGAGTGTATGTGTCAAAATTCTGATGAACAAATAAAAAAATTAATTTGCCCCAAAATATGAATGCAGGCTTTTGGGTGACTCACTTATACTCTATATTATTTTGTTCATTGACTCTTCACACGTGGTGGCAGTGGACAGCAGTAAAGCCCTAGCATAACCTGTCATAGGTGTTTAACATGTCGAAATATTTTTCAACTTTTTAAACTATTTTCCAAACCCCCAATACTTAGTGACATATTGCATGTGGGGAAATTCACCGAGTTCTACACATTCACAAATCTACACACCATCATCTGGAATATATAAACATGCTCTATTGATAATGCGCTTTAGTTCATGGTGCTGCTCTGCTTTCATCTACACCCGCAGAAACTGTAGTCTAAATTTATAAAAAATAACCTTAGGTTTCAAAAACCATTAGTCATGTATTTTTGAACAACAGATGTGCGTCATACAATTTTCAATTGTGCCATGATGAAAAGAAGCACACCAGATATTTCTTTTTTATACTGAAATGGATGCATTGTGTCCTATTCTGTGAATTATTGTATTAATAATTATACTGGAAGTAAATTGGATCACCTGGTTTCACGGTTACATTGACCAATCCTTCTCCGAAAGCATTTTCACCTGATACGGCAACCTTGAAGACGTAAAGGCCTGGTGACAACTACAACAAGAAACGGGAATAATGCGTGAATCAATAAAAACAAGCAGAATGAAAACTACAAAAAACATAACCGCACATTCTACATTTTCGATCTTAAACCGAGAACGTTCTCGGAGAGAAAGATAGCAGAGGCCCTGTCCTCGGGAGCGAAATACAGCCACGTTCTACATAACATAAACTCAATTAGTAAAGCATTTAAAGGGACAGTTTGTACACCAAGGTTAAGAAGTCCCGTCTCCCTGCAGCTCATGTCAGTACAGCACCGTGAACACACAGAGCACCCCAGACGTACACACGTTCATAGCTGCAGCAGAGGAAACACTGCTGCATTTAAAGGTACTGGAGATATCCCTGGGAGGTGAGGAGGACAAAGAGAGGACCTCACTAAGTGCAAGCTCAGCAGAGAGGCATACCTAGCTGCCATATCTTGCCATGTTGCACCATGTCATGCGTGACACCTTTACCCAGACCTGGCATTTAACAATATGAACAATGCATTCTGGGACTTGAAGTTTCGATTTTAACACTATAGGTTAAAATATCCCAAAGTGCAAAGTGATATTTGCTAAAGAAACCAGCCAATAGGTCTCGCCTACGGTAGAGCTATTGGCTTTGCCAATGTCTTTTAGCCATGTTGCACAGCAGCATGGCTGCTGATCAGCATGGCTAACAGTTAGCAGCGTGGCACAGAGGAACGTGGAGTGGCACAGAGAGGCATGGAGTGGTGTAGAGTAGTTTAGAGTGGCGTGGAGTGGCATAGAGTGGAAAGGAGCTGAGTGGAATGGCGTAGAGGAGTAAGTTACTTACCTCCGGTAACGATGTATCTAGTAGAGACATATTCTAGTTGTAGATTTGTTACCTTCAAAATTTCTCCCAGGTGTCGGTCTGGATCCAGAGATTTTTTATTAGCAGTACGCCTGCGAGTCGTTAGGTGGCGACAGTCGACTCTGTCCGTCATTGGCGACGCACGTGCTGGAAATTACATCACGGGACATACACTGACGCCGCCCTGGCGTGCTGACGTCAGTTCTTAACACGACTTTCCACACCAGAAGCTCAGAGCCATGAAAGACACTGACCATTGGTGCATCAAAACTAGGGCCCTTTAGGGGAGTCCCTACCCCTAGAAATCAGTTTGCAGAGCTAGGAGGATGGGTGGGGTGGTAAGGAATGTACACCTAGAATATGTCTCTACCAAATACATTGTCACCGAAGGTAAGTAACTTACTCATCTGATAGAGACTTCAAGTTGTAGATACCTTACATTCAGAATAGATACCCCAGCAATATCAACCCCAGAGGAGGGTCTGCGAACCAAGATGCCACATAGAAGTCCTGGAGAACAGAACAGGCAAATTACCCGTCCCTATGGACTTGGCTGCCCAGCCAGTAGTGTCTGGTAAGCGTTTGCAGAGATGCCCACTTTGCCGCCTGACAGATATCCAGGACTGGGACTCCACGTACTAACGCAGTGGTTGCCGCTGTTGCTCTTGTATAGTGAGCACAAAACCCCACAGGAGGTTTCTTCTTTGCCAATGCATAGCACAATTTAATGCAGAGGACAACTCATCGAAAGATGGTCCTTTTCTGCACTGCCCGACCTTTCTTGGCACCCACATAGCCAATGAAGAGTTGATCGCCCACCCAGAATTCTTTGGTACGATCAAGATAGAAAGACAACGCATGTTTTGGGTCCAGGCGGTGGAGTCTCTCGTCTTCCTTGGAGGGAAGCGGGGGCAGGTAAAAGGTGGGCAGGGTAATGGATTGTCCCACATGAAAGCACATGACTACTTTAGGGAGGAACAAAGATTTTGTTCGAAGCACCACTTTATCTGGATGAACGGAAAGATAGAGCCTGGAGCTTGCTAACTCTGCGAGCAGAGGTGATGGCAATTAAGAAAGCAGTCTTAAGGGTTAGAAGCCTGAGATGGTAATTATGAAGAGGCTCAAAGGGAGCATACATAAGAAAAGTCAAGACCAAATTTAAATCCCATTGAGGCATTATGAAAGGAGACGGAGGAACAAGTGAATAAGACCCTTAAGAAACATGTTAACAATGGGAGATTTGAACAAAGAAGGCTGATTTCTGGAAGTCTCAGAAAGGCAGAGATAGCCGAAAGATAACCTTAAAGGTGCCCAAAGCAGAACCCTGCTGGCCCAAAGAAAGTATGTACAATAAAACCTCCGAAAGAGGGGCAAAAAGGGGATAAACAGCCTTTGCTCTGCACCATGCCACAAATTTGTTCCATCTACAGGCGTATACCGTTTTAGTAGAGGGACGAGTGGCTGCCAAGATGACACCACAGACTTCGGTTGAAAGGTTGAAAGTTGTCAACTGCTGCAGCCTATTCTCCACGCAAGGAGGAGGAGACTGGACAGGTTCGGGTGAAGAACCATCCCCTGCTGCTGCGACAGGAGGTCCTCCCGAAGGGGCAGTCTGATCGGAGGATCGATGGCCATGGTCAGAAGGTCGGCATACCAGACTCTTCATGCACAATCCGGAGCCACAAGAATGCCTTGAGCACGTATGTGCTTGATCTTCTTGCGCACTCTGGGCAGAAGTAGCACAGGTGGAAAGGCAGATAGGAGGCCAAAGCTCAACTCGTGACGAAAAGCGTTGCCGAGTGAGGGCCGCCTTGGAAACTCCAACGCGCAATTGTGCTGACATTGCGCGTTCTCTTCGGAGGCGAACAGATCTAACCAAGGCTCTCCCCCCCTCTGAAAGAGACCTTGCGCCACCTCCGGATGGAGACGCATTTCATGATCAACCAGGCACCGACGGCTAAGTTCGTCCGCTCTGGTGTTCAGAGAATCCGCTAGGTGGTGAACCACAAGGGATATGCCCTGATGTTCCAGCCATTTCCAGAGGTGGAGAGCCTCCTGACAAAAGGTCCAAGACCCCACCCTGCCCTGTTTGTTCCAGTACCACATGGCGGTGGTGTTGTCCATGAACACCTGCACTACTCTACCTTTGATAGAGGGAAGGAATAACTTCAGTGCTAGTCTGATTGCCCAGAGCTCCAAAAGGTTGATATGGAGACTGGACTCTGCCGGAGACCAGACGCCTCTGATCTCTGCCTCTCACAGGTGGCCACCCCATCCCAGGAGTGACGCATCCGTCACCACCGTCAGATCTGGTTGGGAAGGGAGAGGGATCTGCCTTTGACCCAATCTTGGTTCGTCAGCCACCACTGTAGTTGCTGCGCAGTTCCCTCCGATATCTGGACGTAGTCGGAAAGATTCCCCTGATGCTGCACCCACTGGAAGTTCCGGTCCCACTGCACAGCCCGCACATGCCATCTTGCATGATCCACCAGCAGGATGCAGGAGGCCATGAGGCCCAGCAGCCTCAGAGTCATTCTCACAGAAATCCAGGAAGCTGAAACATCGGTATCGAGCCCGAATATTCCGGACTCGCTGCTTGGGAGGATAGCCCCGTAACTGCACTGTGTCTAGAATCGCTCCAAAGAAAGGGAGCGTCTGAGAGGGAGTTAAGTTTTACTTCAGCATGTTGATAGTGATCCCCAGCGAGTGCAGGAGGTCCACCGTAGTCTGGAGGTGGGAGACGACAGTCTAGGGTGAGCCCGCCTTCAACAGCCAGTCGTCGAGATAGGGGAAGACTGGTACCTCTGATCTGCGCAGATGAGCTGCGACCACCGCCATCACTTTCGTGAAAACCTGAGGGGCACAGGTAAAGCCAAAGGGGAGCACGGTGAACTGAAAGTGCTCGTGGTCTGCCCTGAACCGTAACTAACGTCTGTGTGAAGGCAGGACGGGAATATGGAAATAAGCGTCCTGCAAGTCCAACGCTACCATCCAGTCTCCTGGGTCTAGAGCAGAAAGGACCTGGGCCAAAGTGAACATTTTGAACTTCTCCTTCTGGAGGAAGAAGTTGAGTGTCCGGAGGTCTAGGATAGTATGCAGGCCTTTGTCCTTTGTCCTCAGAAAGTAGCGGGAATAACAACCACGTCCTACTTCTTGAACAGGGACCCTCTATATGGCCCCCTTGGCCAAGAGAGACATAACTTCCTTGCGGAGCACCAAATGATCTTCCGACATACTGTCGTAGGAAGGTGGCATGGAGGGAGGTGTAGTTTCGAAGGGGAGGGAGTAGCCCCTTCAGACTATCTGCAGAACCCACCTGTCCGACGTGATGGACTGCCAGCGGAAGAGATGATGGCGTATCCTGCCTCTGACTGGCCGATGATGGGCCTGAAACGTCAGAATAGGAGGGTTTGGAGGCAGTAGCAAAGGGGGTAAAGGGTGGACTGGCCCGACCGCTGGCTTCCTGACCCACGAGGATGCTGGGTCCCATGTCTGCAGCCACGCAGAGGCTGGACAGCTTGCATTACTCGGTGGCTGGCCTCGACAGGACATGGCTGGGAGCCCCTTCCCTAGCCACAAAAGGGATGAAAGGCAGACTGAGGGGGACAGATTGAAGCCATGAGGCCAAAGGATCTGGCCAGTAGCCCAAGATTCCTTGAAGCGCTCAAGCGCCAAGTCTGTTTTTTTGACAAAAAGGTGAGTGCCATCAAAGGGCATGCCCATCAGAGTAGATTGGACATCCCCTGAAAAGCCAGAAGTCCTCAACCAGGCGTAGCGTCGTAATGCTACTGACAAGGCAACCGTTCTGCCCAGTGAGTCGGTGGTGTCCAGCCCGCAACTGCCTGGGAGAGAACGTCCCCGGGCCTCCTCTGGGCACTGAGGCAGCACCTGTGCAACCGTATCCCAGATGGTATGGGAGTATCGGCTAGAGAGGCAAGCGGAATTCACTGACCGCAATGCCAACCTGGAGGAAGAAAACATCCTCTTCCCAAGATGGTCCAGCTTCTTCAATTCCCTATCAAGGGGAGCAGAAGGGAATGTGGCTTTGGAAGAGGAGGCTTGAACAACCAAGCTCTCAGAGGAAGGATGCTGTGTAAGGAACGCTGGGTCGACCGGAGCGGGGCCATGGTGGCGGGCGACTGTCTTGTCCACAGGAGCCCCTGTACTGGGCCTGGACCAAGTGCCCAGAAGGACATCAGTGAGGGCTTCATTAAAAGGCAAAAGAGGGGGGCGTGGCTTAGGAGCCGAACATGGCGGACGCGTCTCCGTAGAGCTCCGCTGTTCGCTCCTTCCAGGGACAGCATCCGCCATTATCCTGGTCCCTGACACTCGGGCTTGTGCGAGCGGGCTGCTCACGGGCCCGCGGCGATCGCGCCGAGACACCTTGGTGGCGGCAGGGAGCTCAACTCGGCCGCTGCGGCCGCGGCCGCCGGACCGGCGGAGACCACGCACGCATCGGCGGGCGGCTGCGGCTGAGCTGCGGCGGCCGCGATTCACTGGCGGCGCGGCTGGGGACGCTATTATCCTGCCCAGCGGCCCCCCCGGAAAGCTGCTGATCGGGCCCCGGCCCTGAGCGGCAGCGGGGAGTGCACTACGATCACGGCGCCTACCTCCGGTCCCCTGCAGGAGAGGCTCTGGATTTGTGGGGCCTACCCTGGGCCTGGCGTTGACTGCAGCCCTGCCTGAGGACTCCGGTGCCATAGGGTATTGCGGTGAGCTGGGCGGGGGACCTGTGGGGCTGGACTCTGCTGCTGCCTACGCGCCTGACCCCCTGGCGGGGCTCCGCCCGGCCCCTCCCCGGCCATACGGACTGTCCTGACTGCCCCGAGGCTGGGAGACCCCGGAGGCTCTTGACGGAGATACCTGTCGGCGCCGCCTGGGATCGGGCGCCTGCGCTGGGGACGCGGCCGTGGTGATCCGCCCCGCCCTGGGGTGGGTGGTGAACTCTACCGATCCCCCCTTCCATCATTCTCTCTGGCTGCGGCACTGACTGCTCTGGAACGGACCCTCCACGCCATCATGGGTAAGAGCAACCCCGGGGCGGCGGCACCCAAACAACCTACCATGGACCAATACACCACGGCCACCCCAGCGAATAAAGGTGCCGCGGAGGCGTCTCCTCGGATACGGCGACACTCCTAGAGGCCATCAATCAGTCACGAACCGCCCTTGAGGCCCAGATCGGTGCGGTGGGGTCCAGGAGTGTCGTTCCTCCGTCAGGACCTCCGGAAGGCGGTCGACCGAATCACCGAGGCCGAGACGAGGGTCTCCGCGGTTGAGGATACTGTCTCCACCCTCCAGAAGAAGGTTGACAAGCTGGCCATGGTATCTAAAGAGCTGGAGGCAAGGGCCGAAGACGCGGAGGGGCGGGCCCGCCGCAGCAACATCCGCCTGGTGGGTTTTCCAGAAGGTTGCGAGGATCCTCGATGGGTGGCTTCCTCTCAGAATGGCTCAAGGCGCGACTACCCGCAGATGACATTTCTTCCTGCTTCATGATCGAGAGGGCCCATCGCGCCCTGACCAAGCCGCCGCCGGGGAGCGCCCACGCACGGTTATTGCTCGCCTTCTAAATTATGCTGACCGCGATGCCATTCTTCGCTTTGCCAGGACGCATAAGGATGAAATGATCTTTGAGTCCCATCCCATCATGGCCTTCCCGGACTACACCCGGACGGTTCAGCAGCAACGCCAATCCTTTGTTGCGGCCAAGCGGCGGCTGCGGGATCTGAACCTATCCTATGCGCTCATGTTCCCGGCCCATCTGAAGGTCATCTATGATTCAAAAACATATTTCTTTGATACTCCAGAGGAAGTATTTGCGTGGACAGATGAGCGCCGCCACCTGAAGCCGCATTCCCCACCCCCTTTAGACTCTGACTCTTCTCAAAGCTCGCATCGGGGTGGACGGCAGGGAGCGGCGCTACTCATCGACGACATCGATCCCGCTCAAACTGGCGCTCCCAGAACAAGAAGGACCCTGCGGACTGAGGCAGCCCGAGAGCTGGGACATACGCTGGTGTATTGACTCTTCCCGGTCTCATGCGACGGCGGAGCCCGTTGGCTGCTGCTACTGGCCGGGATATCCTGCCACTAAGAGCCAGGGACTTTTGCTCTTTCCCTGGAGGGAGTGGGTTCTCCACGCCTTCCCTGTTTTGAGTTTTTATGGGTAATGTTGGGTGGGGGATCCTTTGGAGGGTCCGCTGGGGCCTCCACGTTTGGGGAGCCAGGGCGAGATTCCGCCGCGACAGGTACTCCGTGTTCCAGGAAGTATAGGGGTTGGGGGCGGGGGAGGGGGTTGGGAGGGCGATTCGTTGTTAGTTATACAGTTGTTTTTTAAGATATACGCACCACGATGTCCCATATGTCCACAATGTCCGCTGCTCTACACCTTACCGATAGCACATGACGCATACAGCTAATGGCACTCCCCTAGGGGATCTCAATATCGTGTCTTGGAATGTACGGGGCCTGTTGAATAAGATTAAAAGAGGGCTGTACTACACCTGGCAAAACGCTACTCAGCAGATGTCTTGCTGCTGCAAGAAACTCACATGCTAGGCAACAAGGCCCGTGTCTGTCTCGCTATGGCTATGCCACGGTGTACCATTCGGGCTTCTCAAGGGGGCACGAGGTACGGCCATCCTTACTCACCGCAGGGTCCCATTTCAAGTTACACAGCATTGGTTCGACCCGGGTGGCCGTTTTACGGCCGTTTCCGGCACCCTGGCTGGGGAACAGATTACAATTGGGAGCATATACGCACCACCTCCTTTAGGTCGGACGTTCATTGACAGACTGACGCAACTCTGGGGGGAATTCCCCGACAGCCTGACTATCCTGGGTGGGGACTGGAACGACGTAATGGCTCCCCCGGATAGGTGGCGGGCACGACCGCCGACCACCCCTCCTCCTAGGTCTAAACTCAACATCTTGGCCCATACATTGGGTTGGGTGGACACATGGCGGGCTTATCATCCTTCTGAAAATGGATTTACATACGCATCATCCGTCCACCCCACCCTCTCACGTCTGGATTACATGTTCCTCCCAGGCAGCTACCTGCATCGGGTGTCACATACCTCTATCTTCCCACGTGGCCTGTCTGATCACTCACCCATTCAGCTCAAACTCCGTCTGCAGACCAGTCGTCCCCCCTATCACTGGCGCATGTCTCCCTGGTTGCTTAGAGATCCCGGGTATCGGGAGATGCTCCATCGAGCCACGGCAGATTATTTTGCTTTCAACACCGGGACCACTCAATCCCTGATAATATTGTGGGAGGCATTTAAGCCGACAATTCGGGGGGCGGATATTAGCTATCGCACTGGGGAAAAGCGGCGCCACCTGGCACAGATCCAAGATCTAGAAGATAGACAGCTCGCTCTCCAGGCCTCGTTAGTGGAAAGCTCCGGCGCCGGTGCCCGCCGTAACCTGCTCCATGTCCAACAGCAGCTGCACCAGCTGCTCACGGACAATGCAAGGGATGCCTGGCTGGCGACCCAGCACCGGATATATCACTGGGGCGATAAGTCTAGCCAGATGCTCCACCGACTATGTCAGGCGAGGGCCTCCCGGCGCAAGTCCCTCTGTTGAGGTCCCCTGCCGGTGACATGTGCGTCACCCCGGGGCGGTGGTGCAGGCCTTTGCCGATTTTTATACGGCCCTGTACTGTGAGCGTGAGGAACTCGCTGCACCGCTTATTGATGCCTTCCTTGTAGATATCCCTCCAAAACGCCTCTCTGATGTGCAGCGAGCGGTTCTTGGCGAGCCTATCTCGGTGGAGGAGCTGCAGGCAGCCCTCACCAACATCCACCCAGGCCGTGCACCAGGCCCCAGCGGGTTCCCCTGCGATTTTTTGCGCTCCCAAATGGGGACCGTTGGTCCCCACCTTCTTGGCGCTGCACCAGGCGTTGGAGCAGAAGATCTTGCCCTAGACTGGCGCCATGCCGAAATTGTGGTTTTTCTCAAACCGGGCCGCCCTCCGGAGGCCCGGGCTCATACCGTCCCATATCCCTATTAAACTTCGAGCCGAAACTACTGGGGAAGGTGTTGGCTGAACGCCTCCGCACCTGTATTCTGGACCTCGTCCACCCGGACCAGTCAGGCTTTATGCCCCAACGCTCCACTAGGCATAACATACGGCGGCGCACAACGCTGTTGCCGAGGCCCACCGTCTGGGACGCCCTGCGGCGGTCCTGCTAGCTGACATCGACAAGGCGTTCGACTCCTTGAGCTGGACCTACCTTTTTAAACTTTTGGAAGCTGTCAACCTGGGGCCCCGGTTCCGCGCGTATGTTAAATTGCTGTACACAGATCTTACGGCCTCGATCCGTGTGGCTGGCCACCGTTCTCCCTCCTTCTCCATCTGCAGAGGGACCAGACAGGGTTGCCCCCTCTCTCCGCTTCTGTTCGCTTTAGCGATAGAGCCACTGGCTGAGTGGGTACGCAGGGATGCGGTTTACCGGGGACTGGTCTGGTCGCCCGAGTGTTCGGACAGGATAGCACTATATGCTGATGACGCGCTATTTTTCTTTTCTGACCCTTGGGTCACCGGACCGAGGTGCTCCAGATCTTGCGGGTGTTCGGTGAGACGACAGGACTACACGCCAACCCGTCCAAGTCGATCCTCTTTCCCATATGCGGCGCACAGGGAAGTCAAACCTGGGCCTCACAGCTGGTCATTGCGGACGAAGGGTTTAGATACCTCGGCGTCCATATCTCTAGATGCCCCGTCGTGGCGTGGTCGCGCAACATAGCCCCCTGCTTCCGGCAGTACGTGAGGAGACGACGGTATGGTCCCACCTTCCCTTATCCTTATACGGCCGGTCTGCAATATTCAAAATGGTATCACTGCCACGCTTGCTTTATAGGTTGCAAAATTTCCCGTTCCCGATCCCTCCGTCGTGGTTTCTTCAAATCAATGCGCTCCTAAATAGATTCCTCTGGGGGGTGGGGCGGTCCGGGTGGCTCTGGCGACCTGTATCCAATCCACCTATTGCGGTGGCATTGCAGCGGCGGACGTACGGGCGTATTATTGGGCGTCCCAGCTCTTAGTCATCAATGAATGGTGGTACAATCCTCAGACTGATCCGGCCTATGCGGTGGACCGGCTCTTCCTGGCGGCACATCCACTATTAGATCTCTTATACAGCAATTCGTCCTTGGAGGCTCTTCCCCCCGCCTGTAGTACCGTAGTCCAGATCTGGAGACGAGTATCCCGGTCCATGGGTTGGTGGGATACGCTGACAGGCGCGACTCCCCTTGGCGAGGCACGCGCCAGCCGGCCCGTCTCCACTCTAGCCGGGTTCCGGGGATGGGATACTATTGGAATCTCTACATTGGGTGATGTGATGCGAGGGACCACGCTTAAATCCTTTCAGAGTCTGCAGGAGGAGTTTGATCTACACAAGTCCCAGTTCCACAGGTATCTTCAGCTTCGCCATGCCCTGTCCCCCTGATAAAGCACCTAACGTCCTTACCCGAATTCCACCCACTAGAGGGCAGACTGTTGATGGGGGATCTGGGAGGGCACAAAATCCGTCAAATATATCAGACCCTGACAACGCACTCCAAGACGCGCATACACCGGACTAGGGCAGCTTGGGAGGTGGATTTACCGGCCCTCACGGACGATGATTGGACTGAGGCCCTTGCCAGCCCCAGGTATGCTGCCGTCTCCTCTAGGTACAGGTTGATACAGTTTAAGTACCTTCATAGGGTATATTATACCCGCCTTCGCCTTTGGAAGATGGGGGCTATTCAGTCCCCAACCTGCCTCCGTTGTAATTCTGACGACGGGTCCTTCCCTCCACACGGTCTGGAGCTGCACGGCACTACAACACTTTTGGTCGGGGGTGCTGTCCTGTCTGGGGCGGGTGTTGTGCTGGGACCTCCCGGAGGATCCTCGATTGATACTTCTTCATGGCACAGAGGACATCGGGGCAAACAGATATAAGAGGCACCTTCTATTCCTCGGTCTCACCTTAGCCAAGCGTGATATAGCGCAGAATTGGAAGTCTCCTCTCCCCCGGGGTGGCGGCCTGGAAGACAGCCCTAGATACATGTATGTCGGCGGAAGTGGCGGTGTTTCAGGCACGGGGTTGCCCGCAGAAACATGGGAGGATCTGGTCCAAGTGGGCAGAATACCGGGGCATTGACCTATCTATCCATACACAGTCAGCGAATCCGGACCCTATTGCAAGACTCATCATCAATGATTCCCCAATCTAAGGTGCTCATCGGCTGGGGCATTCGACACAGTGTTATGATCATGTATGTCTTTCTCATTTCAGGTGGGAAGAGTGGTGCAGGGGAAGGGGAGGGGGGAGGGGTGGGATGTTGGACTGCATGTTTAGCAGATTCTTTGGTGAAACCCTTGTAGATATCGGTTGTATATGCATATTGATATGTGTCTCTATACTGACTACAGGGGTTCACCCACTGGGTGTTGTAAACTCAATAAAATTTGTTGTTAAAAAAAAGGCAAAAGAGGTTTGGAGGTAGAAGCGGCAGGCTGAGGCACCTCTGTCAGGAGATTAGTCCTGACTGCCACTGAAGGGAGCTCTAGGTCAAGGACTTCAGCTGCCCTTCTCACCACCATTGCGTAGGATGCTCCCTCCTCCATAGCGACAGTAGAGGGAGAAAGCAAGCCAGTGTCAGCGGACGTTTTCAACCCACTGGCCTCACCCAGGTCCATCTGCCAGTCCATGGGGTCTTCAAGCTGCTCTGTTAAAGGGTTCAGCAGCCCCTCCCAGTCCTCTTCACCAGCTTCCGGTACAAAATCAACATCAGGGGCGAACACAGGGACAAAAGTCCCATCCGGTGTCGGAACCGATGTCGATTGATGTCGGTCCGGCGCCCTGTCCGAGTAAGGGACACGGATGCAGTCAACTCCGACCAGGGGCATGGTCGGCGTCAGGAACGTCACTGCTGGGATCGACCGATGTCAGTCCGGATCTGAGAACGGATCCACAGGGGGCCCTCCGGAGCCAGGGCCGGAACCACCGGTGTCAAAGACCTGAGGGCCCCAACCGACTCTGCAGGTCCCGAAGGTGCACCAGCGGAGCCGGGCTGCCCAAAGATGAGGTGTCAGGCCTCATAAAACTGTCGCAAATGGGCAGGAGAGGCTCCGGCTCCTGGAAAGGTGGGGAGGCGCAGAGTCATATCGGAAAGAGTCTCCGGGGATGAGGCCTAGAGCAACGACGGTCTGTGTCCTGCGTCGTGTCGGCTGACGGACGGGGTGCAGTCGAAGAATGCCTATGTTTCTTCGACTTCTTGTTCTTACCTGAGCATCCCTATGATTTCGAATCGAAGAAGAGAGACCTTCCTTTCGACCGAGAACGAGAGCGACATGGAGCCGAGCGCCGGGCCTCCAACAGCTTTTGGGACCGCTCCTGCAAAGCTTTCGGATTCATGGCCCAGCACTCAGAGCACGACTTTGGGTCGTGGTCGCGCTTCAAGTACCAGAGGCAAACGAGGTACGGATACGTCACGGACATCATTCGATGACAGAATCTGCATGGCTTGAATCTGGTCCTACGTTGGGACATATCGACGCCACCAGGAGTCCAAGACTCAGAAAAAAAATCGGAAAAAAGCATAGCCATAAAACAGCTAATGGGCTGCTCTCTCCGGATCTGCGATTAGGCTGGCGATAAAAAAGAAAGAACTGACATCAGCGGTCCCCGGGACTGCAGGGTGGCCCCCTGCATCTCTGTAATATTTAGTCCGGGGGAGGTGGCGGTCAATGGGGCAAGGCCTGCGGGGGAGCCTGCATTAGTTAGAAATTACTTCTGTGCCCCGGGGAGGTGGCAGTCCCCGGGGCGGTGGGGGAAGCCCTAGGGCTTCCCCCGCATTATTTTGAATTTACTTTTGTGCCCCGTGGAGGTGACGGTCCCCTGGGCTTTGAATAGCCTGAGGAGGGGGGCCTTATGCGCCCCCTCCAATATATTTATCCGATGCCCCTGGGATCTGGCTCACCCAGGGGTTATTCTAAAGCAAGAGCAGGGGCCCGCGCTTGCTTTTTAAAAAAAAAATGCCACTGATTTGCGGATCTACCCACGAGTCTGCGTCAAATGTTTTAAAAAAAAATGCTTTTTCCCCCCGGCGGGGTCCCTGACGGACCCCCCCCACCTTATCTGGGGGTCAGGTTATTCCTACCCTGACCCCTTTTCTTTATTTTTTACTTTTTTTCTGGGACTCTGCTTCAAGCAGAATCCCAAGATGGCTTCCAACACTTCCTGGTTGAAGTGTTAGCAACCAATCAAATTTTAGTAGGATCTGCGAGTCCACTGCAAGGAGTCGCGTCCCCAGATAGCTACATTTTTTTAAGTTAGATGTCTCAAAATCTACTGAGCGGATTTACACCAAATCACAAAAAGCACACTTTCTGGACCAACATCTAGCTTCCTGCCAAATTTGGGTAATTCTGCTCAGCAGTTCGGGCTGTAGTCGTGTTCAAAAATTAAAAATCCCAATAGACTTAACATGGAGAAACGTGTTTAGGGACCCCCCTTTTTTTCTCCCCCCCCGCAGGCCATGCCCCCTTTCTCCACCACTCTGCAAATGCGCCTCCTGGCGAGCTCTTGGTTGGGGGATGAAGCCCACTTTAGTCCTGAGGCCCTCAGGACACAAGGGACCTCATACCCCCACCTGCAGTGCGCCAAGAGGCCCATTTGCAGAGTGTTGTAAAAAGGGGCGTGGCCTTCGACCACCTCTCAGCAATCCCACTGTGGGGCTTACTGGAGGTACCTGGTGGGCTAGTTGGCCCCTAAGGACTCTCAGCAGCGACGGGGATTCATCCCCCAACCAAGAGCGTGCCAGGAGGCGCATTTGCAGAGTCGTGGAGAAAGGGGGGCGGGCATCTGGCGAGTTTCCGGTGTATATATTTTTTTTCAATTTAGGAAAGGGGGCTGTGTGGTCCTCCTTCCCTTGGCGCTTTTGGGCCCCGGGGACCCCATCCCCCGGGGCCTGACCCATTTTTTTACTTTTAATTAAAAAGGGAGGGGGGCCGTGTGACCACTCTCCCGAGGCCGATATGTGCCCGGGGACACCATCCCCCGGATCTGGGCCTTTATCTGTATTTTTTTTTAAAGGGGAGGGGGGCTGTATGGCCCCCATCCCCAGGCTGATTTCGGCCCCGGTGACCCCATCCCCCGAGGCCCGGTCAATTTAAAAAAAATATTTATTTTTTTAAGGGAGGGTGGCCGAGCGGCCCCCCTCATCCAGTCCATTTTTGGCCTGGGGGCCCCATCCCCCGGGGCTAGGCCGTTTCTTTTATTTATTAATTTTTTTAAAGGAGGACGGCCACGCGCCCTCCCTCCCCATGTTGATTTCGGCCTCCCGGACCTCATCCACCGGGTTTCAGCCATTTTTTTTAAAAAATTTAAAAAGGAAGGTGGGCCGAGTGGCCCTCCTCCCTGGCCATTTTTGGGCCGGGACACCATCCCCCGAGGCTTGGTCTCTCGTTGGGGACCGCGGGGAGAGGCCCAAGGCCCCCGCGGTCCCTGCCGGCTCCCCACCTCCTGCGGGAGCCAGCATTGCTTTTGGACAGAGGGAGCTGCTAACATGCAGCTCCCTCTGCCCAAAAGCAATTCTGCTTCGCTTAATGGAAGCAAGAGCATTTTTCCTGCTCTCGCTTCCATGAAGCGAAGGAGTGTTTGCTATGGCATGGCAGGAGCAATGCTCCTGCCAAGCCATAGCAAACTGCAATGTCCCGGGGGTGGGCACCTCTGGACATTGCTGGTGCCGGCCCTGGGGGGTGGCGGTCCCCAGGGCCATGGAGGGCTCCTAGAGGGGGGCCGCAGCGCGGCCCCCCTCCCAGCTTCTGTGTTGCCCCGGGGAGGTGGTGGTCCCTGGGGCCAGGGGTCCGCAACGGATCCCAGCGTTTAATTAATTTCTGCACCAGGGAGGTGGTAGTCCCTGGGGCAGTATGGGGAGTTCCAGCCCCCCCACACCTCATTTTTTAAGGTAGCCCCGGGGACATTGCAGGAGCCGGTCATCAAACGAGCGCCAAAGATATTGGCGACTGCCAGTAGGTAATATATATATATATATATATATTCACTGAAAAAACCATAGGTTTTAGGGACAGTTATAGTTACTTGGACATTGCACTCGTAAAAAACCCGTGAAATTCCCCGTTATAGTTAGTTCAGCTAACTATAACTCGCGCCCACAATGCACTGCTGATGGCGTCACATATTACATCACTCATGACATGGTCAGTGACATCACTGATGACATCACTGATGACATCTCAAATGACATCACTGATGACATCATCCAGTGACTGTGTGTTTCTGTAAAGTTTAAATATTTTTAATATATATAGGAAAAGACGTATTGAAGAATGAGTGGGTGTGTAAGTGTCTGTATGGATGATTTAGTAGGTGCGTGACTGACTCTATAAGTGAGTGATTTAACGTATCTTACTGAATGCATGGGTTAGTGACTAAACTGGGTGAATGTCTGTATCCGTCTGTCTGTTGCTGTGTAAGTGGCTGCATGGGTTTGTGAATAGCTACATGAGTGTCTATATGAGTTATTGATTGGTTGTCTGAGTATCTGTATGGGTGCCTGAGTGTTTGTGTGGGTGGGGTGTGTGCGACTCTGTGCATAGATGTGTGAGTGGGTGATTCACTGGGTGGATGGTTTCAAGAGTGCATCTGTGATAGACTGTATGGGTGGGTAAGTGTGTGTAAGATTGTTTTAGTGAGTGAATGTATGTCCCAGTGGTACATGTGTGAGTAACTACATATGTAAAAGGCAGTATATATGTGTGTTGGAGTATATAAATAGCTATAAGCGAGAGTGAGTGATTGTGATAGTGGCTGTATGGATGAGTGTGTGCTTGTATCAGTGATTGTATAAGAGCGTAACAATGTGCTAGTATTTGTATGATTAAGTGAGCTGGTGTGTGTATAACTGTATAGGTGAGTAAATGGCAGTGTGTTTAATTATTTGCATGACTGACTAGGTGTGTGAGTACCTCTATGGATGAGTGGCGGTGTTTGAGTGTCTATATAGGAGTAAGAGTGCATATGATAGTCCTGTACTGAGTGACCATAAGTATGAGTGACTGTACGGGTGAGTGAGTGGATGTGTGTGTGTAGACCTAAGAATCAGTGAGTGGGTATGTAGTTATTGGTGTTGGAGTGTCTATGGTTTTGCGAATGGCAGTCTGTAATTTAGAGTGGGTGTATCAAAGGTTATATTAGGGTGTGAGGAGGTGCATCAGATTATCACGTGGATGATGTCATCAGTGATGTCATTTGAGATGTCATCAGTGATGTCATCAGTGATGTCACTGACCATGTCATGAGTAATGTAATATGTGACGTCATCAGCAGTGCATTGCGGGGCGCGAGTTATAGTTAGCTGAACTAACTATAACGAGGGAATTTCACGGGTTTTTACGAGTGCAATGTCCAAGTAACTATAACTGTCCCTAAAACCTATGGTTTTTCAGTGAATTTCAAAGGTTTTTAAATGCTAATTTGTAACTATAACGTGTCTGAAACCTATGGTTTTTTCAGTGAATTTCTAAGGTTTTTAAAATGCTAATTTCTAACTATAACGTGCCTGAAACCTACGGTTTTCAGTGAATTCCAAAGGTTTTGTAAATGACAATTTTAAAAGTATTAATTGTTATATTAATTTTTTCATACTGATTTACTACATATTTAGAAACAATTTTTTTTACATATTTTATTTTTAAATTACATTGTAATTACATTATACATTACATTACAAAAATACTTTCTCAGAATGAATTACTTTAGTTTAAATACTTTGCACATAGGCAATAGACTTTTAAGTACAGTAGTTACAGTTGTTGCAATGGGCAACACATTTTCAAACACAATGCAACATTCAGCTCAATGTGAATTTCTAGTTAAATGCAATTAGTTACTTTATGGATTACTTTTCTAACCACAGGACTGGATCCTAGATTCAGTCCTGGGACATCTCCTGTAAACAGTTGAGTAAAAGCGTTTTGGTTACAGTACTTATTTTTAAGGAATATTATTGTATTTTAAAAGTTGACACTTAGAAACTTTTTCTCATATAGTCACCAATGTTATCCTATGGAAGGAAATTCACTTAGCAGGTAAAAACTGTTATCGTTACTTTTTCTTACTCAGTGTTGGATCCTGGATCCAGCACTGGTGCATCTCCTGTAAACAGTTGAAAGAATGCGTTTAAGTCATACAGGCGATTTTTAAGGAATATTTGTAGTTTGTAAAAATCAACACTTTGAAACTTTTTGCTGAAAACCAGACAATGGATTCCTATGGAAGAAAATATAAGTTACTGGTAAGTACGGTTAAAATTACTTTTCAGGGTCAGTGCTGGGCTAAAGATGCAGCACTGGGTTCTCTCCTGATAACAGGTGAGTAAATCGGAATTCGTATTTCGGCTGATTTTAGAGGAATATTTTAAAGTTCCAAAACTCCACACTTAGAAGAATTTCCAAGTGAAACCAGTCAATGTTAGCCTATGGAAGGAAATTCAAGTTACTGGTAAGTACGGTTAGAATTACTTTTCAGTGTCAGTGCTGGGCTAAAAGGTGCAGCACTGGGTTTTCTCCTGATAACAGGTGAGTAAGTCGGAATTCGGATTTCGGCTGATTTTAGAGGAATATTTGTATGTTTCAAAAATCAACACTTAGAAACTTTTTCAGCAAAAAGCAGGCAATGATATCCTATGGAAGGAAATTCAAGTTACTGGTAAGTACGGTTAAAATTACTTTTCAGGATTAGTACTGGGCTGAAAGATGCAGCACTGAGGTCTCTCCTGATAACAGGTGAGTAAATCGGAATTCGTATTTCGGCTGATTTTAGATGAATATTTTAAAGTTCCAAAACTCCACACTTAGAAGAATTTCCAAGTGAAACCAGTCAATGTTAGCCTATGGAAGGAAATTCAAGTTACTGGTAAGTACGGTTAAAATTACTTTTCAGGACCAGTACTGGGCTGAAAGATACAGCACTGAGGTCTCTCCTTATAACAGGTGAGTAAATCGGAATTCGTATTTCGGCTGATTTTAGATGAATATTTTAAAGTTCCAAAACTCCACACTTAGAAGAATTTCCAAGTGAAACCAGTCAATGTTAGCCTATGGAAGGAAATTCAAGTTACTGGTAAGTACGGTTAAAATTACTTTTCAGGACCAGTACTGGGCTGAAAGATACAGCACTGAGGTCTCTCCTGATAACAGGTGAGTAAATCAGAATTCGTATTTCGGCTGATTTTAGAGGAATATTTGTATGTTTCAAAAATCAACACTTAGAAACTTTTTCAGCAAAAAAGCAGGCAATTATATCCTATGCAAGGAAATTCAAGTTACTAGTAAGTACGGTTAAAATTACTTTTCAGGACCAGTACTGGGCTGAAAGATAGAGCACTGAGGTCTCTCCTTATAACAGGTGAGTAAATCGGAATTCGTATTTCGGCTGATTTTAGAGGAATATTTGTATGTTTCTAAAATCAACACTTAGAAACTTTTTCAGCAAAAAGCAGGCAATGATATCCTATGGAAGGAAATTCAAGTTACTGGTAAGTACGGTTAAAATTACTTTTCAGGACCAGTACTGGGCTGAAAGATGCAGCACTGAGGTCTCTCCTTATAACAGGTGAGTAAATCGGAATTCGTATTTCGGATGATTTTAGAAGAATATTTGCACAATGGTGAAGGAAGGGGCGGGGCCTGAGGTGACATCTGTGCAAGCGCGCCCCGTGGCGCGTTTTAAGTTGGGGATTAAGTCCCTTGAATCCTGAGGGTCCCTAGGGGCCAACTAGCCCACCAGGAACCTCCAATATGCGCCAGGGGCTGCGTTGCAGAGACGTGTAGAGAGGCCACACCCCTTTTACACCTCTCTGCAACGCAGCTCTGTGGCGCTTTCTGGATGTACCTGTTGGGCTAGTTGGCCCCAGGGACCCTCAGGATGAAGGGATTTAATTCCCCATCTTAAAACGCGCCACGGGGCCTGTTTCACACATGTCACCTGAAGCCCCGCCCCTCCCTTCACCACTGTGCAAACACGCCCCGTGGCGCGTTTTAAGTTGAGGGATTAAGTCCCTTGAATCCTGAGGGTCCCGGAGGTCCAACTAGCCCACCATATACCTCCAAAGCGCCACAGAGCTGCGTTGCAGAGAGGTGTAAAAGGGGCGTGGCCTCTGTACACCTCTCTGCAAGGCAGCCCCTGGCGCATACTGGAGGTTCCTGTTGGGCTAGTTGGCCCCCAGGGACCCCCAGTATTCAAGGGAGTCGTTCCCCCTCTGCAAACGCGCCAGGGCGCGTTTGCAGAGTGGTGAAGGAAGGGGGCGGGGCCTGCGGGCCCGATCGTTTTTTATTTTTTTATTTTATTTTGTCGCCTGAAGGGGGCTGTGTGGCCCCCTTCCTTTTCCTGTTTTTGGGCCCTGGGGACCCCATCCCCCAGGGCCTTACCCCTTTCTTGTAATTAAAATTTTTTTTTAAAACGGGAAGGGGGCCGCGTGGCCCCCTTCCCTGGGCCTGTATTGGCCCTGGGGACCCCATCCCCGGGGCATGGCCTCTATTTTTAATTTTATTCTTTGGAGGGGCTGTGTGGGCCCCCTCCTCTGGCCATTAAGGCCCGGGGACCCCATCCCCGGGGCCGGCCATACCCTTTATTTTTAAACTTTGGGGAGGGGGCTGCGTGGCCCCCTCCCGGACCCTACTTGCCCGGGGACCCCATCCCCGGGGCCTGGCCTCTCGTTGGGGACTGTGGGGGTCCCCAAACCCCCACAGTCCCGCCGGCTCCCGTGTCCTACGGGAGCCGGCATTGCTTACACATGGGGAGCAGCTAACATGCTGCTCCCCATGTGGAAAGCTGTCGGCTGGATATTGGAAGAGAGGCAGGTTTCCTGCTCTCTCTTCCAATATCCAAAGCAGTTTGCAATGACAGGACGGGAGCCGCGAGGCTCCGTCCTGTCATTGCAAACAGCAGTGTCCCGAGGGTAGGCCCCCGGGACACTGCAGGAGCCGACCCTGGGGGTGGCGGTCCCCAGGGCCATCAAGGGCTCCAGGAGGGGGCCGCGCGGCCCCCTCCCTTAAATTGCACAGCCCGGGAGGTGGTGGTCCCGGGGCTCTGGGGAGTCGTAATGGACCCCCACATTTATTTTATAAGTGCCCCGGGGAGGTGGTGGTCCCGGGCGTGTGGAGGCTGGAGCCCCACACACCTTATTTAAATTAAAGAAGCCCGGGAGGTGGCGGTCCCCGGGGCTGCGGGAGGGCAGAAGAGCCCTCCCGCACCATTTTCAATAAAGCCCCGGGGGTGGCGGTCCCGGGGCTTAGGGGGCCCTAGAGGCCCCCACACATAAAATTAACCCCCCACCATGCCCCCGGGACTTGGGCCACCCGGGGGCAAAATACTGTCGAGCGCGGGAGACCGCACTTCGATTTTTCGGCAGGATTCGCGCACCCTGAGCGCATCCTGCCGATTTTTAAAAAATGTTTTTGTTTTTTTGCCCAGGGGTCCTTGTGGGACCCCCTGAGCAAACCTAGGAGGTCAGGGTGTTTCTACCCTGCCCCCTTTGTGCGCTTTGCGCACTTGTTTCTGTCCCTCGGTTCTACCGAGGGACAAAATGGCTGCCAACACTTCCTGATTTGGAGTGTTGACAGCCAATTAGCATGCAGCTCGTGATCGGGAGGGTGCGCGAATCCGGCAGCGACCATAGATATCACTATCTTTTTACTTTTGATTTTCTCAGCAACTACTGAACGGATTTACACCATTTAACAAAAAGGGTTCTTTCTGAACCAAGAACTACCTCTTTGCCAAATTTGGTGTAATTCCGTTCAGCAGTTCGGGCTGTAGCCGTGTCTAAAGTTTCCTATGGAAAATTGCATGGGAAAACGCGTTTTGGGACCCCCTTTTTCTCGGCCCCCGCTTGACGAATCCCCCGAGACTTTCAGGGTAGGAGCGGACCGGATCGGGCCATAAAGTTTGAAAATTTTGCGAAGATACGTCAACTGGCAAGAGAGTTATTTCAAATAGAATGTCGCGGATTTCCTATGGATAATAGGTTGTAACTATAACTATCTACTGGCGACCGCCAGTAGATAATATATATATATATATATATATGGGTTCCAACAAAAGCCACATATTCTGCCGAACTCATTACTTGACGGGTGCCTCCTTTGTGCAAGTGGCATGCACGCATGAAAATAGTTCAACAACTATGTCCCTCCATCAGGAACACACACGGAGCACTCTTTGGGTTTCTGAAGTCCTTTATTACACCCAGCATGACGCGTTTCTTCTACCCCGACTTCCTCAGATGCTGTCCGGTGAATAAGGAAATTAATGGCAACATAGTGTGTTTAAAAGCCTCATTAGGCTCCTCCTGCCCAGTGTTCAGCGAGGAAGGACTGCGCTGGAAACACAGTCCCTCCCGATTTTTGACCACCATCTTTGAGTGTATGTTCCTTTATTTTACATTTCAATGTGGTGTACTATACAATGATCGTTCTTTTTCGTAAACTTCCATTATGTAAGGGGAAAAGGGGCATACCTCGCTGATCGCATTATGTCACTGAGCAGTTTGTTGTGGAGCCTCGGTGTTCGTTTTACAACCCTTTCGTCAGCCGCTTTTATGCCATCACGATATCCTGAATCTGAGAGTGCCGGTTATAGTAATCCGCACTCTTTCATGTAGTCATGATCCAACTACTTGTTGGCAGATGCACCATATCCTTGACTGCGGCGGTTCTGGCAGAGCACATTAAAGGTTCCAACAAAAGCCACATATTCTGCCGAACTCATTACTTGACGGGTGCCTCCTTTGTGCAAGTGGCATGCACGCATGAAAATAGTTCAACAACTATGTCCCTCCATCAGGAACACACACAGAGCACTCTAGCACTCTTTGGGTTTTTGAAGTCCTTTATTACACCCAACATGACGCGTTTCCTTTATTTTACATTCCATATGTGGTGTTCCTGATGGAGGGACATAGTTGTTGAACTATATATATATATATATATATATATATATATATATATATATCAAACCGCTAAGCAGTGCAGCCGCACTGCCATTGCCTTTCTCCTTCCACTTTAAACGGCGGTCCTCTGCGAGGGGGCAAGCCTCTAAACACCAAAACCACGCTGCATTCTTTTAAAAAAAACAGCAGCTGTGTTTTTTTTAAAAGAATGCAGCGTGGTTTTGAGATATATATATATATATATATATATA
This sequence comes from Calotriton arnoldi, assembly GCA_963921515.1. NCBI lineage: Eukaryota > Metazoa > Chordata > Amphibia > Caudata > Salamandridae > Calotriton > Calotriton arnoldi. The sequence continues at coordinate 1,728,839 of CAWUFW010003585.1, forward strand.
TATATATATATATCTCGTTCCAACAAAGTTTCACCGCACTCCCAGAAATTGACAATATCGTCTTTTAGTCGAAACGCGTCAGTGGCGTTTGATGGAAGTTTCTGCAATAAAAGACGATATTGTCAATTTCTGGGAGTGCGGTGAAACTTTGTTGGAACGATTAATTGATGGGGTAAGGTCTGCCCTAAATACCAGCACCAGCAGTAAGTGCGCGCTGTGCATAGATGTGTGAGTGGGAGATTCACTGGGTGTATGGGTTCAAGAGTGCATCGGTGAAGGGCTGCATGGGTGGGTGAGTGTGTGTATGGGTGTGTTAGTGAGTGAATGGATGTCTCAGTGGTACATGTGTGAGTAACTACATATGTGAAAGGCAGTATATGTGAGTGTTGGAGTATATAAATGACTATATGTGAGAGTGAGTGATTGTAAGAAGGGCTGTATGGATGAGTGTGTGCTTGTATCAGTGATTGTATAAGAGACTAAGTATGTGTTAGTATCTGTATGAATAAGTGAGGTGGTGTGTGGTGTGTGTATAACTGTATAAGTGAGTAAATGGGAGTGTGATTGATTCTTTGCATGACTGACTAGGTGTGTGAGTAACTCTATGGATGAGTGGGGGTGTGTGAGTATCAGTGTTGGTGTATGAGTGCATATGATAGTGCTGTATTGATGAGTGACTGCATGTATGAGTGACTGTATGGGTGAATGAGTGGATGTGTGTGTAGACCTAGGAATCAGTGAGTGGGTATGTAGTAACTGGTATTGGTGTGTCTATGGTTTCGAAAACGGTATTCTGTATTTTAGAGTGGGTGTATCAAAGGTTATATTAGGGTGTGAGGAGGTGCATCAGATTATCACGTGGATGATGTCATCAGTGATGTCATTTGAGATGTCATCAGTGATGTCATCAGTGATGTCACTGACCATGTCATGAATGATGTAATATGTGACGTCATCAGCAGTGCATTGCGGGGGCGCGAGATATAGTTAGCTGAACTATAACGACCGAATTTCACTGGTTTTGTAAGAGTGAAATGTCAAACTAACTGTAACGTCCCTGAAACCTGTGTTTTTTCCAGTGAATTTCAAAGGTTTTTAAATGCTAATTTCTAACTATAACGTCCCTGAAACCTATGGATTTTTCAGTGAATTTCAAAGGTTTTTTAAATGCTAATTCCTAACTATAACGTCCCTGAAACCTATGGTTTTTTCATGAATTTCAAAGGTTTTTTAAATGCTAATTTCTAACTATGCCTACAGAGGTAGGACATGTGCAGAAAGAGGAAGAAAAGCGCAGAAAGAAGCAAGAGAAATGCAGAAAGAGGCAACACAAGTCCAGAAAGACGAAGAAAGGTGCAGAAAGAACCAACAGAGGTGCAGAAAGAGGCCTTGTTGCAAAGTCATCCTGTGCCCCCAACGTTTTGCTGACTGGTACTGGTGGTAACTGACTCTGACTAACCAGGCCTGGAGCTAGTGCTATGCTGAAGGACACTTAGAATACAGTGAAAACACCAACATACACTAGGGTACACTATGGGTTGGGGTACCCCTGTGATTGGCATGACCTCCCCTGTAAGGCCCTAGTACATAATAGGGCAGGGGGATTAAAACTACCTCTAAGTCAGAGGTGCAGAAAGAGGCAAGAGAAGTGCAGAAAGAAGCAACAGAGGTGCCGAAACAGGCAAGAGAGGTGCAGAAAGAAGCAAGTGAAGTGCAGCAAGAGGCAAGAGAGATGCACAAAGAGGCAACAGAGGTGCAGAAAGAGTCAGCAGAGGTGCAGAAAGAAGGAAGAGAAGTGCAGAAAGTAGGAAGAGAATTGCTGAAAGAAGCAACAGAGGTGTAGAAAGAAGCAAGAGAAGTGCAGAAAGAGGCAAGTGAGGTGCAGAAAGAAGCAAAAGCAGTGCAGAAAGAACCAACAGAGGTGCAAAAGAGGCAAGAGGGGTGCAGAAAAAGGTAGGAGAGGTGGACAAAGAGGCAAGAGAGGTACAGAAAGAGGCAGGATCGATGCAGAAAGAAGGAAGAGAAGTGCAGAAAGAAGCAACAGAGGTGCTGAAAGAGGCACGAAGGGTGCAGAAAGAGCAAGAGAAGTGCAGAAAGAACCAACAGAGGTACAGAAAGAGGCAACAGAGGTGCAGAAACAGACAGGAAAGGTGCAGAAAGAGGGAACAGGGGTGCAGAAAGAGGCAAGAGAGGTGCAGAAAGAGGCAAGAGGAGTGCAGAAAGAAGCAAGAGTGGTGCAGAAAGAGGCAAGAGGGGTGCAGAATGAACCAACAGAGGTGTAAAAAGAGGCAAGAGGAGTGCAGAAAGAGGTAGGAGAGGTGCACAAAGAGGCAAGAGAGATACAGAAAGAGGCAGGAGGGATGCAGAAAGAACGAAGAGAAGTGCAGAAAGAGGCAAGAGAATTGCTGAAAGAAGCAACAGAGGTGTAGAAAGAAGCAAGAGAAGTGCAGAAAGAGGCAAGTGAGGTGCAGAAAAAAGCAAGAGCAGTGCAGAAAGAACCAACAGAGGTGCAAAAAGAGGCAAGAGGGGTGAGGAAAAAGGTAGGAGAGGTGCACAAAGAGGCAAGAGAGGTACAGAAAGAGGCAGGAGGGGTGCAGAAAGAAGGAAGAGAAGTTCAGAAAGAAGCAACAGAGGTGCTGAAAGATGCACGAAGGGTGCAGAAAGAGCAAGAGAAGTGCAGAAAGAACCAACAGAGGTACAGAAAGAGGCAAGAGAGGTACAGAAAAAAGCAAGAGCAGTGTAGAAAGAACCAACAGAGGTGCAAAAAGAGGCAAGAGGGGTGCCGAAAGAGGGGAGAGGGTGCAGAAAGAGGCAAGAGGAGTACAGAAAGAAGCAAGTGAGGTGCAGAAAGAGGCAACAGAGGTGCAGAAAGACGCAAGAGAGGTGCAGAAACAAGCAAGAGAAGTGCAGAAAGAGGCAAGAGAATTGCTGAAAGAAGCAACAGAGGTGTAGAAAGAAGCAAGAGAAGTGCAGAAAGAGGCAAGAGGGGTGCCGAAAGAGGGGAGAAGGTGCAGAAAGAGGCAAGAGGAGTACAGAAAGAAGCAAGTGAGGTGCAGAAAGAGGCAACAGAGGTGCAGAAACAAGCAAGAGAAGTGCAGAAAGAGGCAAGAGAATTGCTGAAAGAAGCAACAGAGGTGTAGAAAGAAGCAAGAGAAGTGCAGAAAGAGGCAAGTGAGGTGCAGAAAGAAGCAAGAGCAGTGCAGAAAGAACCAACAGGGGTGCAAAAAGAGGCAATGAGAGGTGCAGAAAAAGGTAGGAGAGTGCACAAAGAGGCAAGTGAGGTACAGAAAGAGGCACGGAGGGGTGCAGAAAGAAGGAAGAGAAGTGCAGAAAGAGGCAAGAGAATTGCTGAAAGAAGCAAGAGAAGTGCAGAAAGAACCAACAGAGGTGCAAAAAGAGGCAAGAGGGGTGCAGAAAGAGGCAAGAGAAGTGAGGAAAGATGCACATGAGGTGCAGAAAGAGGCAAGAGAGGTACAGAAAGAGGCTTGAGAAGTGCAGAAAGAGGCAAGAGAAGTGCAGAAAGAGGCAAGACAGGTGCAGAAGGAAGAGAGTGAGGTGCAGAAAGAGGCAAGTGAGGTGCTGAAAGAGGCAAGAGAGGTACAGAAAGGCAAGGGAACTGCAGAAACAGGCAAGAGAAATGCACAAATAGGCAAGAGAAATGCACAAAGAGGCAAGAGAGGAGCAGAAAGAGGCAAGAGAGGTATAGAAAGAAGCAGGATAAGTGCAGAAAGAGGCAAGTGAGGTGCAGAAAGAGGCAAGAGAGGTGCAGAAAGAGGCAAGGGAGGTGCAGAAAGAGGCAAGAGAGGTGCTGAAAGAGGCAAGTGAGGTGCAGAAAGGGGCAAGAGAAGTGCAGAAAGAAGCAAATGAAGTGCAGAAAGAAGACAGTGAGGTGCAGAAAGAGGAAGAAAGGTGCAGAAAGAAGCAAGAGAAATGCAGAAAGAAGCAAGAGAGGCACAGAAAGAAGAGAGGTTTGTGCACCATTAGTACCAGTTTAACACCCACATTTTGCAATAAGTAACACGTGACCATTCCAGCTTTGCAAAAGGCCTTCCACCACGCTGTAACACATGACGCTGCATTTTTGGGAACATTTGAGCCGTTTGAGCAAGAAACAAGGCTTTTTTTGTTCAAATCTGCAGATTAGGCAGCAGATGATGGAATATTTGGCAAATGCAGAAAATGTTTAATTATGAGAAAATTGGTGCAGTTGAACAGTCGCATAATTCCAGTGGCCCTGCTCATACCTCCGACTAAGTCCAGAAGTGCTCCTCAGTGGTTCCTTCTTTTATTGTGTCTCATTGAGTTTATAGTTTAGCTTCTATGGAAACGAGGAAGACTAAACATGAGGTTACCACTCCACAACACAGACTACAATACCACATAATTAGTCTCCAAAACACATAATCCCACTCCACATAATTCCTATACACTAAATACCACATACTTTCACTGCACAACATAACACATAATTCCATTACACACAACCTACATCCACTCTACACCAAAAAACATTAGTAAAAAACTTTTACATTTACAACGCCAATAGCTCTAACTCTCACAAATGCGAAACCTATTACATTGCAAATGCTTCTTTAACTAGTAGTCGCGTTTGCAGAGTGGTGGAGAAAGGGTGCTGGGCCGCCGACCAGCGCTCAGGAATTCTGCTGCGTAGAACTTACAGGAGGTACCAGGAGGGCTTCTTAGCCCCGAAAGTCCCTCAGAAGTAAAGTGGACTTTATCCCCCATCCCGTAGTCTGCCAAGAGGCGCGTTTGCAGAGTGGTGGAGAAAGGGGCGTGGCCTCCGAAGACGTTTTAGCAATCCCACTGTGTGGGACTTACTGGAGGTAACAAGAGGGTAGTTGGCCCCAAGGACATCCTTGGGGGCCAACTACCCCTCCTATTACCTCCAGTAAGTCCCACACAGCAGGATTGCTAAGTTCTCATAGCAGGCCACGCCCCTTTGCCCACCACTCTGCAAACCCACTCCCTGGCACGCTCTTGGATGGGGATTGAAGTCCCCTTCGCTGCTGGGGGTCCTTTGGGGCCAACTAGCCTACCTCTTACCTCCAGTAAGCCCCACACAGGGGGATTGCTGAGAGGTGGACACAGGCCACGCCCCCTTTCTCCACCACTCTACAAACACGCCTCCTGGTGCGCTCTTCGTTGGGGGATGAAGTTCCCTTTCCTCCTGAGGGTCCCTGGGGGCCAACTAGCCCTCCTGTTACCTCCAGTAAGCTCCATACAGCTAGATTGCTGGAAGTGCTCAAAGGCCACGCCCCCTTTTTATACCACTCTGCAAACGCGGCTCCTGGCGCACTGTTGCTCGGGGGATAAAGTCCACTTGTGTCCTGAGATCCTCAGGACACAAGAGGACCTCATCACCCCACCACCAGTGCGCCAAGAGTCGCATTTGCAGAGTGGTGTAAAAAGGGGCGTGGCCTCGGACCACCTCTCAGCAATCCCACTGTGTGGGGCTTACTGGAGGTACCTGGTGGGCTAGTTGGCTCCCAGGGACCCTCAGGAATGAAGGGAACTTAATCCCCCAATCAAAAATGCGCCAGGAGGTGTGTTTGCACAATGGTGCAGGGAGGGGACGGGGCCTCCCGCAACGCCGGCTTTTCTTTTTGGAAGGGGGGCTGTGTGGCCCCCCTTCCCTTAATTATTTTAGCATATTATCTTTTTTTTTTTTTAAACAGGACAGGGGCCACTGCTGGCCCCGGGGACCCCATCCCCCGGGGCCTGGCCAGCCTGGAGCTTTTTGGAGGGAGGGGGGCCGTGTGACCCCCCTCCTGAGGCCAATTATGGTCCCGGGGACCCCTTCCCCCGGGGCCCGGCCTTATTTAAAAAAATGTTTAAAAAAACGGGAAGGGGCCACGTGACCCCCCTTCCCTGGGCCACTATTGGCCCCGGGGACCCCATCCCCCGGGCCTGGCCTCTTTTGTTTTATTTACAGGAGGGGGGCGCGTGGCCCCCCTTTCCTGGGCCACTATTGGGCCCAGGGACCCCATCCCCCGGGGCCTGGCCTCCTTGATGGGGACCATGGGGGGAGCCCCAATGCCCCCACGGTCCCAGCCAACTACCCGACTCCTGCGGGAGCCAGCATTGCTTTTGGGCAAAGGGAGCTGCTAACATTCAGCTCCCCTTGCCCAAAAGCAATTCTGCTTTGCTTCTTGGAAGCGAGAGCAGGTTTCCTGCTCTCGCTTCCAAGAAGCAAAGCAGTGTTTGCTATGGCAGGGCGGGAGCCGTGCTCCCGCCCTGCCATAGCAAATGGCAATTCCCGGGGGTGGGCATCCTGGGACATTGCAGGAGCCGGCCCTGGGGGGTAGCGGAACCCAGGGCGATCGAGGGCTCCAGGAGGGGGGCTGCGCAGCCCCCCTCCCAACATGCAAATAGCCCCTGGGAGGTGGTGGTCCCCGGGGCCGGGGGTCTGCAACGGAACCCCGTATTTCAATAAACAGTGACCCAGGGAGGTGGTGGGGGGGCCTCACCCTATTTTAATAAAGCCCCGGGGTGGTGGCGGTCCCCGGGGCTTAGGGGGGCCCGCAAGGCCCCCCGCATTTAATTACCAATGCCCCAGGGAGGTGGCGGTCCCCGGGGCAGCGTGGAGGGAGGAGCCCCCCCACGCATTTTAATAAAAAAGCCCCGGGGAGGTGGCAGTGCCAGGGGCTGCGGGGGGGCCCGCAAGGCCCCCCGCTTTTAATTACCAATGCCCCGGGAAGGTGGCGGTCCCCGGGGCAGTGAGGGGGGGAGGAGCCCCCCCACGCATTTTAATAAAAAAGCCCCGGGGAGGTGGCGGTCCCAGGGGCTGCGGGGGGGGCCGGGTGCCCCCGTGCATAATAAACTAAGCCCCGGGGAGGTGGCGGTCCCCGGGGCTGTGGGGGCCCCGCAGGCCCCCGCATACAGTATAAACATTGCCCCCGGAACCTGGCCCACCCGGGGGCTTATAGAAAACGAAGCGCAGGAGTCCGCGCTTCGTTTTGTTTTTGTTTTTTCGGGCAGATTCGCGCACCCAGCGCGAATTCGGCCGATTTTGTTTTTTTTTAAAATGCTTTTTTGGGCCCTGGGGGTCCTTGTGGGACCCCTTGAGCAGGCCTAGGGGGTCAGGGTGCTTCTACCCTGCCTCCTTTTCTTGTTTTTTATCTTTGTTTTACTGTTTTCTTGTGACAGTTACCGAGTCACAAGATGGCTGCCAACACATTCTGGTTTGGAGTGTTGGCAGCCAATCAGAATTAAGCTCGTGCTCTCGAACCCTCCTCGGTGCTCAGATATATACATTTTTATTTTTTGAACTTCTCTGAAACTACTGAACGGATTTACACCATTTAAAAAAAAGGTCGCTTTCTGAACAAAGAGCTACCTTTTTGCCAAATTTGGTGTAATTCCGTTCAGCAGTCCGGCCTGTAGCCTGTTTTAAAAATTCCTATGGAAATTAACATGGGGAAAACGCGTTTTGGGACCCCCCTTTTTTCTCGGCCCCCGCTCAACGAATCACCCTGAAACTTTCAAGACTAGAGCTGACCTGAGTGAACCATTAGTTTTGAAAATTGCGCGAACATTCGTTAAACGGCGCCAAAGATATTGGCAAAAGAAAAAACGCTTTTTGAATAAAAACAAGGTCCTAACTATAACTACCTACTGGCGACCCCCAGTAGGTTGTATACATATATATATATTCACTGAAAAAACCATAGGTTTTAGGGACAGTTATAGTTACTTGGACATTGCACTCGTACAAAATCCGTGGAAATTCCCCGTTATAGTTAGTTCAGCTAACTATAACTCGCGCCCCGCAATGCACTGCTGATGACGTCACATATTACATCACTCATGACATGGTCAGTGACATCACTGATGACATCACTGATGACATCTCAAATGACATCACTGATGACATCATCCAGTGACTGTGTGTTTCTGTAAAGTTTAAATATTTGTAATATATATAGGAAAAGACGTATTGAAGAATGAGTGGGTGTGTAAGTGTCTGTATGGATGATTTAGTAGGTGCGTGACTGACTCTATAAGTGAGTGATTTAACGTATCTTACTGAATGCATGGGTTAGTGACTAAACTGGGTGAATGTCTGTATCCGTCTGTCTGTTGCTGTGTAAGTGGCTGCATGTGTTTGTGAATAGCTAAATGAGTGTCTATATGAGTTATTGAATGCTTGTCTGAGTATCTGTATGGGTGCCTGAGTGTTTGTGTGGGAGGGGTGTGTGCAACTCTGTGCATAGATGTGTGAGTGGGTGATTCACTGGGTGGATGGTTTCAAGAGTGCATCTGTGATAGACTGTATGGGTGGGTAAGTGTGTGTAAGAGTGTGTTAGTGAGTGAATGTATGTCCCAGTGGTACATGTGTGAGTAACTACATATGTGAAAGGCAGTATATATGTGTGTTGGAGTATATAAATAGCTATAAGCAAGAGTGAGTGATTGTGATAGTGGCTGTATGGATGAGTGTGTGCTTGTATCAGTGATTGTATAAGAGCGTAACAATGTGCTACTATTTGTATGAGTAAGTGAGCTGGTGTGTGTATAACTGTATAGGTGAGTAAATGGCAGTGTGTTTAATTATTTGCATGACTGACTAGGTGTCTGAGTATCTCTATGGATGAGTGGCGTTGTTTGAGTGTCTATATAGGAGTAAGAGTGCATATGATAGTCCTGTACTGAGTGACCGTAAGTATGAGTGACTGTACGGGTGAGTGAGTGGATGTGTGTGTGTAGACCTAAGAATCAGTGAGTGGGTATGTAGTTATTGGTGTTGGAGTGTCTATGGTTTTGCGAATGGCAGTCTGTAATTTAGAGTGGGTGTATCAAAGATTATATTAGGGTGTGAGGAGGTGCATCAGATTATCACGTGGATGATGTCATCAGTGATGTCATTTGAGATGTCATCAGTGATGTCATCAGTGATGTCACTGACCATGTCATGAGTGATGTAATATGTGACGTCATCAGCAGTGCATTGCGGGCGCGAGTTATAGTTAGCTGAACTAACTATAACGGGGGAATTTCACGGGTTTTGTACGAGTGCAATGTCCAAGTAACTATAACTGTCCCTAAAACCTATGGTTTTTTCAGTGAATTTCAAAGGTTTTTTAAATGCTAATTTGTAACTATAACGTGTCTGAAACCTATGGTTTTTTCAGTGAATTTCAAAGGTTTTTAAATGCTAATTTGTAACTATAACGTGTCTGAAACCTATTGTTTTTCAGTGAATTTCAAAGGTTTTTTAAATGCTAATTTCTAACTATAACGTGCCTGAAACCTACGGTTTTTTCAGTGAATTTCAAAGGTTTTGTAAATGACAATTTTTAAATGTATTAATTGTTATACTAATTTTTTTCATACTGATTTACTACATTTTTAGAAACAATTTTTTTACAGATTTTATTTTTTAAATTACATTGTAATTACATTATACATTACATTACAAAAAATACTTTCTCAGAATGAATTACTTTAGTTTAAATACTTTGCACATAGGCAATAGACTTTTAAGTACAGTAGTTACAGTTGTTGCAATGGGCAACACATTTTCAAACACAATGCAACATTCAGCTCAATGTGAATTTCTAGTTAAATGCAATTAGTTACTTTATGGATTACTTTTCTAACCACAGGACTGGATCCTAGATTCAGTCCTGGTACATCTCCTGTAAACAGTTGAGTAAAAGCGTTTTGGTTACAGTCGTGATTTTTAAGGAATATTATTGTATTTTAAAAGTTGACACTTAGAAACTTTTTCTCATAGAATCACCAATGTTATCCTATGGAAGGAAATTCACTTAGCAGGTAAAAATTGTTATCGTTACTTTTTCTTACTCAGTGTTGGATCCTGGATCCAGCACTGGTGCATCTCCTGTAAACAGTTGAAAGAATGCGTTTAAGTCATACAGGTGATTTTTAAGGAATATTTGTAGTTTGTAAAAATCAACACTTTGAAACTTTTTGCTGAAAACCAGACAATGGATTCCTATGGAAGAAAATATAAGTTACTGGTAAGTACGGTTAAAATTACTTTTCAGGATTAGTACTGGGCTGAAAGATGCAGCACTGAGGTCTCTCCTGATAACAGGTGAGTAAATCGGAATTCGTATTTCGGCTGATTTTAGAGGAATATTTTAAAGTTCCAAAACTCCACACTTAGAAGAATTTCCAAGTGAAACCAGTCAATGTTAGCCTATGAAGGAAATTCAAGTTACCAGTAAGTACGGTTAAAATTACTTTTCAGGACCAGTACTGGGCTGAAAGATGCAGCACTGAGGTCTCTCCTGATAACAGGTGAGTAAATCGGAATTCGTATTTCGGCTGATTTTAGAGGAATATTTTAAAGTTCCAAAACTCCACACTTAGAAGAATTTCCAAGTGAAACCAGTCAATGTTAGCCTATGGAAGGAAATTCAAGTTACTGGTAAGTACGGTTAAAATTACTTTTCAGGACCAGTACTGGGCTGAAAGATACAGCACTGAGGTCTCTCCTGATAACAGGTGAGTAAATCGGAATTCGTATTTCGGATGATTTTAGAAGAATATTTGCACAATGGTGAAGGGAGGGGCGGGGCCTGAGGTGACATCTGTGCAAACGCGCCCCGTGGCGCGTTTTAAGTTGGGGATTAAGTCCCCTTGAATCCTGAGGGTCCCTAGGGGCCAACTAGCCCACCAGGAACCTCCAATATGCGCCAGGGGCTGCGTTGCAGAGACGTGTAGAGAGGCCACACCCCTTTTTACACCTCTCTGCAACGCAGCTCTGTGGCGCTTTCTGGATGTACCTGTTGGGCTAGTTGGCCCCAGGGACCCTCAGGATTGAAGAGGATTTAATTCCCCATCTTAAAACGCGCCACGGGGCCTGTTTGCACACATGTCACCTGAAGCCCCGCCCCTCCCTTCACCACTGTGCAAACGCGCCCGTGGCGCGTTTTAAGCTGGGATTAAGTCCCTTGAATCCTGAGGGTCCCCGGAGTCCAACTAGCCCACCATATACCTCCAAAGCGCCACAGAGCTGCGTTGCAGAGAGGTGTAAAAGGGGTGTGGCCTCTCTACACGTCTCTGCAACGCAGCCCCTGGCGCATATTGGAGGTTCCTGGTGGGCTAGTTGGCCCCCAGGGACCCCCAGTATTCAAGGGGAATTCGTTCCCCCTCTGCAAGCGCGCCAGGGGGCGCGTTTGCAGAGTGGTGAAGGAAGGGGGCGGGGCCTGCGGGCCCGATCGTTTTAAAATTTTTTTTTTTTTATTTGTCCCCTGAAGGGGGGCTGTGTGGCCCCCCTTCCTTTTTCCCCTTCCCTGGGCCTGTATTGGCCCCGGGGACCCCATCCCCCGGGGCATGGCCTTTTTTATTTTTCTTGGGAGGGGGCTGCGTGGCCCCCTCCTCTGGCCATTTAAGGCCCCGGGGACCCCATCCCCGGGGCCGGCCTTTCCATTTTTTTTTTTGGGGGAGGGGGCCGCGTGGCCCCCTCCTGGGCCACTACTTGCCCCGGGGACCCCATCCCCGGGGCTGGCCCTCTCCGTTGGGGACTGTGGGGGGTCCCCAATCCCCCACAGTCCCGCCGGCTCCCCACGTCCCTTGGGTTCCGGCATTGCTTTTCCACATGGGGAGCAGCTGACATGCTGCTCCCCATGTGGAAAAGCAATGTGCTTTGGATATTGGAAGAGGGAGCAGGTTTCCTATGGGACCGCCACCTCCCCGGGGCACTAACAAATTAAAATGGGGGTCCGTTTTGGACCCCCGAAGCCCCGGGGACCACCACCTCCCCGGGGCTGTGCTGATGTAGGGAGGGGGGCCGCGAGGCTCCCGTCCTGCCATAGCAAACTACAGTGTCCCGGGGGTAGGCACACGGGACACTGCAGGAGCCGGCCCTGGGGGTGGCGGTCCCCAGGGCCATCAAGGGCTCCAGGAGGGGGCCGCGCGGCCCCCCTCCCTACATCAGCACAGCCCCGGGAGGTGGTGGTCCCGGGGCTTCAGGGGTCCAAAACGGACCCCCATTTTAATTTGTTAGTGCCCCGGGAGGTGGCGGTCCCGGGGGCGTGTGGGGGGCTGGAGCCCCCCACACAGGTTGTTCAATAATAAAAAAAAGCCCCGGGAGGTGGTGGTCCCCGGGGCTGCGGGAGGGCTCAGAGCCCTCCCGCACCATTTTACAAAAGCCCCGGGGGTGGCGGTCCCCGGGGCTTGGGGGCCCTTTGAGGCCCCCACACATAAAATTAAACCCCCACCATGCCCCCGGGACTTGGGCCACCCGGGGGCAAAATACAGTCGAGCGCGGGAGACCGCGCTTCGATTATTTTTTTTCTGCAGGATTCGCGCACCCTGAGCGCATCCTGCCGATTTTTAAAAAAATGTTTTGTTTTTTGCCCAGGGGTCCTTGTGGGACCCCCTGAGCAAACCTAGCGGGTCAGGGTGTTTCTACCCTGCTCCCTTTGTGCGCTTTGCGCACTTGTTTCTGTCCCTCGGTTCTACCGAGGGACAAAATGGCTGCCAACATTTCCTGAATCGAAATGTTGACAGCCAGCTGACAGCCAATTAACATGCAGCTCGTGATCGGGACGGTGCGCGCAGGGTGCGCTGAGGGTACGCGGACCCTACTCGGCCATAGATATCACTAACTTTTTACTTTTCATTTTCTCAGCAACTACTGAACGGATTTACACCATTTAACAAAAGGGTTCTTTCTGAACCAAGAACTACCTCTTTGCCAAATTTGGTGTAATTCCGTTCAGCAGTTCGGGCTGTAGCCGTGTCTAAAGTTTCCTATGGAAAAGTGCATGGGTGTGAGAAGTTGGCCTGGCATATGCTGTCCACTAATTATAGTGGGCACCTTGCACCAGTCCAAATCGACTCTTATGGTAGATAGGTTTAAGACAACCTTTTTAAGAAAGCTATCCTAGTGGTAGCTGTGGAGAGCAGCCTTCAGGCTAAGTCTCGGAGGAATGTAAAGCAGCTTGTTTTACCATATAATCTCTTGAATCACCAAATGAAAAGACACCACACAGGTATATATATCAAATATATATGTATTTATTTCTAAATAACTCTCTACTAATCTCTTTATGAGATTAGAAGACAAACATATGCACAAATCAACGTTTCTCAATAAGTTAAGCACAAAATATGGCTGGGGCCCTAGGGGCGTACCAGACCATATACTAAGTAAGAGACTTAGAAACAACGACTTGCAAGGAGACAAGGCCTAGGGCCTTCAGAAGTGCTGGGGCCTCACAAAACCACCCAAGGCAGGTAAGTAAAGGACCCACGGGGGACGCGTGCAGTGTGGATACACAGGCGCGAATCGCCGTTAACTTCAATGGGGCAAGTCGCGGTTGGAAATAAAGAGTTTTAGGATACTTCGGGAGAACCTACAAGCAAGTCACTTACAGGGTAAGTAGTTCTAGGGCCCACACCCACAGGAGCACCGTAGTGCTGGAGTTACCTCACCCAGGGAAGCCGGGTGCACAGGTGTCCTTTGGTGTCGGGTCGCGGCGTCGTTTTCAATGGCGAACAAAGAAGACTTGCTGCTTGCGGGAGCTGAAGAAGTGTCCGGTGGAATCCAAGCCTGGATTCTGAAGAAGGATGACCTGAAAGCAGAGGGGACAGTGTTCAAAGTCACTTGGCAGTGACCCGGGGCAAGGAAGATGGATGCCCACCGTCGTCGGTCGCTTCAGGTCGGTTGCAGGTGCCTTGACTCTTCAGCCACGTGGTCCAGGAGGCGTCGACGACGACCAGGAGCTGGATTCGGTGTGTCCCTCGACGTCTGCAGCTGACTGCGGTGTCGGCAACTCGATCGGAGCCAACAAGCCTTGGCAGCCGCAAGTCTCGGGGAGATGAAGAAAAGTCGATGGCGCAGACCAGCAAGGTCTGTGGAACTCACCCAGCGAGGGTAAGTCAGGGCAGGCCTGGAGCAACCAGGGGAGCCCTTTGGTTTCTTTAGGAAGTCTTCTGGGGACCCACAAGCCAGCGGGCAAGGGATCGCGAAGACACCTCGGGCGGAATCACTCAACAGGGGCCCACGGTCACTCGGGACGGTGTAGGCCTCTGATCTTCGGAGGGATTCCTGCTGGAGGTCGGGACCACACGTGGTCCAAAGCACAAGTTCGTGGAACGTTGTGAAGGGGTTGCACTCGACAATAGTGCACGGTACCCAGGGGTCGCGGTTCCTCGTTACTCGTGGGGTCCACTTGCCTCAGCTTCGCTGGGGACTCACGATGGCCTGGGAGAGGTCAGGAAATCCACTTCCTGGGCTGCAGGGACTTCGGACTCCGGCGGGAGCGGCGTAGTTTGCGACCGTCGTTGTCGTTTTTGGTGCCTGCCAAGCAGGGGAGTCACTCCTTGACTCCAAGGGAGATTCTTCTGTCTTCCAAAGGTAGTGGAACGTCGAAGGGCCAGGATTCTTCTGTAGAGCGTCGTCCAGGGGTTATCTGCTTTGCAATGGCAAGGTTCCCCCTCTTATACTAAAAAGAGGGGATGGACTAGCTCTATGACCCCACCTATGGGAGGGTCAAGGGAGGGGGTGGCTACACCCACTTCCCTTTGTCCAGTTTCGCGCCAGAGCAGGGGCAGGTAGCCCCTGAGCTGGTTTGAACTGGCATATGCACAGAGGAGCCTTCTGCTCCCCCAGTGCAGGACTTCAAAGCACTCTAAGAGTGCACCCACCCAGCCCCAATACACTAAACCCTGTCTGGGAGGTGGTTACACCTCCCTGTGACAGGATGCCTATTGTTGGGCTTCCTCCACTGTGAGTTTCGGTCATCAGCAGGAGGGCAGCCCAGTGTCTGTGACTGGTGGCATCCATTTTGTGATGCCAGGGCTCTTTAGGATTCTACCGCGTTTCCACAGCAGGTACATGTCTTATCCCTCTAGAAGGGTGGAATGCTACCCCCGCCGCCAAGATTGGCGGGGGGTAGTATTCCAAGATGTTTGACACCAAACACGACATGTTTTGATGCAGCCATTCCAAAGTTAGCATTTACCGCGAGGATATAATGCACTTAAATAGTATATGGTTTAACCGCATCCACAAACAGCACCAGAGAATAGACTCTGAGAGCTGCAGAGGGGCCCTGCTCAGGCAGAGGCACCCCCTCACATAGAAGCCAAGCACCCTGCCCTCAGGATTGATAGGGCCTGCCTTAGGGGTGACTGATAGGTTTATATGTGTGTGCAGGAGAGATATAGGAAACCTATATCTCAGTGAGGGGTGCTAGCACCACCTCACCCAGGCTGCAGTAGCAGGCCTGTGGTGTCAGATTTAGACTGCTTCCCAGGGGTGGCATAATATATGCTGCAGCCCCTGGTAGGCCTGTGAAGTACCTATGCCCTTGGCACCTAAGGTACCATATACTAGGGACTCATAAGGCACCACAGTATCCAATCACTAGTGCACCTAGAGTGCACTCCATGTCGTTTAGAGAGAGCAGATAGACTGGGGCCCTGAATAGCAGGGTCCCAGTCCAACTAAGTCATAAACCAGCAAAACACCATAAAAAAAGTGGGGGCAACCATATAGTCAGATTCCACCTTCCTACATAACCCCCCCAAACGAAAGGAGATAAGGCTAACCTTGGCCAGTTGAGCCTTTATTGACTAAGTGGCCATATAAGGAAGCACCTGCACTAGCATGGTTGCCCCCTGTCTTATGGTCCACTAAGCAATCCCTCACCCTAAGGGTATGAGAGGGTCTCCACCATGGGGAATCACTACCTGTGGTGTGCTTTGGTAAAGTACCAGGCCGGTGAGGTGTCTGAGTAGGGAAGTGTGGCCCTAGGAATGTTGGCCTCAGCTTTCTCAGCTCACTGGTCACCATGTATGCCTGTCTTTCCATGACTGAGTGGTACTCTGCTCTAAGGGTCAACCTTTGACTGCCTACAGCCGGGGGTTGGGTCCCTTTGGGTGGAACACTGGAGGGACATGGCATGTTTGGAACCTTTTGGTCCCAGGTTTGCCCTTGCCTAACAGAGTCCTTCTGGGGGAGGTCCCTACATAAAGGTATGGGGGATCCCTCAGTGGGTTGAGGAATTTCTACCTGGCTAGGGCTACTAGCCTGGGTGCCCCTAATCTGCTGATGGGGGGTTCCTCTGGACAGGGGGCCCTGGGGGGTCCACTGACCTCCCTGACCTCTGCAGCCCTGGGCTGACTGAGGCAGGGTAGAGAGGGGCAGGTTACCTGCTCCAGACTGGGTACCACCTTGTAAGGGTCCTCTGCCATCAGGGGGTGGCCAGGCCAGGCCTGACTACCTCTGTGGCAGTTCCTTCACTAGGGGTAGGGTCAGTTCCCTGAGGAGGCTGACCCTTACCTACTGTCTGGAGGGAAGAAGACTTTTCTTCAACCCTTGTGCTCTCTTCTGGGGGAGAGTGGGCCATTCTTCCAGGCTCCATCTCTCCAAAATCTTGGGCTGGGGCTGTGGCCATCACAGCCCCACTAACCTTTACAGGGACACCCAACATCTTCAGATGGGTTTGGTGTTCAATTTCAGCCCAGGCTGAAATTTCCAGATCATTGCCCATCAGGCAATCTACAGGTAAGGTTGGGGACACTGCCACTCTCTTTGGGCCTGTGACTCCCTCCCAGCTGAGATTGACTATGGCCATGGGGTGATCTGTTCTGACACCATCAATGTTGGTCACCTGGTATTTAAACTCAGGTAAAAGCTGGTGAGGGGGACTAGTTTCCCTGCCACCATGGTGACACTAGCCCCTGTGTCCCTAAATGCCACAGCTTTCTGACCATTAATTATTGGCTCCAGTCTGTACCTGCCCAATGCTATGGGACCCATGGTAAAGGTGGCATATCCTACACCACCATCAGAATCTGAGGAGTCTGTTGAGGGGGTCCTGTCTAAACTAGGGCCCACCTCTGTTCCTCTTGCAAAAGCACCTAACTTTTTGGGTGCACTACTCCCAACTGGAGGATTACTACTGGTAGTACCAGGAGGGGTGGTAGTAGTTGTTGGAGGAACATTTTCTTTATTGCCATTCCTGGGACAACTGGGATCAGATTTCCAGTGCCCAGGCTTTTTACAGACATGGCAATAGGGTTTCTTTTCAGGAGAGGAAGGAGTTTGGGACCCACCCCCAGAAGAGGAATTTTGGGGCCCTGTAGTGGACTTATCCTTGGATTTATCCCCACCTTTCTCTTGGGACTTGGTAGAATCTTTCTTGTGGTCACCACCCTGATTCTTAGGCCTTACCCTGGTTCTGACCCATTTGTCTGCCTTCTTTCCCAATTCTTGGGGAGAGGTCAGATCAGAGTCCACCAGGTACTGGTGTAAAAGCTGGTTTTGACAATTATTAAGGATCTGTTCTCTCATCATTAGATTATAAAATCCTTTGAAATCAGTAACCCTACTGCCAACCAGCCAACCCTCCAGAGCCTTGGATGCACAATCTACAAAGTCTGTCCAGTCCTGAGTCTGTGCCTTCTGGGTATCTCTGAACTTCAACCTGTACTGCTCAGTGGTTAAGCCAAACCCATCTATCAGTGCACTCTTCAGGACCTCATAATCATCAGCATCCTCCTCTCTAACAGTGAGGAGCTTGTCTCTTCCTTTATCTGAAAAGGAGAGCCACAAGATTGCTGCCCACTGCTTTTGGGGGACCTGCTGTACTCTACAGGCCCTCTCCATAGCAGTTATCCACTTGTGGATATCATCCCCACTCTGGTAGGGAGGAACAACCTTGCTCAGGTTCCTATGGTCAGGGACATATTCTCTGCCTCTAGGGACACTGTTGCTGCCACCAGGGGGTTCTAAACCCTCCCTTCTGGAAGCTCTCTGGATCTCCAGGGCTTCTCTATCCAGTGCCAACTGCTTGGTTCTGAGGGCCACTTTGGCTTCCTCATACTGGAGCAGTTTGCACCTTCTCTCAGAGGAGGTCTCTCTTAAGTTAAAGTATGAGCTCCTCTCTTGGACAAATTCTCTGCCAGAGTGATAAGAGTGCTCAGATTCCCTGGAAGGGGATCTGTGCCTCTCATCCACTCTGCCAGTTCTCTTAGGGAGAACTCCTCTGTCCTGTTCAGGCTCCTTGAAGCCTGGCCCTTCAACCACAGAGTCTTGGTCATTCGGATTGTCCTCATCTGACCCAGATACTATGATTGACCCACCCACTGATTCAGACCCCTTAGCTCCTAGAGCCAATCTAAGGTCATCTGCTGTCAGCAGATCTATCAGGTGCAGGGTTGAGGGACTCTGTCCTAGCCTCAGGTGTCTGTCAACACACATGGCTCTCAAGTCAGAGAAAGCCATGTCCTTATACTGAGGCTGAGTGGATCCACTGGGTCCACCCCTTAAGGACATTCTAGTGTTGTGCAGTGTTGTACTACCTACACTAGTTTGTGGCCTACTGATCCTAGCTTGAGCTGTGGAAAGGGTGTGCTATCCCTTGGCACACAGCTCTAAGTTCAGTAGAACTTATTGATACTAAGCTTGACTTTATATGTACCTTGAGTACCTATAATGGTTTTCAGTTAGTAATTCAAATAGAGATTTTCTGGTAAAACAATGGCAAGCTGGAATCCCACACGCTGCCCACCAATGTGAGAAGTTGGCCTGGCATATGCTGTCCACTAATTATAGTGGGCACCTTGCACCAGTCCAAATCGACTCTTATGGTAGATAGGTTTAAGACAACCTTTTAAAGAAAGCTATCCTAGTGGTAGCTGTGGAGAGCAGCCTTCAGGCTAAGTCTCGGAGGAATGTAAAGCAGCTTGTTTTACCATATAATCTCTTGAATCACCAAATGAAAAGACACCACACAGGTATATATATCAAATATATATGTATTTATTTCTAAATAACTCTCTACTAATCTCTTTATGAGATTAGAAGACAAACATATGCACAAATCAACGTTTCTCAATAAGTTAAGCACAAAATATGGCTGGGGCCCTAGGGGCGTACCAGACCATATACTAAGTAAGAGACTTAGAAACAACGACTTGCAAGGAGACAAGGCCTAGGGCCTTCAGAAGTGCTGGGGCCTCACAAAACCACCCAAGGCAGGTAAGTAAAGGACCCACGGGGGACGCGTGCAGTGTGGATACACAGGCGCGAATCGCCGTTAACTTCAATGGGGCAAGTCGCGGTTGGAAATAAAGAGTTTTAGGATACTTCGGGAGAACCTACAAGCAAGTCACTTACAGGGTAAGTAGTTCTAGGGCCCACACCCACAGGAGCACCGTAGTGCTGGAGTTACCTCACCCAGGGAAGCCGGGTGCACAGGTGTCCTTTGGTGTCGGGTCGCGGCGTCGTTTTCAATGGCGAACAAAGAAGACTTGCTGCTTGCGGGAGCTGAAGAAGTGTCCGGTGGAATCCAAGCCTGGATTCTGAAGAAGGATGACCTGAAAGCAGAGGGGACAGTGTTCAAAGTCACTTGGCAGTGACCCGGGGCAAGGAAGATGGATGCCCACCGTCGTCGGTCGCTTCAGGTCGGTTGCAGGTGCCTTGACTCTTCAGCCACGTGGTCCAGGAGGCGTCGACGACGACCAGGAGCTGGATTCGGTGTGTCCCTCGACGTCTGCAGCTGACTGCGGTGTCGGCAACTCGATCGGAGCCAACAAGCCTTGGCAGCCGCAAGTCTCGGGGAGATGAAGAAAAGTCGATGGCGCAGACCAGCAAGGTCTGTGGAACTCACCCAGCGAGGGTAAGTCAGGGCAGGCCTGGAGCAACCAGGGGAGCCCTTTGGTTTCTTTAGGAAGTCTTCTGGGGACCCACAAGCCAGCGGGCAAGGGATCGCGAAGACACCTCGGGCGGAATCACTCAACAGGGGCCCACGGTCACTCGGGACGGTGTAGGCCTCTGATCTTCGGAGGGATTCCTGCTGGAGGTCGGGACCACACGTGGTCCAAAGCACAAGTTCGTGGAACGTTGTGAAGGGGTTGCACTCGACAATAGTGCACGGTACCCAGGGGTCGCGGTTCCTCGTTACTCGTGGGGTCCACTTGCCTCAGCTTCGCTGGGGACTCACGATGGCCTGGGAGAGGTCAGGAAATCCACTTCCTGGGCTGCAGGGACTTCGGACTCCGGCGGGAGCGGCGTAGTTTGCGACCGTCGTTGTCGTTTTTGGTGCCTGCCAAGCAGGGGAGTCACTCCTTGACTCCAAGGGAGATTCTTCTGTCTTCCAAAGGTAGTGGAACGTCGAAGGGCCAGGATTCTTCTGTAGAGCGTCGTCCAGGGGTTATCTGCTTTGCAATGGCAAGGTTCCCCCTCTTATACTAAAAAGAGGGGATGGACTAGCTCTATGACCCCACCTATGGGAGGGTCAAGGGAGGGGTGGCTACACCCACTTCCCTTTGTCCAGTTTCGCGCCAGAGCAGGGGCAGGTAGCCCCTGAGCTGGTTTGAACTGGCATATGCACAGAGGAGCCTTCTGCTCCCCCAGTGCAGGACTTCAAAGCACTCTAAGAGTGCACCCACCCAGCCCCAATACACTAAACCCTGTCTGGGAGGTGGTTACACCTCCCTGTGACAGGATGCCTATTGTTGGGCTTCCTCCACTGTGAGTTTCGGTCATCAGCAGGAGGGCAGCCCAGTGTCTGTGACTGGTGGCATCCATTTTGTGATGCCAGGGCTCTTTAGGATTCTACCGCGTTTCCACAGCAGGTACATGTCTTATCCCTCTAGAAGGGTGGAATGCTACCCCCGCCGCCAAGATTGGCGGGGGGTAGTATTCCAAGATGTTTGACACCAAACACGACATGTTTTGATGCAGCCATTCCAAAGTTAGCATTTACCGCGAGGATATAATGCACTTAAATAGTATATGGTTTAACCGCATCCACAAACAGCACCAGAGAATAGACTCTGAGAGCTGCAGAGGGGCCCTGCTCAGGCAGAGGCACCCCCTCACATAGAAGCCAAGCACCCTGCCCTCAGGATTGATAGGGCCTGCCTTAGGGGTGACTGATAGGTTTATATGTGTGTGCAGGAGAGATATAGGAAACCTATATCTCAGTGAGGGGTGCTAGCACCACCTCACCCAGGCTGCAGTAGCAGGCCTGTGGTGTCAGATTTAGACTGCTTCCCAGGGGTGGCATAATATATGCTGCAGCCCCTGGTAGGCCTGTGAAGTACCTATGCCCTTGGCACCTAAGGTACCATATACTAGGGACTCATAAGGCACCACAGTATCCAATCACTAGTGCACCTAGAGTGCACTCCATGTCGTTTAGAGAGAGCAGATAGACTGGGGCCCTGAATAGCAGGGTCCCAGTCCAACTAAGTCATAAACCAGCAAAACACCATAAAAAAAGTGGGGGCAACCATATAGTCAGATTCCACCTTCCTACAATGGGGAAAACACGTTTTGGGACCCCCCTTTTTTCTCGGCCCCCGCTTGACGAATCCCCCCGAGACTTTCAGGGTAGGAGCGGACCGGAGCGGGCCACAAAGTTTGAAAATTTCGCGAAGGTACGTCAACCGGCAAGAGAGTTATTTCAAATAGAATGTCGCGGATTTCCTATGGATAATAGGTTGTAACTATAACTATCTACTGGCGACCGCCAGTAGATAATATACACATATATATATATATTATATACACAACCTACTGCCGGTTGCCAGTAGGTAGTTATAGTTCGGACCATTTTTCCATAGGAAAAGCATATTTTGACTTGCCTATAACTTTGGCTCCGGTTGACAAATCTTCACAAAAGTTTCCCAAAAAAGTGTGCTGGTGCTTCTTGTTGCGCATGGAAAGTTTCTGAGTGATCCAGTAAGCTGAAGCCAATAAAAAAGAGGCTAAAAAAAAGATGCGTTTCCTATGTTAATTCCCATAGGACTTGTCAACACGCCTACAGCCCGAACTGCTGGACAGAATTACACCAAATTTGGCAGAACGGGAGATTTGGTTACACAAATTCTGCTTTTTTTAATTTGGTGTAAATCCATTCAGTAGTTGTAGAGAAATTAAAGTAAATAGAGTGATATCTGTGGCAGCAACGATTTGGCAAAAAATAACGAGCTTGTGCAGGGAAATGGAGAGCTCAGATTGGCTGGCAGCACTTCAACCAGGAAGTGTTGGCAGCCAGCCAAGTCCCCCCCAAAAAGTTTTTAAAAAAAATAAAAGGGGGCAGGGTAGGAATACACTAACTCCATAAAGTTGGCCCAGGAGTCCCAGAGTGACCCCAACAGGCTAATAAAACATTAAAACAATACTGTAAAATCGCGATATTCGCAGTAAAAATAATTTTTTTAAAACAAGCGTGGGCTCCCACGCTGGTTTTTAATTAACCCCCGGGTCAGCCAGGTCCCGGGGACATATCTTAAAAATAGGAGGAGGTATATGGAGCCCCCCTCTTAGGGCTTATCAAAGCCCCGGGGACCGCCACCTCCCTGGGGCATTGGTTATTATGCAGGGGTGCCATTGTGGCACACCACACACCCCCGGTACCCCCACTTCCCATTGCAAATGTTTATAACTAATGCGGGTGACCGCCACCTCCTCGGGGCAAATGTTTATTAAGAAATGCGGGGTGCCACCCCCCCCCGCAGCCCCATGAACCACCACCTCCACAGGGCTAAACTTAAAATTAATGCGGGGGCAAGTACAGCTTCCCCTGCAGCCCTGGGGATCGCCTCCTCCCTGGGGCTAATTATAAAATGAATGTGGGGGGCCCGCACAACCCCCCGCAGCCCTGGGGACCACCACCTCCCCAGGGCAATTCATTAAAAATAAGGAGGGCCACGTGGCCCCTCCGCAGCCGCGTAGACTGCCACCTCCCTGGGGCTGAAATACATTAATGTAGGGGTTCCGTTGCAGACTCCC
The DNA here is from genome assembly GCA_963921515.1 of Calotriton arnoldi. NCBI lineage: Eukaryota > Metazoa > Chordata > Amphibia > Caudata > Salamandridae > Calotriton > Calotriton arnoldi. The sequence goes on from CAWUFW010003585.1 coordinate 1,751,589, forward strand.
GGCCCCAGGAACCACCACCTCCCCAGGGCTCACTTTTATGTTGAAGCCACAGATGGCCCTTGAGACAGCAACCCACCCCCAGGGTCAGCTCCTGCTACCTCCCGAGGTGCCCACACTCTGGAGCTAGCGGTTTGCTTTTGCTTGGTGGGAGCTGACAGCTCCCATCAAGCAAAAGCAAACATAACTCCGCTTTCTGCTAGCCAGAGCTGTCAAACAGCTACAGCTTGCAGAAAGCAGAGCTTTTCACCTGTTTCTCTGCACGCAAATATGCTTGCAGAGAAGCAGATGAAAACAATGCTCTGACAGACAAGGTACTGCCTTTCAGCAGCCCCTTGTCTGTCATAGCAATGCCGGCTCCATAAGGAGGCGAGAAGCCAGCAGGAACTGTGGGGGCCTTGAGGCTCCCTCTGTGGCCCCCAACACAGGTAACTGGGTGCCCTAGGGGCACTCCAAAAAGAGAGGCTGGGCCCCGTGGATGGGGTGCCTGGTGCCGAAATTGGCCCGGAGAGGGAGCCCCACATCCTTCCACTCCATAGTGTAATGGCCGGGCCCCAGAGAATGGGATCCCCAGGGCCAAAATCGGCCCAGGGAGAGGGGGCTGAGCAGCCCCCCTCCCCTTATAAAGCTATATTTTATTTTAAAAAGGCAGCCAGGCCCCAGGGGATGGGGTCCCCTATGCCAAAATCGGCCCAGAGAAGAGGGTCATGCAGCCCCCCTCCCCCATTACTAAAATATATATATATTTTTTTAAACCGCCAGCCCTGGGGATGTCGCCGGATGCCATGCCCCCTTTCCCAACCACTCTGCAAAGGGGCCTCCTGGCGCACAACTTGCTGGGGGATGAAGTCCCCTTGGCTGATGAGGGTCCTTGGGGTCAAACAATCCCTCCTGTTACCTCCAGTAAGTCCCACACAATGAGATTACTGAGAGTTTGTCGGAGGCCCGCTGCCTTTCTACACCACTCTGCAAAAGCGCCTCCTGGTGCACTACTTATTGGGGGATAAAGTCCTCTTGGATGCTGAGGGTCCTTGGGGGACAAGAACACCTTCTGTTACCTCCAGAAAGTCTCACCCAGTGGGATTGGTGAGAGATCATGGGAGGCCGGAGGCCTGACCCCTTCCTCCACTAGTTAGGAAATAGAATTAAAAAAATCTTAAAAATTCACTGAAAAAAACAGAAGGTTACAGAGATGTTATAGTTTGGAAATAGAATTTAAATATTCTTGGAAATTCACTGGAAAAAAACAAAGATTGCAGGGACGTTATAGTTAGGCTCACATTTCACTCGTACAAAACCAGATAAATTCAGCAGTTATAGTTAACTGAGCTAACTATAACTTACGCCCCTGCAATGCACTGCTTATGACCTCATATATTAAATTACTCATGACATGGTCGGTGACATCACTGATGACATCATCCCATGATTCTGAATGTTTTCTAAAGGTTACGTAGTGTTAAACATATATACTAAGGTAAGTGGCTGTGGGAGTACCTGTATGGATGTGTAAGTGGTGTATAGAAGAGTGACGGGGTATGTGAGAGACTATATATGAGTGAGTGGCTGTGTGAGGTTTTGTATGGGTGGGTGTGTCAGTGGCTTTAAATGGTAAATGAGAGGGTGCAGGAGTAGCTGAATGGGTGACTGAGCAGGTACAGAAGTGTCTGTATGGGTCAGTAACGTGGTATAAGAGTGACTGTATGGGTGCATGAATGGGTGTGTAAGTGGCCCTATGGGTAAGTGAGTGGGTGTGCGAGCAGCTGCATGGGTGAGTGAATGGGTGTGTGAGAGACTGTATGGGTGAGTAAGTGAGTGTGAGAGAGGTTGTATAGGAGAGTATGTGCTTGTCTCAGTGACTGTACATGTGTTAGTATATCTATGAGTAAGTGAGTGGATGTGTGAGTAACTGCAACATCATCATGATAATTACATTTGTATTATTTGTACCTTCATATCGACTATCCCACCCCTATTAACCACACTACTCAACTACTATACTTACCTTGCCATGTAGTGGTCACATCGATGGAGTGGATCTGATATAATTGTCATGTGATGTAATGCATAAAATATAATGGGGGTATGCTGGTGCTGCAAGTACAAAAGCAGTCTTTCCTGATTAAGTTGGAGATGCACTAATTGAGACCTTCACAGTGCTTTAATTAGAATCATTCTATGGGAAAAACAAGCATGTTATCACCACTTTAAGGTGAATATGTGACTTATGTTAAGAGTCATTTATGTGTGAATAATGTTTTAAAATAAATCCATAGAGGCACAATTTTGTATGCACTGTTATACAGTTTCTTTTATCCTTGAGGCAAATCTAAATTATTGATGTAGTGGTGCCATAACATATACACATAAATATATTATTCTAATATAGCACTCGTTATTGATGAGGAGTTTGGTTGATGAAACTTAGGTAAAGATCCAAAAAAGGGCCCTTTACTGAAAATTCTCTTTAAGAATCTTTAAAAATAAGATGATTTTGCTATGTGATGAAATCTGCATTTTCCAGAATGTTATGGAAGCTGGGTTTGTCAGATAGGGATAGAACATGCATTGTCTGGTATGTGAACTGTCCGATTGGCTGCAGCATGTGTGTGTGCTGTCGTGCAGACTCTGGAGTCAGCCATTGCTGAAGCATCTTTCATGCAATCAATATAATGTTGGTGCAGAGGTAAAGAGAATGTGTGGTAGCTGAGAGAGGAAGGGTAAGGAGATAAGAGTCATGAGTGAAGCAAAGAAGGGTGGAGACACAGGAGATGGTAACCCTCATAGAAGCCTCCATACCAATAGCCCCTTGGGCAACTTACAGTTTGGTAGCTGACCAGGGTCTCTTTCACACTTATCGTGTAAGAGGTCCCAGGTTTCTGAACCCACAAGGTGTGTTTCAGTGGACCAACCTCCCTTCCTCTCTACCACTGCTGCCTACAGGTGAGAAGTGGACCTTGAGATAAATAACATTTCAGGTGACCCATCATGATCCCCACCCTTGAGCAGCGTTGAGTTACCAGATTTAGGGCCAGGTCTGGAGTTTGGTGGTCGGTGCTCTGAGATCTGTCATCAGGACTGACTACTATCCCCCCAATTTAGAGATCACAGCTAACCCAGCAGTGATTTCTATAGCTTGATGTTGGTTCCTGCTATGATACAAAAGGTTTGGTCGACAGATATCATCAGTTTGGACAGCCATCCTTCAAACATTTACAAATGTTTTGTTATTCAAAACAAGACACCCAAAGTAGGTGTATGTTGTTTAACCCCTTCGGTGCTTTTGACGAGCTGGACTCGTCATGGCACACAGTGCTCGTGTGCTCATGACGAGTCCAGCTCGTCATAAGACCACCCACGGGGGAAGCGCTGGCGCTCCCCCCGTGGGAATCCGATCCTTAGTTTTTTTGGGGGGGAGGCAGGGGAAGGGCTTCCCCTGCCTCCCCCCGCCCCCCCGCCCTCCCCATCAATGACGTCAGCGCGCGAGGCGCGCTGACATCATTGAGGGTTTCCCTTTCTTCCCCGACGCGCTGGAAGCCATTTGCTTCCAGCGCGTCGGCGAAATCAGGTGAGGTTTGGCTCGGGGAGGGGGGTTTGTATCAAAGAGGCATCGAGGGAAAGGAAAGGGTTTTCCTTTCCCCCGATGCCTCTTTGTGCATTCCTGCTGCACGATCATGTGATCGTGCAGCAGGAATGCCCACGAGAGGGAGGGAGGGTCATTTACGCAGCTGTAGTGTAGGAAAGGCACTATACATTTACCCAACGAGGTAGCACTTACTGATTAGCCAGTAGAAAGTACTCCAGTTGAGTAGAGGTATTGCACAAAACGGTGGCATCTTCGTGGATAAATATGCAGGGCAGATGTGCCTTCTCTCCGTTTCCAACGTGAAAAGTTAGCTGTAATCCTTGATGGAGGTCTTTGCATCCTTGAATTTCTCGAGTGCAATGCTCGTGTAGAATTCGTGAGCGTGGAGATGTGCCTTCTCTCCATTTACACCCTGAAAAGTTAGCTGTAATCCTTGATGGAGGTCTTTGCATCCTTGAATTTCTCGAGCGCAATGCTCGTGTAGTTCCTGGGACCAGGAGGTTCCTTCTCCTCGTCTGCCGCTGAGATCGTGCTCTGACCCTTTATAAACAAGAGGCATGTGAACGGGCCTAGAAGCCCCGCTCGTTTGGCCCCGCCACACATACACTAGCGGTATGCAACGTCTGCCCGCCCTTTCCCCACTATGATGGACAGCTTACTCAAAGGACCCCGGCGCTTTCGGCGCGGTGGCAAAGTTACAGACACACAGGTCACTGGAGACAATTCTTCTGGTCCTTTACGCAGCTGTAGTGTAGGAAAGGCACTATACATTTACCCAACGAGGTAGCACTTACTGATTAGCCAGTAGAAAGTACTCCAGTTGAGTAGAGGTATTGCACAAAACGGTGGCATCTTCGTGGATAAATACGCAGGGCAGATGTGCCTTCTCTCCATTTCCAACGTGAAAAGTTAGCTGTAATCCTTGATGGAGGTCTTTGCATCCATCATTTTCTCGAGCGCAATTCTCGTGTAGAATTCGTGAGCGTGGAGATGTGCCTTCTCTCCATTTACACCCTGAAAAGTTAGCTGTAATCCTTGATGGAGGTCTTTGCATCCTTGAATTTCTCGAGTGCAATGCTCGTGTAGTTCCTGTGACCAGGAGGTTCCTTCTCCTCGTCTGCCGCTGAGATCGTGCTCTGACCCTTTATAAACAAGAGGCATGTGAACGGGCCTAGAAGCCCCGCTCGTTTGGCCCTGCCACACATACACTAGCGGTATGCAACGTCTGCCCGCCCTTTCCCCACTATGATGGACAGCTTACTCAAAGGACCCCGGCGCTTTCGGCGCGGTGGCAAAGTTACAGACACACAGGTCACTGGAGACAATTCTTCTGGTCCTTTACGCAGCTGTAGTGTAGGAAAGGCACTATACATTTACCCAACGAGGTAGCACTTACTGATTAGCCAGTAGAAAGTACTCCAGTTGAGTAGAGGTATTGCACAAAGCGGTGGCATCTTCGTGGATAAATATGCAGGGCAGATGTGCCTTCTCTCCATTTCCAACGTGAAAAGTTAGCTGTAATCCTTGATGGAGGTCTTTGCATCCTTCATTTTCTCGAGCGCAATTCTCGTGTAGAATTCGTGAGCGTGGAGAATGTGCCTTCTCTCCATTTACACCCTGAAAAGTTAGCTGTAATCCTTGATGGAGGTCTTTGCATCCTTGAATTTCTCGAGCGCAATGCTCGTGTAGTTCCTGTGACCAGGAGGTTCCTTCTCCTCGTCTGCCGCTGAGATCGTGCTCTGATCCTTTATAAACAAGAGGCATGTGAACGGGCCTAGAAGCCCCGCCCGTTTGGCCCCGCCACACATACACTAGCGGTATGCAACGTCTGCCCGCCCTTTCCCCACTATGATGGACAGCTTAATCAAAGGTTCCCGGCGCTTTCGGCGCGGTGGCAAAGTTACAGACACACAGGTCACTGGAGACAATTCTTCTGGTCCTTTACGCAGCTGTAGTGTAGGAAAGGCACTATACATTTACCCAACGAGGTAACACTTACTGATTAGCCAGTAGACAGTACTACAGTTGAGTAGAGGTATTGCACAAAACGGTGGCATCTTCTTGGATAAATATGCAGGGCAGGTGTGCAGAATTCGTGAGCGTGGTTAAGCAGATGTGGCTTCTCTCCATTTACACCCTGAAAAGTTAGCTGTAATCCTTGATGGAGGTCTTTGCATCCTTGAATTTCTCGAGCGCAATGCTCGTGTAGTTCCTGTGACCAGGAGGTTCCTTCTCCTCGTCTGCCGCTGAGATCCTGCTCTGACCCTTTATCCCCTTCGGTGCTTATGACGAGCTGGACTCGTCATGGCACACAGTGCTCGTGTGCTCATGACGAGTCCAGCTCGTCATAAGACCACCCACGGGGAAGCGCTGGCGCTCCCCGTGGGAATCCGATCGTTAGGTTTTTTTTTGGGGAGGCAGGGGAAGGGCTTCCCCTGCCTCCCCGCCCCATCAATGACGTCAGCGCGCGGCGCGCTGACATCATTGAGGGTTTCCCTTTCTTCCCGACGCGCTGGAAGCCATTTGCTTCCAGCGTGTCGGGAAATCAGGTGAGGTTTGGCTCGGGGAGGGGGTTTGTATCAAAAGAGGCATCGAGGGAAAGGAAAGGGTTTTCCTTTCCCCGATGCCTCTTTTGTGCATTCCTGCTGCACGATCATGTGATCGTGCAGCAGGAATGCCCACTAGACACCAGGGTTTTTTAAATTTTTGTGTTGGGGAGTGGCCAAAAGGGCAAGGGTAGCTCCCCTTTTACGGGGGTGAATATTTTATTTATACTGTTAGGCCCACCTACCCCTTAGCTTGGCTGGTGGATTGTGTGTGGACTGGTGCATTATTTGCATATGTGATTGTAATGTTTTTTTCTCCTTTTTATTCTAGTGTAAAGCTTTTGATTCCAGTTTGCGGTTTCGGCAGTGGTGGTTCTGCAGTTTTGCGTAATTGCATTTATTTGGTAAGAAAAATATTTTTGTTGTGTGTACTCCAAATGAGTATTATTGTCATGCATGAATGAATTTTTTTGTAAGTGGTGCCATAATGGCAGCATATTTGTTAGTGTTCAGAGCATGAAATTCTTTGCGATGTTTTGCATTGTCTTATGTGTAATTTTTTTCTTCTTCTTTTTAGTGGGATATTGTTGATCCTTACTGTGTCTGTGCAGAGTAGGTGGTGGTGAGTCTAGCTGCTTCTGTCACGTGAGTGGTATAGTGTTGGAGTATATAGGTCTTTGTGATAAAGCTACATTTTGTTTATTTCTTTTTTTTACAAAGGGTTTGTTGTTGTTGATTTGTTTGACAAGTAACCTTTATTAGTAAGCATTATGGCTAGCCGTAGAATTACTGCTCAGCAGGTGGTTGGTTTGCTTCTTGAATCTTCCTCTGAGCAGGATTATGAGACTGACAGTGCGTCTGAGGGAGAGGAGGGAGGGAAGATTCAGGCAGTGAGTTTTCTCTCCACATGGAATCATCGGATGATGAAGGTACTCTCAGTGCAGATGAAGTGCCTGATTTAGAGGAGGATACTACTGTGCCGATGGTGCAAGAGGCATCTGGATTGCAGCCTGGGGCTGCTAGGCTTCCTACTGGAAGTGCTGGACTCTGGGTTGATCCAAACATGGTGCAGCCGGTGTTGCCTGCCTTTAGTGGTTATGCAGGGTGTAGAGTGGATTGTGAACATTATTTGCCTATAAAGTATTTCCAGTTGTTTATGGATGATGTATTTTTGGGTGAGATTGTTGAGCAGACTAATTTGTATGCTGAACAGTTTTTGAGGGACAACAGTGCCAGACTTAGGCCCCATTCTAGAGCTACCCGGTGGAGTCCCACAAATCTGGAAGAGATGAAGAAGTTTTTGGGTTTGACTTTTTTGATGGGTTTGATAAGGAAGCCGTCCATGGGTTCATATTGGTCTACCAGTCCCTTGATGGCAACGGCCATATTTCCTGCAGTTATGACTCGTGATCGGTATTTACTTTTGCTTCGGATGCTGCATTTTGTTGATAATGGTTTGGCGTTGCCACGAGATCACCCTGAATGTGACCGTCTTTTTAAGATTCGGCCTGTTCTTGATCACTTTGTAGATCGATTTTCAGTGATCTATACTCCAGGGAAAGAAATATCTATTGATGAGTCTTTGGTCCTGTTCAAGGGCCGTTTGGTTTTAGGCAGTACATTCCTAGCAAGAGGGCACGCTATGGAATTAAGCTGTATATGTTGTCTGAGAGTAGGACAGGATATGTTTTTAATTTGCGTGTGTACACTGGTAGGGATTCCACTATTGACCCCCTGGTTGTCCGTCCACTTTTGGAGTTTCAGAGAAAATTGTGTGGGATCTTGCTAGAGGACTGTTTAACAGAGGCCACCAGTTGTACCTTGATAACTTCTACACTGCTGTGCAATTGTTTAAGGAATTGTTCAAAGTGGACACTTTTGCTTGTGGCACAATCCGCTCTAACCGTAAAGGTTATCCAAAGAGCTTGTTTGCAAAAAACTTCAGAGGGGACAGTGCAGTGCCTTGCGTAGTGAGGAACTGCTAGCTGTGAAATTTGTGGACAGGAGGGATGTGTACATGCTGACTACCATCCATGATGAGAGTACTTCACCTGTGGCTGTTTGGGGTCAGATTGCTGAAGTGCGCAAACCTGTGTGCATTTTAGACTACAATAAGCACATGGGTGGTGTTGATAGAGTAGATCAGAGGTTGGAACCTTACACTGCTATTCGTAAGTCTTACATTTGGTATAAGAAGTTGGCCATCCATCTCTTCAATTTAGCAACTTTCAATGCTTTTGTTGTGTTCAAGGAGTGTTCTCCTGCGTCAAAGTTGACTTTTGTTCAGTTTCAGGAGTCTGTCATAGGCAGCCTTGTTGTTGTGGAACAGGCAAGTGTTCCTAGAGTTGGAGTGGTGGAGGATGTGGCTCGATTGAAAGATCGCCACTTTCCTGATCACATTCCTCCTACACCCTCAAAAGACTTTCCCACTAGGAGATGTAGAGTCTGTTGGCGAAGAGGTACGCGGAAGGAGACTCGTATGTACTGCCCTGAGTGTCCTTCTAACCCTGGGCTGTGTGTGCCTGCTTGTTATAGAGCGTACCACAAGCAAAAGAATTATTGGGAGCAACCATGAGTGGTAAAGTGAACTGCCTGGTCTGTAATGTTTAAGAATTGTTGTTCTGTTTCAAGGTTGGCATTAGTGCAATGTATTTAGTTTCTGATTTTGTGTTAGTAGATTTGTATCTATTTGCAATTTGTTTGTGTTTTCTTTTTTGTATAAAAAAATCCTAAATGTGATGGTGGTGTGTGTAGGCTGGTGCTTGGCTGGCGGTGTGCGCGGAGTGGCGCTTGGCTGGCGGTGTGCGGGGAGTGGCTCTTGGCTGGCGGTGTGCGTGGAGTGGTGCTTGGCTGGCGGTGTGCGTGGAGTGGCGCTTGGCTGGCGGTGTGCGTGGAGTGGCGCTAGGCTGGCGGTGTGTGTGGAGTGGCGCTTGGCTCGCGGTGTGCGTGGAGTGGCGCTTGGCTGGCGGTGTGAGTGGAGTGGCGCTTGGCTGGCGGTGTGCGTGGACTGGCGCTCGGCTGGCAGTGTGTGAGTAGTGACTTGCTGCTGGTCACTACACACACTGCTAGCCGAGCGACACTCCACGCAATCCATCAGCTTGTGTGGTTGCTGTGTTAGGAATGTGGGCGTGTGAAAGTGATGGGCCCTTGAATGGCGCTGTCTGCTGGTGTGAGTGTTGTAATGTGATGGGCCCGCGGCTGGTGGTGTGAATGGTTTTGTATTTGTCACACGTATGAAAGGTGTATGAATGGCCTGTAAAGAGGTTGGTGCCTTGTCGTGGCTTTACAGCTCACGAGCTGTGAGTCAATGGTTCAGTTTCTCGTCCTTTCAATTATTAACAGTGCATTTCATTTTTGTGAAATCACTTGTTAATACAATTGTATATACTGAACCATCACTCACCCTCGTGCCAAATCCAACCAGTATGTGTGTGTGTGCTTGAGGATTAGATGGCTGTGCAGTAATATTTTTTTTTGTCTTTCTCAAGCAGGGTGTACCTTGTCCCTTTTTGTGAATGTTGTAATGTGTTTGTTTCGTGCCTGGGGGTGTGAATGGTCTTGTGTGTATCACGTATGAAAGGTGTGTGAATGGCCTGTAAAGCGGTTGGGGCCTTGACGTGGCTTTACAGCTCACGAGCTGCGAGTCACTGGTTCCGTTTTTGTCCTTTCAATTATTGACAGTGCATTTCATTTTTGTGAAATCTCTTGTTAATAAAATTATATATACTGAACCATCACTTGCCCTCGTGCCAAATCCAACCAGTATGTGTGTGTGCTTGAGGAATAGATGGCTGTGCAGTAATCTTTGTCTTTTTAGTCTGTCTGCCAAGGTGTACATTCCGTCTAAGAATAACCTACCAACTGTAGATATTGTCGTAAACGAAACACCCATGGGAGTACATGGTGATATCTCTCTTGTGGATCCCAACAAGTTATGGTACCCACAATGTCCTGCAAACCTCAAAATGTCTGTCACATTTTCCTTGCAATATTGTGCCAAAATGTTCACGCTGCAGAAATAAACAACACATTATCTCAAAATGACCTGGTTTTGCAAGGGGGTCACCTGGGTTTTTGGCCCGGGGCTCGGCGGCCACATAGGGAAACCTACCAAACCCACACATTTCTGAAAAGTAGACACCCGAGGGCTTCCAGGGAGGTATGGCTTGCGTGGATCCCCCAACGTTTCCTTACCCAGAATCCCCTGCAAACCTCAATTTTAGCTGAAAAAATCACTTTTTCACACATTTTTGTGTGGGAAAGTGTGGCATCACTGGCCTCACACAAATTTCCTACCACCCAGCGTTCCCCCAGGTCTCCCGATAAAAATGGTGCCTCACTTGTGTGGGAGGCCCAAGTACCAGCGACAGGCAAGGGCCCACAACGTATTGAGGCGACCTCAAAATGGCCTTTCACAAAACCACCTGGTTTTGCAAGGGAGTCACCTGGGTTTTGGCCCCGTGCTCGGCGGCCATCTAGGGAAACCTACCAAACCCACACATTTCTGAAAAGTAGACACCCGGGGCTTCCAGGGAGGTATGGCTTGCGTGGATCCCCCAACGTTTCCTTACAGAATCCCCTGCAAACCTCAATTTTAGCTGAAAAAATCACTTTTTTCACACATTTTTGTGTGGGAAAGTGTGGCATCACTGGCCTCACACAAATTTCCTACCACCCAGCGTTCCCCCAGGTCTCCCGATAAAAATGGTGCCTCACTTGTGTGGGAGGCCCAAGTACCAGCGACAGGCAAGGGCCCACAACGTATTGAGGCGACCTCAAAATGGCCTTTCACAAAACCACCTGGTTTTGCAGAGAGTCACCTGGGTTTTGGCCCCGTGCTCGGCGGCCATCTAGGAAACCTACCAAACCCACACATTTCTGAAAAGTAGACACCGGGGGCTTCCAGGGAGGTATGGCTTGTGTGGATCCCCCAACGTTTCCTTACCAGAATCCCTGCAAACCTCAATTTTAGCTGAAAAAATCACTTTTTTCACACATTTTTGTGTGGGAAAGTGTGGCATCACTGGCCTCACACAAATTTCCTACCACCCAGCGTTCCCCCAGGTCTCCCGATAAAAATGGTGCCTCACTTGTGTGGGAGGCCCAAGTACCCGCGACATGCAAGGACACAAAACGTTTTGAGGCAACATCAACATTGCCTATCAAAAAATGTTTTGGGCCCTTGCCTGTCGCGAGTACTGGGCCTCGCACACAAGTGAGCACCATTTTTATCGGGAGACTGGAGGAACGCTGAGTGGTGGAAATTGTGTGAGGCCAGTGATGCCACACTTCCCACACAAAATGTGTGAAAAAGTGATTTTTTCAGCTAAAATTGAGGTTTGCAGAGATTCTGGTGGAAACGTTGAGGATCCACGCAAGCCATACCTCCTGGAAGCCCCGGGTCTCTACTTTTCAGAAATGTGTGGGTTTGGTAGGTTTCCCTAGATGGCCGCCGAGCACGGGCCAAAACCCAGGTGACCCCCTTGCAAAACCAGGTGGTTTGTGAAAGGCCATTTTGAGGTCGCCTCAATGCGTTGTGGGCCCTTGCCTGTCGCGAGTACTTGGGCCTCCCACACAAGTGAGGCACCATTTTTATCGGGAGACCTGGGAGACGCTGAGTGTAGGAATTGTGTGAGGCCAGTGATGCCACACTTTCCACACAAAATGTGTGAAAAAGTGATTTTTCAGCTAAAATTGAGGTTTGCAGGGGATTCTGGGTGAAACTTGGGGGATCCACGCAAGCCATACCTCCTGGAAGCCCCGAGTGTCTACTTTCAGAAATGTGTGAGTTTGGTAGGTTTCCTAGATGGCCGCCAGCACGGGCCAAACCCAGGTGACCTCTGCAAAACCAGGTGGTTTTGTGAAGGCCATTTGAGGTCGCCTCACTGCGTTGTGGGCCCTTGCCTGTCGCGAGTACTGGGCCTCCCACACAGTGAGGCACCATTTTATCGGGAGACCTGGGGAACGCTGGGTGGTAGGAAATTTGTGTGAGGCCAGTGATGCACACTTTCCACACAAAATGTGTGAAAAAGTGATTTTTCAGCTAAAATTGAGGTTTGCAGGGGATTCTGGAAGGAAACGTTGGGGATCCACGCAGCCATACCTCCCTGGAAGCCCCGGGTGTCTACTTTTCAGAAATGTGTGGGTTTGGTAGGTTTCCTAGATGGCCGCCGAGCACGGGCCAAAACCCAGGTGACCCCTTGCAAAACCAGGTGGTTTTGTGAAAGGCCATTTTGAGGTCACCTCACTACGTTGTGGGCCCTTGCCTGTCGCGGGTACTTGGGCCTCCCACACAAGAGAGGCACCATTTTTATCGGGAGACCTGGGGGAACGCTGGGTGGTAGGAAATTTGTGTGCGGCCAGTGATGCCACACTTTCCCACACAAAAATGTGTGAAAAAGTGATTTTTTCAGCTAAAATTGAGGTTTGCAGGGGATTCTGGGTAAGGAAACGTTGGGGGATCCACGCAAGCCATACCTCCCTGAAAGCCCCGGGTGTCTACTTTTCAGAAATGTGTGTGTTTGGTAGGTTTCCCTAGGTGCCGGCAGAGCTAGGGTTCACAAACTTGAGCTAGGCACTTTGCCAAAAAGGGTCATTTTTCACTGCGAAATTGAGGTGTGACCACGTTGCGTTTTGCGCCGTTTCCTGTCGCAGGCACTAGGCCGACCCACACAAGTGAGGTACCATTTTCTCGTAAGACTTTGGGGAACGCGGGGTGGGTGGAAATTTGTGGATCACACAGATTCCACAACTTTCCACCACAGAAATGTGGGGAAAATGTGGTTTTTTGACAATTTTTATGTTTGCAAGGGATTCTGGGTAACAGAACCTGGTGGGAGGCAGTCCAGTCACCCCATCCTGGATTCCCCTGGGTGTCTAGTTTTCAAAAATGTATAGGTTTGCTAGGTTTCCCTAGGTGCCGGCAGAGGTAGGGTTCAAAAACTACAGCTAGGCACTTTGCCAAAAAGGGTCATTTTTCACTGCGAAATTGAGGTGTGACCACGTTGCGTTTGCGCCGTTTCCTGTCGCAGGCACTAGGCCGACCCACACAAGTGAGGTACCATTTTTCTCGGAAGACTTTGGGGAACGCGGGTGGGTGGAAATTTGTGGATCCACGCAGATTCCAGAACTTTCCACCACAGAAATGTGGGGAAAATGTGGTTTTTGACAATGTTTTATGTTTGCAAGGGATTCTGGGTAACAGAACCTGGTGGGAGGCAGTCAAGTCACCCCATCCTGGATTCCCCGGGTGTCTAGTTTTCAAAAATGTATAGGTTTGCTAGGTTTCCCTAGGTGCCGGCGGAGGTAGGGTTCAAAAACTACAGCTAGGCACTTTGCAAAAAAAGGGTCATTTTTCACTGCGAAAGTGAGGTGTGACCACGTTGCGTTTGCGCCGTTTCCTGTCGCAGGCACTAGGCCGACCCACACAAGTGAGGTACCATTTTTCTCGTAAGACTTTGGGGAACGCGGGGTGGGTGGAAATTTGTGGATCCACGTAAATTCCAGAACTTTCCACCACAGAAATGTGGGGAAAATGTGGTTTTTTTGACAATTTTTTATGTTTGCAAGGGATTCTGGGTAACAGAACCTGGTGGGAGGCAGTCCAGTCACCCCATCCTGGATTCCCCTGGGTGTCTAGTTTTCAAAAATGTATAGGTTTGCTAGGTTTCCCTAAGTGCCGGCAGAGCTAGGGTTCAAAAACTACAGCTAGGCACTTTGCCAAAAAGGGTCATTTTTCACTGCGAAATTGAGGTGTGACCACGTTGCGTTTTGCGCCGTTTCCTATCGCAGGCACTAGGCCGACCCACACAAGTGAGGTACCATTTTTCTCGTAAGACTTTGGGGAACGCGGGGTGGGTGGAAATTTGTGGATCCACGCAGATTCCAAAACTTTCCACCACAGAAATGTGGGGAAAATGTGGTTTTTTGACAATTTTTATGTTTGCAAGGGATTTTGGGTAACAGAACCTGGTGGGAGGCAGTCCAGTCACCCTATCCTGAATTCCCCTGGGTGTCTAGTTTTCAAAAATGTATAGGTTTGCTAGGTTTCCCTGGGTGCCGGCAGAGGTAGGGTTCAAAAACTACAGCTAGGCACTTTGCCAAAAGGGTCATTTTCACTGCGAAATTGAGGTGTGACCACGTTGCGTTTTGCGCCGTTTCCTGTCGCAGGCACTAGGCCGACCCACACAAGTGAGGTACCATTTTTCTCGTAAGACTTTGGGGAACGCGGGGTGGGTGGAAATTTGTGGATCCACGCAGATTCCAGAACTTTCCACCACAGAAATGTGGGGGAAAATGTGTTTTTGGACAATTTTTATGTTTGCAAGGGATTCTGGGTAACAGAACCTGGTGGGAGGCAGTCAAGTCACCCCATCCTGGATTCCCCTGGTTGTCTAGTTTTCAAAAATGTATAGGTTTGCTAGGTTTCCCTAGGTGCCGGCAGAGGTAGGGTTCAAAAACTACAGCTAGGCACTTTGCCAAAAGGGTCATTTTTCACTGCGAAATTGAGGTGTGACCACGTTGCGTTTGCGCCGTTTCCTGTCGCGGGCACTAGGCCGACCCACACAAGTGAGGTACCATTTTTCTCAGAAGACTTTGGGGAACGTGGGGTGGGTGGAAATTTGTGGATCCACGCAGATTCCAGAACTTTCCACCACAGAAATGTGGGGAAAATGTGGTTTTTTGATAATTTTTAGGTTTGCAAGGGATTCTGGGTAACAGAACCTGGTGGGAGAGCAGTCCAGTCACCCCATCCTGGATTCCCCTGGATGTCTAGTTTTCAAAAATGTATAGGTTTGCTAGGTTTCCCTAGGTGCCGGCAGAGCTAGGGTTAAAAAACTACAGCTAGGCACTTTGCCAAAAAAGGGTCATTTTTCACTGCGAAATTGAGGTGTGACCACGTTGCGTTTTGCGCAGTTTCCTGTCGCAGGCACTAGGCCGACCCACACAAGTGAGGTACCATTTTTCTCGTAAGACTTTGGGGAACGCAGGGTGGATGGAAATTTGTGGATCCACGCAGATTCCAGAACTTTCCACCACAGAAATGTGGGGAAAATGTGGTTTTTTGGACAATTTTTAATGTTTGCAAGGCATTCTGGGTAACAGAACCTGGTGGGAGGCAGTCAAGTCACCCCATCCTGGATTCCCCTGGGTGTCTAGTTTTCAAAAATGTATAGGTTTGCTAGGTTTCCCTAGGTGCCGGCAGAGCTAGGGTTCAAAAACTACAGCTAGGCACTTTGCCAAAAAAGGGTCATTTTACACTGCGAAATTGAGGTGTGACCACCGCCGTTTCCTGTCGCAGGCACTAGGCCGACCCACACAAGTGAGGTACCATTTTTCTCATAAGACTTTGGGGAACGCGGGGTGGGTGGAAATTTGTGGATCCACGCAGATTCCAGAACTTTCCACCACAGAAATGTGGGGAAAATGTGTTTTTTTGACAATTTCTTATGTTTGCAAGGGATTCTGGGTAACAGAACCTGGTGGGAGGCAGTCAAGTCACCCCATCCTGTATTCCCCTGGGTGTCTAGTTTTCAAAAATGTATAGGTTTGCTAGGTTTCCCTAGGTGCCGGCAGAGCTAGGGTTCAAAAACTACACCTAGGCACTTTGCCAAAAAAGGGTAATTTTTCATTGTGAAAATGTGGTACGTCCACGTTGCATTTTGAGCCATTTCCTGTTGTGGGCACAAGGGCTACCCACACAAGTGAGGTACCATTTTTATCGGGAGACATAGGGTAACACAGAATTGTAGAGCAACTGTTATTACCTATTGACTTTGGATGCATTTCTGCCTTCCAAATGAAAGACAATGTGTAAAAAATAAGTCATTTTGAAAAATGACCTATAATTCTCATGCTAGTATGGGTACTCCCAATTTCGGAAATGTGCAAATATCTACTGTTTCTAAAATCTACATTTTGTTCCCATTTCAGAAATACATAGGTGTTTTTCATAACAATTTTTCCATGTATACATTTTCCCAAAATAATTGCTATATACCCGGTACTTAAAACAAAATCATTGCAAGATGTTGCTCAATTATTGGCTCTGGGTTCGTCGGGTTCTTGTTGAACCTACAAGTTCTATATATCCCCACAACCAGAAAGGTCCAGCGGATATAACGGTATATTGCCTTCAAATAGCTGTCATAATTAGAAGAAGTAGAAAATAGTAATGGACCTGAACAATATAAAAAACATGTATACATGCAAACTTGGTTCAGTAGTATCAAAAATATTTTTATTATTTTTATAGATAATTGTAACTAAATACACAAAAAACAACCATAAAACATATAGTCCTCTGTATATATATTTACACTGGGTTCAAGAGGGTCAAATAACAAAGAAGGTTTTCTTACTTTGACAAAATCTGATACATAATATACACAGTGTTATTCATCGATATATAAGAAATTATTTGACACACTACAATTAATGTCACAGACATATAAACAAAAATAATTATATGAATGTGTTCAGAGGACAAACATTTCTGGCATGGCCTTGAGAATCTGGATACATTTTTGATACTACTGAACCAAGTTTGCATGTATACATGTTTTTTATATTGTTCAGGTCCATTACTACTTTCCTTGTTCCTAAATATTGTGATATTTACATATTGGTTATTTTCCCTGATTTAGGAACTTACGTCAGGGGTACCCTTTTCCTTACATACATAATTAGAAGTTACAGGTTAAAACGTTGACACAAATGGCTGTTTTTTCAACTAATTTTCAATTTTTCCTTTATTTAACTGTTAGTTTCTATAAGGAAAACTTTAAGGATCTACACAAATGACCCCTTGCTGAATTCAGAATTTTGTCTACTTTTCAGAAATGTATGGCTTTCCAGGATCCATTATTGGTTTCATACCCATTTCTACCATTAACTGGAAGGAGGTTGAAAGCACAAAAAATAGCAAAAATAGGCTATGTCCCAGAAAAATGCCAAAACTGTGTAAAAAAGTTGGTTTTCTGACAAAAGTCTGCTTGTCCCTGAAAGCTGGGAAGATGGTGATTTCAGCACCACAACCCCTTTTGATGCCATTTGCAGGGAAAAATCAAGACGCTTTCGTCTGTAGCCCTTTTTCCGCATTTTTCCAAAAAAACAAAATTTAGCTGTATTTTGACTAATTTCTGGGTCCCCTCCAGGGGAATCCACAAACCCTGGGTACCTTTACAATCCCCATGATGTTAGAAAAAGGACGCAAATTTGGCATGGATACCTTATGTGGTCAAAAAGTTACAGGGGCCTAAGCGCGCACTACCCCAAATAGCCAAAAAAGGCTTAGCACAGGAGGGGAAAAGGCCTAGCAGCGAAGGGTTAAAAACAAAAAATAAAGAATGAAGCTACACCCAGTGAGGTTTTTTTCCCTGAGTGTGAGGGTTATTATTTGTTTTTTTATGTCCCTCACCTGCTGGTGAGGGACAGAAAATATGGACAAGACACTGTGCACCCTAAATGAGGCAGGCAGTGTAATGCCCTTCCTCCAACCGCCCCTACTCCATCGGACTGTTTGAGGAAGCTTTCGGTTGAAGGAAAGCTGACAGTCCTCCGGACCCAAATCAGGGCGAGCGAGCTGCTATTTTAGCTGACAAAGTACTCCATTGTGTTTGCAATGGAGTCGCCTGTCCTCCAATCTCTAAATCCCGCCCTTAGTCAGTATTTTGGCAGTTACCAAGCACTATCGGGTATGACTTAAAATGGTGTTGGATAAATTTGTCAAGAATAAGGTCAAGAGGCTGAGAGGAGAATCTCCAATAGCACATCCTGCTAAAAATTCTTCACAGTTGTAGAGCAGATAAGCCGATTTAAGTCAAGTAGTGGTTATACCTAAACCAATTGTATGACAAACTTATGGGAGCCATTTGAATAATACTATAGTCAATGAGATATTATACTTTTGGAACAAAATGATGAAGTATTAAGTGTTACCTTTACAAGGCTTAACAAAGGACGGCCCTGCAGAGTTCTGCAGTTTTTAAATTTCCATTTCCATCTCTCCTCCCTGACCAATTCTAATCCTACTGCATCCCCCCCTCTTTTACAACTGAGCTCCTCCTCAATCATCTTACTCAGACATTATCAAATATAGAACGAAACCTTTCAACCTTGTCGTCTGAACTTACTCGACTAAGAGATGATTTCAACTCACTTAGAGCCTTATCCTTCTTGAACCACACTGATTCCCTCTGCCATTGCTCTCAAAACACCCCCCGATATAACCAATGGAGAACTACAACCCTACGCAACAGATCTCATAGGCCTCTCCGCACAGTGAGCTATTTATCCTCTTCTGACCTCTTTGACCTTTGCAACTCTTACCTTCCTCTACCTATGAGTTCAGATCTTCCCCTCTTACACACCAATATCCCAGTGATTGTAGGAACGAACAGAATCCCTCCCGCACCCACCTCACCTAGATCCCCCGTTTAACTTACCACCATTCTCCCTGGCAATCCTACCAACGATAACCCTAAACCCCTCTCTTGCATGCTCGTCAATTGCCGTTCGGCTGTCCGACATGCGACTGAAATATCTGAAACCATCCTTAGCAAAGCTATTGATATCGCCTTCCTTACGAAAAACCTGGCTCAATGACCACTCGACGGCCTTTCTTGACCTACTCACCCCCCGGTTTTTCTATCCTTAGGAAAGACAGACCTGTCAGAAAAGGAGGTGGTCTAGCTATAATCTATAAAAATGAACTTCAACTCTCTCTATTAAAAGACTCCAGACTACCTAACCTTCGAATACCTTGGCGCCCGAACTCACTGCTCAGGGCTCTCCCCCGATCCGACTACACAATATCTACCACCCTACGGGTGAAACCCTTCTCTTTGCCGACGAATTTTCTGACCTTCTTTCACAATCCTCTCTGTCTACCTCAAAAAATCTCTTCTTAGGAGATTTTAACATTCATTGGAATAATGTTGATGATCCCACAGTCTTGCGCCTCACTAACCTCCTAGAGATCAACGAGCTCAAACAAATATGTCAAATTCCAACCCATATCAAAGGAGCCACTCTCGACGCCATCATTTCCAATCATGACATGACCTCCCTGTCTCACATCATCCCCATTGACTGGTTCGACCATCACCTCATTCTGTTTAAGGTCATAACCAATTCCCCTCCCCCTCCACACAAATCACCAAACCTCTGAAATGGACTAGAAATCTGAGACAAATCCCACCGGATGTACTCGAGTCTAAACTCCAAGCCCAACTCCTTCTCACCCCCTCTCCCTAAATGCTAGTGAGCTCACTGAACATTTCAACAAGACCGTCAAGGATGTCTTGGACAATTTAGCCCCTCCAAAGTTAAAAAAACAACCAATTATCCCATCCAAATCTTGGTTCAACTCATATCTCAACAATGAAAGACGCTCTCTCAGACTGATCGAAAGAACTTGGAGACAACACCCCTCTCCCTCCCATCTTGCCCTCCTCAGATCTGCCAGATCAACTTACAAGAAACACATCTTCAATGAAAAGGCTACCTTCTTTCGAGCACAACTTAAGCGTGCCAAAAATAGGCCCAGAGAACTGTTTAGCAATGTAAGGCAACAAACATCATCCACTCCCCCTGTGCTGTTGGCCTCCACAGAGAGATGCGAGGAAATTGCCAACTTCCTCTCGGATAAAATTTCCAAAATCAATCAGTCCTTCCATCTAACCCTACCCCCTCCCTCCCCCAGACTTACTGCTGACGTTCCCTTTGATTTACCTCCCTGTTGACCCTGCCCCTTCCTCCTAATCCTTCAACTAACCCACCCATTTCAACGTTTGCTGAACTCAACCTTCCCAACGTTCTGCTGAAAAACAATGCCTCCTGGCATAACTTCCTCCCTGTGACTGAACACGAAGTCCTTAACATTATTTCCAAACTCAAGCCAACCTCACATACCAACGATCCGCTCCCCTCAAACCTGGTCCAAGACCTTAAGCACATCATTGCCCCATACTGGACTACTATCATTAACACCTCCTTTGCCACCGGTTGCATCCCAAACTCCCTCTAACTCGGACAAATCACTCCCATTCTTAAAAACCCCTCTGCTGTCCCAAATGGCCTCAATAATCTCCGCCCGATCTCAAACCTCTCACTTCTATCCAAAGTCCTCGAAAAATGTGCTCTCCGACAATTGGACAATCACATCTGCAATTTTAACCTTCTTGACTCTTTGCAATCTGGCTTCAGAAAAGGATGCAGCACAGAAACCGCCATGCTTAATATCGTCGATGACCTCCACTGGTCACTCGACAATGGTGAGTCCTGCCTACTTATTCTTCTTGACCTCTCGGCTGCATTTGATACAGTTAACCATTCTTCCTTACTTACCTCACTAAAAGCTCGATTCGGCCTTAATGGCCTTGTCCTCAAATGGTTCTCCTCTTATCTCCAACACAGAACACAGCAAATCAAAATCCATGACTGCCTCTCGAACCCTACACCTGTCTCCCTAGGCGTTCCTCAAGGCTCCATACTCTCCCCGCTCTCTTTAACCTCTTTATGGAACCCCTTACCCTTATTCTGAAACAAGCAGGAATCAACTACCACCTCTATGCCGATGACACGCAACTTTACTACAAGATTAGATCCCACGAGGATGTTCACGATGTCAACAACTCCTTGAAGAAGATCCAATCCTGGTTTTTCTCTAACCA
Organism: Calotriton arnoldi; assembly: GCA_963921515.1. Taxonomy (NCBI): domain Eukaryota; kingdom Metazoa; phylum Chordata; class Amphibia; order Caudata; family Salamandridae; genus Calotriton; species Calotriton arnoldi. The sequence goes on from CAWUFW010003585.1 coordinate 1,772,393, forward strand.
CCTCAAACTTAACCCCAAAAAAACAGAAATCATTCTCTTCTCTCCTAACAACAACCAACTCCCTATCCAAAGCTGGCTCTCTGACCTAAATGCACTCAACTCCTCGCTCTCCTTATCAAACTCAGCGAAATCACCGGAGGGGCATATTAGCAAGACCCACGTTAAAATTATCGCTGTTTTAGCGGCAGGAAACTGCCGCTAAAACGGCGATAATGGGCTTGCTAATATGCGCTATGGAATTCAATAGAAGCCCAGGTTAAATGTGCAGGACATCTAACCTGGGCTTCTATTGAATTCCATAGCGCATATTAGCAAGCCCATATCGCCGTTTTAGCGGCAGTTTCCTGCCGCTAAACGGCGATAATGTTAACGTGGGTCTTGCTAATATGCCCCTTGATTTCACCATTGACCATATAAATAACTCGGCTAAAGCAGCTCTCTTCACTCTCCGACAACTTAAAAAAATCAAACCCTTCATTCCAGCTGACGACTTTAAAGGGGTTGTCCAATCTCTAGTTCTCTCCAAAATTGACTACGGTAGCGCTATCCACTCCGGTACCCCCAAAGTTCATCTTGCTCCCCTTAGATCTGTGCTCAATCTAGCTGCCAGACTAATCACGGACTGCAAACGCTTTGACCACATCTCTCCTGCCCTCAAAGCCCTCAATTGGCTACCTGTAGAAGGTAGATCTGCCTACAAGACTGCATGCATAACTTACAAAGCTCTTCACCAACAAACCCCCTTGTACCTTACGAACAAACTCAAAAAAGCAGGCTGCTCCCGAACAATGAGAAGCACCAATGCCCTACTCCTTGTCCCCCCGCTGTTAAAAGAGAAACCACTCAATCTCGTTCCTTCTCCGGGAATACCCCGATAATCTGGAATGCTCTCCCTAAGGACTTGCGCTGTAACCCCTCCTACCTCAGCTTAAAAAAAGGCCTCAAATCTCACCTTCTCAACAAATATTGGGGTCTTTAACCTCGCCGCTGACCCCTCTCTAAAGCCTCCAACAATCTGCTTCTACTCCTCTGCCCTCCTGACTCTCTCCCCTCCCCCAGAATCTCCCTCTGATGTTACTTCCTTCCTCCCTAAACCGTTTTCTTCTATACTTTTCAAACTTTTCCTTCTTCCTCGCCGACCATCTTTGAACTTCGGCTTCCCCCGCACTCAACTAAGAGCTCTATACTTTGTTTTTGTTATTGTACCAAAACAGCCTCGCTTGATAGCCTTTACTCATGTAATTTATCTTTTGACAGTTTTATTCTGTTTCTATGTAAAATAGTCTTTTTTTTTATAACCCCGCCCCTATGTAATTTAGCTTTTTTGCCTACCTATCAATCTAAATATGTCTGTATCCTACTGAATCAACGGTTTTACTGTATCAATCAACGCCTTTTAGCCTCTTTGTAATGTTTTGTTATCCAAAAGTTTATGTTTTTATCTTATTGAACCAACTGTCTTCACTGTAACTATCAATGCTCATGTAAAGCGCTCTGATACCCACGGGTCCAGCCAGCGCTATATAAAACCTTTCATATAAATAAATAAATAAATTTGCAGGGTTAAAATTCTGAATTAACAAAATATATTTAATCCAAGGAAATAGTGCGGACGTTTACTAATTTCCCAGCAATGTGCGTGTTATGTTTAGTCATGATGTCTTTGCTAGTCAGGCATACATTGAACAATCAAATAAGTATTACATTGCAGAATAGCTAAAGCTGTGGCACTTCTTGAGAAAAAAGTTTTACATTTGTCATCCTTGCATGATTATACACTTTTATATAGCGATGGATTTTTCACACTTATTTTCAACTAATCCTCAGCCACATTGCACTGTGTATCACCTAGGCTGTCGTGAACAAGTAATAAGAGCCTGCTGCACATCGAGGTAGAGAATCTTAAACGTGGAATGTTATAGTTGGACAAAGGCATTATACAGTTCTTACTTAGGATAAAATAGGGAAGACCGAGATGTTTCTAGTATGGAATCACTAAGGGGCTGATTACGATGGCGGAGGGACCGCCACCGCCAGCCGTGCGGTGGCGGTCCCTCCGCCATCTGAATGCCTATAACCCCCGCCACATTAGGATGGCGGGGGAATCGTTCGCAAGCATGGCGGGCGCAAAGACCGCCCGCCACGCTTCCGCCACAGGCAATCGTTACGATTGCCTGGCGGAGCGGATAAGACCGGGGATATGGTGGCGGTGCCTAGCAGGCACTGCCCGTCCGATTACAATGCCGGCGTCAGCCAGCCTTTCCATGGCGGTGGAACCGCCATGTAAAGGCTGGCGGAGTCTGGATTTGGGGGCCCGTTGCGGGCCCCCTCTGTGTTGGGGGAGACAGTTGTGCAGGGGGTACATTTCCATGCACAAGGTGGCAGGCACCGCGTGGTGCCTGCCACGTTGTGCAGGGAAATGCACGACATGGCCATTTGACATTGCGGCGGGTGCTGCAGCCAGCAGCACCCGCCGCAATGTTAAATTGCTGGATGCGACCGCCACGGTGGCGGTCGCATCATAATTAGAGGTGCGGGACCACCACCTTACAGGCAGGCGGTCCCGATCCCGCTACTGATGGCGGGCGGACTCGAGTCCGCCCGCCATCGTAATCGGCCCCTAACTGATGGTTTAATATGTTTTTAGGGTCAAGATCATATACTTTAAATAAAGGTGCTATGTTAAGATGTTTTTCATAACTAGTATCAGATTTATCTCCTACTGTCAGGATACTGACGCTGGTCTGAAAAGATTCCGATGATGTGTAGACTGAAGGGCCCCAGTTTTGACTGTCCTTGTCTGCCAGAGATAAGGGTGACCCCTTCTAGTAGCCAACATGCCACCGACACTAGGTCGTGCCTAGCAGATAGTGCCTTCAGGAAGGAGCCCTAAATGGAGGAAAAAGCCAGAGGGCAAAAAACCTCCTGATGACAGCAAGACACCGGTAGCAGGAAGACCACAGAAAATGACAGAACAGTACTGGAAACAGGAAGACCAGGGGGAAGGACTGGAAGGCGCTAAAGGAAAACAAGAACTTCTTAACTGGAAATACCTCCTGGAAAGGAAACGTTGCGACACAGGGAAAAAGGACTACCACCCTTATATACCTCACAAACAGGAAATTGCATCAAGAAACAGGGTGCCACCATATTGGAATGGGAGATTTCAGGTAAGTAAAGAAGGCAAGGTGGGCATTTTCGATTGGGCAAAATATGTTTCAGTAGAGGGAATTATGGGACCCAGAACTCCCCAGGAACAAGAAGCCAATGGCCTGTTCATTGCAGGGCCCCACAGGGAGAAGAATGGTGTCGTGGGACAGTATACTGGTGAGCCGACCGTTTGCAGGTAAGTCTAATTAGTGAGTGCGACACCCCGCCATCTCTCGCCAGCCCCAACTTGCGCTCACACCACTGCGTGTCTGGCTTGCCCGAGGCAGCCTTAGGTAGTTGCTTCGGGCTGGGCGGCAGAGGCAGAAAACCTACGGCTGAAGCTAAAGTCAGTGTAAAACAATGGCAGAAATGCTAATAATGACTATAAGTATGTCCATTATGTATGCTCGATTCATAAAACAGATGTAATCTGAACAGTAAAGTGTAAATATGAAATGTGAATTCTCATTTAATCTTTCATCAAATAAATTACATAGAACACAGAATCACATAACAACTCAGGTCAAGACTATGGTTTATGCTTTATGGTGCTCAAAGAAGAAAGTGTTTCTGAATGACC